>JAZGTH010000086.1:2390000-2785000 GCA_036877525.1 Chromobotia macracanthus | reverse complement strand
TCCAGTTTTGACGTTGTATTAACATTATTGCTTGCTTAAAAGAATATTATTCCATCATTTTATAAAATCGTTTTAATTTTTAAAACCTTCCACTAACTTCTAACAAGGTTTGTGATATATGACAATGTTAAACAAAGGTCTACTAACGTTGCTGGAAGAATGTTTTATATAACTTTGAGAGAACATTAGCCAACGCTCTGAGAACGTTCCCTGTTAGCTAGGATAAGGCTGTGGTGAAATCTAAACCAAACTGACATATATAGGCAGGGCCAAAAGAAGAGATGCAGAAAAAAGAAGCTCTCCTGGCGAGAGAGAGGAACCTTTGAATAAGCAGACTGACAGGCGCCCTGCTCAGAGGAGATGGAAAGTGCATGCTCTTGATATGTGACAGCGCAGGTCAGAAGTGCAGCGCTGCAGCATCAGAAGCAGATCCATGCGACGCTGTCAAGCGTTCAGTTGTATCTCTCCAGCGACAGCAAACACAGCTGGCACCTCACACGAGTTGCTAATTCCTGGATGCAGGACCTTTGTTCCCCGTGTTTGTTTTCATTTGCATGGCATGTTTGATTTAAACACTCAATGGCAGGGAGGAACTGCAACCACTTTTGTAAATACACTTTCTCAAACAGACATTCAGAAAGCACACAGGGCTTTCAAAATTAATTTCCCACAGTTTTGTTCTTGAAGTGATTTCTGTTATGCAGTACCTTTTGTAGCTTTCGCAGAAATGAATTTCTGTGTTTCAAGAATGTTTTTTTGACAACATTCTTGTTTTCTAAAACAAGGGGCAGGAAATTTTGAGAAACATCCTCTAGTCAGGCTCCGACATTCATTATTTAATCAAAACTTTGTTTTAATCCTAAATCTTTTTTTTTAATTTTTAATCTTTATTTTTACAAAATCAAGACCAAATTATTTAGAAACCAGACAGAAAGTTGACATGAAGATTCCAACTTAATTATAATATTAATTAAAAAGTGATGTTTGGAAAATCCTACCAATTCCAACTTATACCAAATAGAACAATATTCCTAGGAAAACAAAAATGAAGAAACATACAGAATATTTCTTAGCTGCCAGTTTTCATATTAAGTTGCATAGCACACACAAATGCTGTGTTGACTCAGTTATATATCCTAATATAATATGACCATTGTTGAACAATATGGGCTTAATATTTTTCCAGCCTAAGAAGACACACAAGATACCTGCAAATGTGCTGAATAACAGAAACAAGCCTATAGATGCCAGTTCTGCCTACAGAAATGACCGATTGCATGTAGTGTAATAAAAATATCATGCAATTATTCATTTATCTAGAAAGTCTTGTTTTCTCGGGACAGCAGCCAAAGCCATTAGTTATCAGAAAAGTGTTGTTTTTCACATTGCCACTCGTTTAACATTTGGTTATTGATGCCCACAGAGCAGCGTAATACAAACCCATCGCTGTATGCGACATAATCAGTTCTCCTCTGAGATTAATTACTGTGGATGTCCTGATTAATTAAGCATGGAAGCGAAGAATGCTTGTTTGGAAGCAACAATTCAAGGTCAATTGTTGGAAATAATTGTGCTGAGAATGACCCAGTGATCAGTGAAGACGCTGTGAGAAAGATATTGTTGTTGATGCCACAATGAATTCTTTTAGCTTTGGAGCTGCATCAGGCAAAAGTTTAATTCAGGAGCTGGAATGTGAACTTAATTCGGAATGCTCGGCAGGATGTTGGTATGTCGTGAATTGCCGTTTCGGATAGTAGCATCTGCAAAATGAGTAGACGTAAAGAAAATGGGTCAGAAGATCACATCTTGTTCTGTGTCCGGTTTAAACCTTGTAAACCATGTGCTTCATGTTGTTGGACTTCATTTTAAAAGTAACCATAAATATCAAAATGTACTACTCTTATTTTTATGGAATACTGCAGTGTTTATTATAAATTATTTATCTGTGCGTGTCTTTTTTTAGTTATGTGCCCTCATAATCTTTAATCAAAATCTGAAAATGTACTTCCTCTGTGTAAAGGTAAACCTTCTCTGAGGACATCAGTCTGACGGCTTGGGCGGAGCCAGAGACGTTAACCCCTCCCCTCCAACGTTCAGTCTGCTGCGAGCTTTGAAATGCCTGCGTTTCTAGAGCCAATGAATTCCCAGTGGGAAAAAAACAAGCCACGCCCCTTCATTTCTGTAGCGTTTTCTAATGTTATAAACTACAGCAGAAAATTTGAACTACATTTAATGTTGAACCCTACAAAAACTGTGAACGTTAAAAAATACAATGCAGATGATAAAATGATGAAATGCAGATAATCTTTCATTTTGCTTTTTAATTTCTAGTAATTTTTCTACACTGGCTGTCATCCAGTTTCCTCGTGCTGTCGATGTTTAATACTGTAATGTTAAAGATGAGAGAGCCTTAACAAAGAATGAGAACTTCCTATTTACATCTAAATACATTCGCTGTTTGCAGGACGTGTGTGTCCTTGTGCAGATTGTGTCTGCGAGGACAGCCACTGTCATCCGTCCAACAGCCACAAAATAATATTTTATTCAAACGACAAAATCCATTACCCGAACCCGGGGCTCTTGTGAGAGCATTTAATGGCACAATTAAACTCCAGCAGTCTAGTATCTATTGAGCAATTAACCTTTGATAAACCAATTAATGTTTAGTGTTTGATGACAGAAGTTGGGCCCTGAAGCGCTCATATTTGATTTTAATGGATTGACTCTGTTATAGATTAGCATAGCTTCTAATAAATTGTGAGTATTCCTTGTTTTCTGGTGTATTGATTCTTTGGTGTTGACACATCGCCCGGTTTTCCAGTTGAAAAAGGAGAAATAACCAGAAAGCAAGCTAAGAATTTGGTAACGAAAATGTTAAAAATGTTATTTTGAATGTTTTAAGACCAACAAAACGTCCTTGTTTTGACATCGTATTAACATTATTGCTTGGTTATAAGAACATTTTTCCAACATTTTTCAACTTTTGTAAAACATTGCACTGACATATTAAACATATTTTAATATATATAATGTTTAAAATATTCTAATGTTACTACAAAGATGTTTTGGATAACTTTGAGAGGACTTTTAGAGAGCATTACTTTCTGAGAGCGTTCCCTGTTAGCTGGGAATCTGTCTGTTATAAAGCGGAGTTGGATGAATTATTGATGCTAGAGGGAATATGTTTTCAGGTGAGGTTTGATTACTGTTTCCTGATGTGTGAACCACTCTGATGTTGCTGCACTGTCTCTGGTAAATGCCACTAAAGAAACTACCTCTCAGGTCACTATGGCCACCGCCAATGCACAAATATAGCCAGACCTGTTGAAATACTAACTCTCCGCCTGCCATCCTTTAATGTGTTTGTTGTGCCTATAAAATAAGTATAAACATGTCAAGAGGATTTACCACCTGTCTGGAGGTTTGGTTAATGTGCGCTTCCTGAAATCTCGGGATCTCGGCGGTGGAAATAGTCTGATATCTTCTTCAGCTATCACGCTATCGTCGAACGTTGTCACATTGTCATCTGAAGCGACACACGTCGCACCGTGGGTCATTGTCGAGCTGTCATTTATTATCACTCGTACGGACCGGACAGTGTCTGGTCCCGATTGCTATTACCAAAAGCTCCACACGTGAATTTATCTTCTCTTAGTCTGCGGCAATATCATTTTCCCCTGTCTGACAGCCCTCAAGCCTCCACAATACAATAATAAAGAATTGATTATGTTCTTTATGGCGCGCAGAGGCCCAAATGTGTTTTGTGTTCCTTCTCCTATCAACTGTAATGAAAAAGAAAAAAACTGCATTGGGTTGATGAATGTACAAAAACGATTGTGCCCCTCCCCTATATGCCACCGACGTACGAAAAATGTTGGATGTTGGATGTTCATACCTTCAGAGTCTTCTGAAATTATTCTTAGTGACAGACATAGGCCCACCTAACAGAGAGCATTCTCAAAGTGTTGGTGAATGCTCTCTAAAAGTTGTCTTAAATTCTTAAGTAGTTACTGGAACGTTTTAAAAACATTATAGATTGAAAACATTTGAATAACCATCTTACATCTAAGCAGTAATGTTAATACAACATCTTAAAAATAGATGCTTCCTAAACTGAATGTTCCTAAAACTATTACAATAACTTCTTATACTTTTTGTCACTTAATGGAAACATTATGGAAACATTCTTACAACCTAAAATTGTTAGCTACAGAGTCAATAGGCTGAACATGAGGATGGCACCTTCTGAAACTCATCCATAAAGAATCATGAAAGCATATGGCAATCTCTGTTGTGTATTGTAGCCTGTAATGAATTAAGAGTCTGGCTGAAAACATTTTTTTTATTTTCCTTCTCACATATCCATGTAGGTTTTAATTTCCTGTTCTCCCCACGTTTGTCATTAGCATCTGCGACGATACAAGCGGTTAATGAAAAACGCACCCCGCCCTCCTCAGACTAAACTGCCATGGCAGAATAATGAAGCACAAAGCACCAGGAAACTAATAAACCTCATATTTCTTTAGACATCAACATGAAATCAGATAAAAATAATATTCGCCAAAAAAAGACTCTCACCACCCCCGTAACACATTTCAGATGCCAAAAAATAAAAACAACAATAACGTGAGGCAGTGACGGGCCTGTATTATTTTTTTAAAACAAGCTTCATTTTTTTAGTGTGGGACATTTTTATCAGACGTACTGAACCCTCCATCATGTGCGTCATCCACCCCTCAATAGTTTAAGATGTCATGTCATCACTTATATCATTAGAGTAGGTGGTGTGAATTATGATATTATGCCAGTTTGTCATAATCATCACGCACAGGAGAAACTGGAACATTTGTCATCAAATTTCATCTCGTGAAAATCCAAGAACCATTTTTATAATTTATGCCCGTTCATTTTTAATAATCCATCAGTCCTTGAGAACAAATTGAAGATGGTTTGGATTTAGTGAGGTGCAATAAATTCAGACAGACTGGAGTGTGATGTATGTTCTCAGATGAAATCTTGGTCATTTGACAGTTTTTCCTCATTCCTGCGCTGACTGTGTGTGGAAAAAATGCTGACTGTGTGGAATCGTATGTCAACTTGTGTTTTTAATAACCTGATGCGGTTTCAGTAAGTCAACAGCCTAGCTAACAGTTTTAGGTTGTAAGAATGTTTCCCTGATGTTTCCAATAAGTAACAAAAATGTTAAAAAAGCAATTTTGAATGTTCTAGAAAAATGTAAAACGTCCCATTTTAGGCGATAAGAACATTATTCAAACTTTTTACAATTCTGTAACATTTTTAAAACATTACACTAACAACTTAAGAATAACATTTTTTTATATAACAATAAAAAGGTTCTACTAAAGTTACTGCAAGAACGTATTTGATAGTTGAAAGAACTCTGAGAGAACTTTGAGAGAACATTAGCCAATGTTCCCGTGCACGTTGTCACAGCAGCTAAAATTAACGAGTATTCAATGTGCATGTTTTCGGATCTCATCTTCCATCATGTGTCAAATTACGGTGTTCTCTCTCATGTATACATAAACACAGTTTACAAGAGCCAGTTGCAAATTCAAAGTGGCGACGCTGCATGACAACGTGTGAGAGGAAAATTAAATCAGTTTTAAAAATAACACTTGCGTGAGATGGATCTTGCTGTCAGCGAGGGCTGATATTTACACAATTAGATTATGTTTTTGTGACAAAATGCAAGATGCTCGTGTGCCAAGATGCAACGGTAAGAGCTTCCACTCAACATCTTTGCAATCTGGCAGGCTGTCCTGTTTAGGGAGTATTTTTTCTGAGCTGTTTAAATCTACCATGTCCTGTTCAGCCAGAAACTCATTATGGACCACCATCTGCAGATGATGAACTAAATCCAGATCTCATCTCCTGGCACCCTCCACTAATCCTCAGAGACAAGGAAAGAGTTTAGGCTGACCAACATGGACTGTAAACGTGTTTTTCCACTGTGATCTGAGATCTTCTGTGCCAAAGAAATCTGACATATTCATTACAGATTCTGCTTCTGTAAGGTTTTCACAGAGCTTCCGTTGAACAAGCTGGGAAATATGAAGACAAAGTGATGCTCATGTTGGTCCAGTTTTGTGCGCATCATCATTTGTTTTATGGTTTGCTGAATAAAAGTCAAATCCAGAGATAACCGTCACTTTAGAATCAGCTGAGATCCTAAACCCAGCTAACAGGGAACATTCTCAGAACATTGATGTTTTTAACCTTTTATATATATCCAAAATGTTATTCTTCAGTTTTTAGTGTAACGATTTAAAAACATTACACATTAAAAATGTTTGAATAACATGCTTAAAATCAAGCAATAACTTTAATATATTCTTGAACGTTCCTAGAACTTTTAAAATAACACTTTTAATGCTTTTGTGACTTAATGGAAACATTATGGAAACATTTATACAACCTAAAGTTGTACGCATTTTCATTGGTCAGCTTTGGCAGTGTTAACCAGCTGTGATGCAATTCTCTGCTTTCTGAGCTCTTGGTTGGTTGGGTTTAGCTGGTGGAACTTGTGGGATTGGAGGGCTGGATTCCCCCTGCAGATAAGCAGGATTTGTGTCTGGGAAACTGGAGATTGCAGGCCTGTCTGTGTGAGAATTACAAGAGCCACTCAATGCAGCCCTTCCTGAAACCTGTGTACGGATCTGTAGGACTCTGAGCCGTGACATCCCAGAGCTGTTATCACAGGAATTGACTCAGGTCAACTAGACTTCTCATATTTTAAAAAAGAGACACAAAAAACTATTTTGTGACTCTTTACGATTGATGATGTACAGTATTTATATATTTTGTATTATTATTTCTGTTGCCAGTTGTGTACATTAGGGTGTTTTATGTTGTTTATAGAATTACTCTGGAGTCATCCCAGCTAACATGGAATGTTCTCAGAGCGTTGGTTAACATTCTCTAAAAGTTCTCTCAAAGTTATTAAAAATGTTCTCGCAGTAATGTTAGTAGAACTTTTTTAGTGTTATATCATATACAGTATGTCAAAAAAGGTGTTAGTGAAATGTTTTAAAAATGTTGCAGAATTTAAAAATGTTTGAATAATGTTCTTATAGCCAAACAATAACATTAATACAAACTTAACCTGTACATTTTTTAAAGGTTCCCAGAACATTCAAAATAACATTTTTATAGTGCTTTATTGGGAAACATACTGAAGTTCTCACTGCTGTATTAGAGGACCAGCAGCGTCTTAATATCTCCTACAGTCAGTTGAACTGAGTTTGCTGGAGGCTTTTTTATACACCGAGCTGAGTTGTCTTGAGGCAGAATGGATGTGACAGGACACATTAGCTTGATCTGTCTCTGTTCTGGATTAAACGGCCATACTTATACATTAGCCTTCAGCTAAATGACCATCAAGTCATATTGTTCAGTCTTTGCTTCCAGTGTGGCATGCACACGGACTATATGCCCATTAACTGTTCATGGTTTGTTCCTCTGTGGATTTATAAAAAAAGAAGCAGCTTTCCACACTGTAAATCGATTGTGCCGTGCGAGCAGTAAGACCCTCTCAAATGCTGCGGGGGCAGAGGGTTCGATTCCTTTCTCTGTGTCTGGGGAGACACACATTTGAATTGAAGTCTGGAGTGATTTACAAAAAGGGGAAAGAAAATGAATGGCTGCAGATGTCAGGCAGAACACAGAGATATAATTCAATTACCTAAGTGTGGAATGACATTTGATTTAATCTGAACTATTAATGCTAGTCAGGTCATGCCAAAAGAAAGGGCACTTTTCAAGTTAGTCGCAATTAGAGTGTAAATCACAAACCTGTCCGTAACGTGGGGGGAGAGAAATGTCATTTGAGGAATAGCTGGATAATAACGAGGCTCCCCTTGCCTTCGAGTAACCGGCAGCGCGGAGTGAATCTAAATCACGCAAGACTAACAGCAGAGTCATTTAAGAAATTTGTTCGCTTTTTGTCATGCTTGGATAAGAATTAGTGCAAGTGTTGAGCACCTACTAATCCTCATGAACAAACATGGAGAATTAGAGATCCTGGCACGGGTTTAGAGAGATGCTATACATGCATTCCCAGCTAACAATTTTAGGTTGTAAGAACGTTTCCCTAACATTTCCATTAAGTCACAAAATGTTAAAATTGTTATTTTGAATGCTATAGGAACGTTCAAAACGCAGCATATTTTAGTAAATTTGATATGCTGTGCAAACCAGCATCCACATTAAAGTCATGGCTTATTTTTATGGAATATCACAGTGTTTATTGTAAATGATCTGTGCATAAACTTATTTTTTTTAATTCATGCGCTCTCATAATCATTACTCAAAATCTGAAAATCAGACCTTGTCTAATGACATCAGTCTGATAGCTTGGACGGAGCCAGAGCCGTTAACCATTCCTCTTTAACAGCCAGTCTGCTGCGAGCTTTGAAATGGCCTTTTTTCTCAGAGCCAATGAGCTCCCAGTGGAAAAAACAAGCCATGCCTCCTTTTCCATTTTTCTTTGAATTATGTCAGCTGGAGGTCGCAACGTTCATTTCACGTCGACTTTAAACGTCTCAGAGAGGAGGTTTTATCTGCAGGCATCAGGCACCATCAGACATGCTTTTACTGCCACTTCAAAGGGGCCCCCATGCATGTTATTGTCTTCTATTTTAAGTGACTGCCCACCAGGTGGTGAAGCAAGTGAAACGAGATGAAGTTCGCAATCGTCTGTCTCCCGTTGCGCTGACAGCATGGCTGTGAGTCACATAGCGTATTTAGACGTCTGCCCGGGAAAATAAAACACTTCTCTGCCCTCCGCGTGCACGCACAGACTCTTACTAACACACCCCTCCACCGCACACAAATGTTATGCCAGTTCGCTCCACCAGGGTGAAATGCCAAATGAATCATGACAATTTATTTCATGTTTGCCTGTTACTTAGATAGGGCTCTAAACAAACAGAGGATGTTAAAGTCAGGGCTATTTTTGTTTTATAGTGGTTATTCTCTGCGAGAATCACACATATGATTAGATTAATGGCAGCCAGGCATCTGGGTTAGTTGTCATTACTGGTTGTGATTACCAAATTCTGTGCTGGTTGATACTGGAAATGACTCTTCACCAAATGGTCTATGACTATAAGCAGTCATTTTGTCCTGTGGATTAATCTCACATTCTAATTTATGTGAAATTGTGTGAGAGGAACAGCTGAGCAATTTTTAGTTTCATGTCCACTACATCGCTCTGTATATTGTAAATTGATTTATTTTGGTAACCTATTTTTTATTTGAGATCTACCATATTTGCATATCTTTTGTTTTTAAAATGATCTTCAATCGCCACAATCCGTCTTTGAACAAAGATATAGAAAATGCTCTTCAAGATGGTAAATTGTCCGGATAGGATTTACAACAATCCCACCGCAGTGCGAATCTCCAAGATCTTTCTTTTGATGTTCCTCTCCGTAAATTCCATCATTAGGGATTGATTCATGCCATGAATCATGGTGACAATACATGGCCTCATCCTCTCTCTCTCTCAGGGCTGGGAGGTGTTTTGACAGTGCATAGGAAGAGTGAGATGGGGGTTATTCCCACTCACCCTGAACACAGCACAATACTCGCTGATGCGTTCACAATCTATTCCAGAAAAGAGCAACAAGACAAACTGAAAGCCCCCCTTATGTGCCCCCTGTGAGGGTAAGTAGCAAAGCTGTCAGTCAGTGAGTCGGTTAGAGATTCAGCTGTATGCTTTTCTGAGGCTTGAAAGGGGCTTTATAGACAACAGTGGGTAAGAGGAGCTGTAGGAATCTGTTCTCTGTAAACCGACAGCCAATGATGTCTGACTGCTGTGGCCGTCACTGTTCATATTTAATGCACTTTATGTGCAACTCATGTATAAACATTTTGATTTTACAGGTATAGACAATTCCCCAAAACTCCGTAATTTACACACACACGTGCACAAATCACAAATCTTTTAATCAGGAGAGCAGGAGCTATATAAAAGCATGTTAGGATGTGTTGTTGCATATCAGCCTGGCTCATAAATATTAATTAAGTGATGTAACATTTGCCCGGTGGCTGTAATAAAGTGCTGAAAAGTGTTGCAAATATTAGGATTATTGTGTAGCAGTTGCATCTTAAAGCTGTTAGTTTACATGGCTGGCTACAGTTTTTCTTAACACTGAGGCCAAGCAAAAAGACTCTATTAAAATATAATGGTTATTGCCCGTGGGGGCTATAATCGTATTCTATTGTTTCTGCTCTTATTAATGATGAAGTCTGAGAAAAAATGATCCACTGATCGTGCATAAATATGAATAAACATGATCTGATTTGCATTAATGAAGTGTGGAACATGAGAATACAGATGTACCGACACATTCTTCAAAAGTAATATTAAGCAGTCATTTAGCTATATGATGTATACTTTATAATTCTTCACTGCATTACCCAGCGTACATGGAACATTCCCAGAGCGTTGGCTAATGCTCTCTAAAAGTTCTCCCAAAGTTATCAAAAACGTTTTTGCTGTAACTTTAGTAGAACATTATTTTAACATTAAACATTTTGTAACGTGTATATCAAAAACATTATTCTTAAACTGTTACTGGAACGTTTTAAAATTACCAAACGCTAACACTAATGCAACGTCTAAAAAACTAGATATTGTGAACATTTTAATGTTTATGTTACTTGATGGAAATGTTCCTACAGCCTAAAATTGTTAGCTAGGTTATTAGAACTGTTATCAAAACATAATTTCTCTCACTATAAATCCCAGTGCATTCATCAGATCAAGCACTAATGTTAAGCGCTACAGGTCATGGAAATGGGCTGGACCAGGTTTCAGTAATGACTGGAGTTGTTCTGTTTGTTCTGAATTCCTCCGGGTGGCTGTTGATTGTGCGGTGAGCAGGAATATTGAAGAAAATGTGATGAAAATATTGCCACGAGTAAAGGCCTAATTGACTGCAATCATTCCCAGGTGGAGTCCCCCACTTCCTGCTGCCGTCTTCTCATGACCTCCTGCAGCTCTGTGTCCCCTTGACTCCTCTGAGATCAAGAGAAAACCTTTCTCAAGCCTTGCATTGCTCTTGAATTATTTTCGATCTCACATACACATTTACATTACTGCACAATTATAAGTGATGTTCTTCCACTGACCTCTAGTTGAGCTTTCTGCACGCTGATTTGACTGAAGACACGTGACCCCTCGTCTCCGCACACGGCCTTCAGCTCATCCTTGCTGAGAGAGAAAAGCTGAGCTCCATTCAGAATGCCCAGACAATCCACCACCCTGGTACACATGAAAGGAATATTTGATTAAACTCTCATTTTAAAGAGATTTTTCTTGATCTTTTGAGATGTGTTTTCATTGTACTACAAAAGCATACTGCATAGATTTCAGATCACAAACATTGCTCCCCGACCCAAAAAAGAGCATTTTTGAAACCAAGCTGCTGAAACAATTCTCAGAGTTCTGAAATATGAATATATAACTGCCCACATTTACACATCACCAGCGCTTGTTTGGTGTTTAGAAACCCGGCCCATTCAACCACTGTGAGATAATGTACTTTATGTAGGACAGACCCTAGCTAACAGTTTTAGGTTGTAAGAACGTTTCCCTAACATTTATTTTGAAAGTTCCATGAATGTTAAAAGCGTCAAAATTTTTTAGACGTTGTGTTAACTTTATTGCTTGGTTTCAAGAACGATATTCTAACAGTTTCTAATTCTGTAATGTCTTTAAAACATTTTACTAATTACAATTATTTTTGGAAACTAACTTTCCCGCAGAGAAACAGTAAATGAAAATGAGCGATAAAGCAATGTATCAATTATTCTCCTGGAGAAACCATGGTACTCCAATTAATGTATTTGTATTTTTGTGGTACTCATATGCACTCCTGGTTACTGACAAATGTTTACTTACTAGGCTACACCAGCATATATGATTTGAAGTATCACGTTATGTGTTGTATAGCAGCTGATGTTTTACTCACGGCCTGGAGAAACCTTTGGCATTAAGCCAAGCACGGACCTCAAAGGGCTCAGAGTGTTGCATGATGGGCACAGATGTGCATGAGCGCTCCACCCGAAAGTTACGGGCCGGGGGCTGGGCCTTGCTGTCCGTTATCCTCTTTAACAGCTCATCGTTTACCTCCTTCTGCTGGCTGCGGTCTAGAGAGAGAGAGATAAGACAGAGAGATAGGGAAACAGGCAAAGAGACACTAACATAGCGAGAACGATTGCCCAAGTCAGAAGCAATGAGCTCAAGTCAAAATCTGCAATCTGTGTACATAAGAGCACCCTCACACCCAATTCATTCCCCGCTTCCCTGCATTTCTCTTTCTGCAGGCTCTCCCCGCTCTCCATCTCACCGCATATACACAGAGCAAATAAAAGGAACATACTGTCTTTGTCCCAGGAGGATTTATTCGTCTCCAATGCCTCTCTATGATTTACAGAGGCAGCTGAGGTACCTTTGTAGGGATTCACAGCCTATAGTGATAGAACAAAAGCAGAGGCAAAGAAAAAAATCAAGGATCAGTTTATGTCTGTCATGCAGGGTTGGAAAATATTTGTAGAATGCAAGTAATGAAGCTGACTGGTGGGTGAGCAGTGTGACAATGGGGTGATTTGCACCGCAGGCTAACCGGGCTGTTAAAGAGTGCCGCGCGGTTGTACTGCTGCTCTCCTGGTTTGACCTCCTCTAGTACATTACAAGGCACGTAGCCCATCTGACCGCTGCGGTTCCTCAGCAGCCACCACTGTTTATTGTTTTCCAAGACCTAGAGGCCACAAACACACGCAGACTGTTTCAAAAGAGACCTCACTTTGGCAGCATCGCATAGATCCCTAATGAAAAGACAATCCCAGAATGCACTGCAGCAACTCGGTGTACTTGTGTACTAACGTTACATTATAAAGTGCATTTAAGATAAACATTTGCAACTTGTATACTTATATAAGATACGCTTATGTAATATAATTCTTTAAAAAGTTCTTCCATAAATATTTTAATATAATGCTAAATAAGACAACAAAAAAACGTTAAAAATACATAGTCAGTTGACATTAGTCAATGTTCTAGGAACGTTCCTTGTTAGCTGGGTGTCTACATTACCCGTGAACCCTGACAAATCTGTTTTTGTGAGTCTTCCTCATGTTGTCTTTAACTAAAAGTCTGTCCCAGTGTTGCCTCTTTCCACTGGGATGGTAACATTAAATGGCAGTGATATCAGGCTCAGGCCGGGCATGTCTAGAAACACGATTATCCGTGTTTCCAGATGGATTAGCCAATCGGGGGTAATCCCTCTTGATCACTTCAGTAGTTCTCATGTAAATGGAGGGCCTGGGGGGCTTGGAGGCTGTTCTGAGGAAACAGCAGACTTCTGGAAGTGACAGGTTGAAAGAACAGCTTTCTAAATGCTAGATTTCAATTTCCTGGATGTTATAAGAGTTTACTTGTGTTTAAATAATATATCATTTCAAACAGAGAGAGAAATGGTTAATAATGAAATCGATCTAATTTGAATTCTATATTCAGAAGTCGGCAGAAACTGATTTATGCTGTTTTATTTCAGCCTGTTTCTTAATTCATTTTCTTTCCCACAGATTCATGGAGACAGAGTCACTTCACTTTCATACTGCATTTTCAGCTGTTGTGGATTGTTTCTGCTTTATCTGTGCCATCTGTTTTTTTGGCTTTTGTGTTCTTTATTAAAGTTTAAAAATCTTCCATTTACCTCCATTATGACTGAAAGAAAATGTGTTATATGCATTAAATACAAATGTATTAAATGCATATCGTAGCAGCCACAAAACTGTATTTGCATTATTTCTAATGAAAGTTTAATTTATGCATTTGGCAGACGCTTTTAAGTTACATACATTTGATCAGTATGTGTTTACCCTGACATTCAAACCCACAACCTTTTGTGCTGCTAACTCTGCTCCACAAATTGAGCTACAGGAACATGGTTTATACGTTTTTGTCTATACATACTATTCTTTTGCCACCTTGCAAACACAGGTACAGTATGTCCTTTAGCAAAAGCAAATTTTGTTCTGTATGTTCTGTATGTCTTTTCAGTTTAGTTTCTCTTTCTGAAAGTTTCGACAGACTTTTGACCTGCAGAATTTTTTTAAGCTATTTATGTTCAAACCTCCGCTAAAGTCTTCAGCACTTTGAACTCTGCATGAGAGCATGCCGTTTTGTTTTGTTCTCCTGCAGCCTCCCACACTGTGAACCTCAGACCTGTTCTGCCCCTCGCTTCCCATCCTCCTCCACCTCCTCACAGAGGGTCATCCGTACCTCCAGCACCTCGCCCTGCTGCACCGTGAGCTCGTTGGCATTGCGCGCCACAAAGTGATAACGGATTCGGACGTGTCTGAGGTCACTGTTAGACCTGTATGACAGAAATAGCAACATGGCACAATACTTTGAAGGTCATTCAAATATTTGTGCCAAGTAATGAAAAAATGTCTCCGTTTGCCTGAGAATTCGTGGTGGGGCTGTGGCTGACTGTGGCTACATGGTCAACACATGATGGTATTTCTGGATGTTTGCCTTTAGTTAAGTTGGGTTTTCACTGTTTTAGAAAAAGCTTTAAGAAAAGCCACAAGACCAAACATCTCTGTCTAGCAGCCAGTCTGTGAATAAACAACTTATTATAACTAATAAACCAGCATAACAAACAAAAGTCATTTTTATATTATTTCTATTTTAGGCAGCCAGGCATGAACCAAACTAATGAAAAATAATTTTTAATAATGAAATATTAACAAAACCTTTTACATTATTTAGTATTACCAGGGCTAATTTGAACCCCACAAAGCAATTTGAAAAGAGACTCCTATAAACTAGAATCTAAGTTAAAAGTAATTTATTTATATCATAATTCAAAGTTTTACACAGTAGCTGTACACAACGGTAATGTATTGTTCCTTGTCTAGTTAATCTATTTTATGACATAAACAAGCTATAAAACTCTACACAAGGAAAACAAACATGCAGAACTGGTGTATTATAAACAACTTACGACTCGAGCATCCTTTATCAGAACAGCCCGCGGTTGCTTTTCTTTAAGCAAGCGTCAAATGCTGCACCCTTCGTCCAGGTGAAACTAACTCTGCATGCTGCAGCCTGCATGTGCAGTGTAGCTTATGCATTTTTCAGTGGGCCTGCACAGAGCACGGAGAACTTTAAACTGAACGTACTGGTCCCTATGCATCATTAATGCCCTCGCCTACCTTCTCCTCGGTCAGTGACGGTGGAGGTAACCGTGGTGGCCTGGTGTCCAGTCCATGCCCAGACCTTTTTCTCCAAACTTATAAATAAATCAACATGTTGAATGTCTGGAAACTGACACTGCTGCACAACCAGCAGATTTGTTGACACCCGCAATTGTTTTGTTTTACACGCTCTGGATATCCAACAATATATTATATATATATAACAATATATATTAACTGTCTAATAATTGAATCTATTTAGACTTGTGTAAACAGTAAAAGTGTCGCTATTAATATGGCAAAATACTGTAAATTTAAGTAGCAGGAAATACACCATTTAAAAGTTCAATAGAATAATAGTGTTTTCCCAGCTAACAGCTTTAGGTTGTAAGAATGTTTCCTTAACGTTTCCATTAGGTAACAAAAACTACAAAAATGTTGTTTTGCAAATTTTAGGAATGTCCAGTTTTTTGGACGTTGTATTAGCATCAAGGGTTGGTTAAAAGAACACTCTTCAAACATTTTTTAATTTTTACATTCTTTAGTAAGTGTTCCACTAACTAAAGAATAACATTTTTGATATATAGGATATATAATGTTTAAAAACGTCATACTAAGTTACTTTTAGAGAACATTCTGAGAACGTTATCTGTTACCTAGGTTTTGGCATAGCATGTTGATTGACAGCCAAGGCCCAAAATCAAGACATTTTCTAGCTCTCTGTACAGAGCCACAAACAATCAGCCTGCAAAGAAAATAACCTTTTCTCAATCCACAGTGTTGGACAGAGTCTCTGACCTGTGATAGAATAACATCTAAAGATGTTATCAGCTCATCCGATCGTGGGAGGACCCAGTTTTCACCTACAACTGCATAACACAAATATGATGGCATAAGCTCCAAGAACAGACTGGTGTTTTTATTAGTGCCGTGTTTGTTTGATTCTGCAGGCTTGGTGTAATCCTTGGCCCAAAGCATCTACTCCCACAATGCCATGTTCATCTTGCTGTGATGCGTTGTCTGCAAGGCAAACACATGAATCTAATTTCACGTTTAAAATGCATGTTATGTTTTATTGAAATTTGCTTTTGTTTTGCTGAATGCAGACATATCTGTTCGAGTGTGGGGTTGCAGTATTTTTCTAGAACGTTTGTTTCAGAGTGACTGGTTTTATTCCGGTAAACAGTACCAGCGCCTTTACGTAATCAAACAAATGAGCAATGGTGTTTACTGTCTTTGCTAAACTGTCTTTCTTGTTGAACATACACAGGTATTAAAATGGCATCTAATTAAAACATTGAGCAGGCATTTTACATAAGATTAATTGCATTTCTGAAAGCACTTCTTCTTCATTATTATTCTGCTGTGCAAATGGATTCACTGCAACCCTGATGCATATTCATTGTTGGGAAGCTTGGAGATTGTCGGAAATTAGCAAAGGTGGATCTGGGGTGGGAATACAAGCCACCTAAAGTCTGGATGTTTTTCCTGTTGGGTCCATTCAGACCACTTATGAAATCTAACGTATGATAACAGGTTTCAAAATCACTATTGAGTAAATTAGCATGTTAATATACTGTATGACTGTCTGTATTTACATAAACACTTATTGTATTTGCAACCTGGCCTGTCTTAATAAACTCAGAGTTTAGCCAATCATAACCTCAGCAGATTTACTGTATGGTATTATACTGAAGGTTGACCAAAATAAGTGGAAAATTTACAAAATGCTACAAAATCGCAGAATATGGCAGCTACAAGATTATTTACATGTTCAGTACCCAGCTAACAAATTTAGGTTGCAAGAATGTTTTCCAAACGTTTCAGAAAGTTCTTTTAAAAGTTCTATGAAAGTTCAAAACATCTAGATGTTGTTTTTTTAGATGTTGCATTAATGTTATTGCTTGGTTAAAAGAATGTTCCCTGTTAGCTGGGTATTCATTTATAAATAGATGACCAAATAAGAGCTAGAAAGAGGAGGAGGGAGACTGAGAGACTGTGATTGTGTGTATTGTGTGCATGAGGGGGTTTATCTCCAACTTTGAAATCCTTTCTGTTATCATCAATAATGAAGAAACCTCGGCTTTTACAGCTATCTGATTCAATATTCTGTTGTGCTCAGAATAGCAGAAGCCATTGTTCTTCTCCTCCACCTTTAGTGTGGGAGAGCAGCTCTGAAAGCCTGGAAGACTCTGCACCAAATTAATTCTTAGAGGAACCCGGAGAACATGTGCTGGGTTTGCTAAACATCAGAAAGATGCTAAGCGTGAGCTTTTCCAGTGGTTTGAAACTCCACTAAAAGTTTGCCTTTGTACGAGAAAAGTTTTGCGTCTTATTTCACCTCAGGCTTGCTGAGGAACTTCAAAGACTGGCAGCCGAAAAACAGGTAGCAGCACCAGCAGTTTTATTGTCAAGTGTTTATTTATTCATTTATTTTTTCAGAAGCTTGCTATGTGTGAAGATTAAACAGAGAACTGCTGACAGCATGTCTTCTCGACCTCATTTAGCAATCAGTAATCAGAATCATGAAACTCTGTTTAAATTGAAATGTAATGCAATGTTTGCCTTTACAAATTTATTTACAGTATATGCAGCGTTTACTGTAAATGTGAGTAGGATTATGTGCTACTGTTGCTTTGTACAATCCAGCTACCAATTTTAGGCTGTAAGAATGTTTCCCTAACACTTCCATTAAGAACCAAAAATGTTTTAAAACATTTTTAAATTCTGTAACATTTTTAAAACGTTCTACTAACCACTTAAGACTAATGTTTTTGATAAATATATCTATTAACATTAAAACAAGTCCTGCTGTTACTGCAAAAGCAGAGAACTTTCATAGAACGTTTAGACAACATTCCCTGTTAGCTGGGAATGACTGTAACTAAAACCAGCAAATTTATATAAACAAATCGAAAATGTCATTGGCTGAGAAAGTCATTGGCTCATAACACCGGAAAGTTTTCAGATAAGCTGCCATATTGTTGTGACACCTGGGTTGTTCATGCCGCAGCTGGCTTTGAGTCATAGCGGCCATGACTTCCTGTGTAAGGTTGTGATGTGACACTGCTCATTTCTTCAGTGTGATTGGGGGAATATAATGATATAGTAAATGGCTGAACTCTTGTGTGGAAGTCAGAAAGTTATTCCACACAGCTACAAGCATAAATGTCAGTGAACAGAGTTGTGCTCGTTAATTAAGCTCTGATTGCCTTACAAATGGCTTACAGCCTCATTTGACTCCATATGAGCGTCTCCCTAAACAGACATTACTGCAGAAGACTTATATTTCTACAGCAGTGCGAAATTATATTGCTTAAGATCTCGGTTTGTTTTCCCCCAATTGTCCCATTTTGATTCTCTAAACGGCATCAATCCACAGTTTCAAAATTATATGATTTCTAATTTCCTAATACTTCCATCACTGTCACAATGAAACAGAAATTAAACGAGAATCAACGATGTAGCTCATTAAAATAAGAAATAGAGAAAAATATGTTGTATAAATAATAAAACATAATGGAATGTTATGAAAAATTCTGTTGCGCAAAGCTTTGCCATAATTCAAATGTGTGGAGACTTAACTGTGTGAAGTTACCATGATGTAAAGCTATCTTACCCATCAGTTTAGTAAGATGTTGGACATAGTTAACTATCACAGTGGCTAAAAAAGGTGATATTCTTGGGAGAATTTTATAATTAAATGTAATAAATCTGGTTCTATTTCTGTCTTAATTTATGCTAATTTTATTTCAATTAGTCCCTTTACACTAATGAGTTCCCTGAAGTTAAGACTTTACTTGCCAACAATATAATACATATTTTTTATTATGTATAATCCAAGGGAAATGGCATACTTCTTTTAGATTAGTGCTTAAACTAAACCTAAATGCTCATTAAATGTTAATAATGAGTGCGACTGACATTTAAAATGAACACTGTTGACATTTGCTTGTAAACAAGTTTTGAGAAACTGACTGTCTGTTCTACTGTCATGTTTTACTCTATACTGACGTCTGTAGAACATTATTGTAACGTTGTTGGAAAGTGTTTTTTATAAAGCTGTATTTTTTTAAACTATTTATTGCATCCGTGAACGTTAGAAACGCATTTTAATTTAGTTTTCATCACATTAATGTTTTTGTATGGGAGTGTTTACGGCGAATGTTTATAGTTGATTTTTATTGAATGGTCGTGAAGAACGATTTTGACGCACAAACGAATCGCCATAAACGGCAGAAATGACATCGTTAAAGCGTTTCTCCTGACTTTGATACACAGTATCTATTGTACATGGATAAACAATGGACTGCCCATCATTATAGAGAGAGAGAGAGAGAGAGATGAAAAGAGAGCAAGAGCCAGTCTCTCGTGAATGGTATAGAACTGGATTTTCCTTCGCCCAGAAATGTGTTGAGAGGAGATAGTGCTTTCTCATGTTATCTGCTACTGGACGCACGCCCCGCAGCCATTTCCTATTTCTCACTCATGACCCAGCGGTCACCTTGGCTTTTTACGGGGCTTTTAGGAAAGAGAGCTGTCCTGCCATTTCTCTCACAAATGGATAGGGAGGGAAGTTTTGCTCAATGATGTGACTTTCACACTCATTCTCTCTGGCTAGAGTCAAGCGATCGAGCACATTGTGATGTCAAGATGCACCAGCAAAAGGCAGAATATATATGGGCTGTTATTTAATGTGTTAGTTAAGTACAATTACTATATTTCTTTTTGAAAAAGTGACATCGCTAAAGCTGCAATCTGTAACTTTTGCCTCACTGCTGCCATCTCTGTTTAAAACTGCAAGTTACCATATATACTTTATTACATATGTTGAAGCCGAACTAACATTTCCTAGGAAATCGAACCCGATCCGCTCAAATTATAAATCATTCTTTTAAACTTATAGTTGAGAATTGGGTTAAGGGAAAAGTTTTGAACAATGATCTGTCATGTACTGGCTCAATAGCTGATTTTTGTTTATTTTCAACCAAAAAAAGTTACAATTGCAGCTTTACGAAATTAACACAATCATGGAAAAAGACATCAGTGTTCTTGTTTATTGTACTGTATATACATCAACAACCCAAAACATCCGAAACAGTAAACGACACAATATCCTGAGTGAACAATGTCGGACAGATTGACAGAGTCAATAAATAGATTTCTGTGTGCTGTAGGCCAGCAATAGAATTAAATTCAATGATATAAATTTAAAACAATACATTTCTTCTAAAGCCTATGTCAGCAAATATTAACATAAGCAGTTATTTCACATTCATTCATCTTTATGTTATGTACTTAATTTGAGCAACATTTCTAATCTATTGACAGCCCTAAAAAATATCAAAGAAACGGATGAGAAAGACTGTGTTATATATTTGTGTTATTTATAGCACATAAAGGGCAGTCGTATCGCTGAGGTCTGTCTCCAGCGCTCCCCTTTGAGGTTTGGGTTAGTTCTATAATCTGGGTCAAAGTACTAACTGCTGAGAGGGGCTCACACATAAATCATTCCTCATACCTCTTCCTCATTACACTCTCTGCTGATAGAAATTCAAAGGCCTCTGCATCTCCAGCTGACCTTAAAGGTAAAACTCTGCCTTACGGCAATGACAGAATCTCACTCAACAGGCTAACCTTGGAAGATGTGCCACATATCTGAAGGCACACTGAGATTTGAATAAGCATTAGTCACTCGTATTTGGCAAGAAGTCAGACCGAAACATATAAAATGTGGAAACATCAGACAACATAGAGCAGGAAGATATGGATGGATGGCACATTTTCAACACAACGTCAATGGCTCACTTCCAAAACCTCGTAAGCTGCCCAGCTAACAATTTCAGGTTGTAAGAACGTTTCCCTAATATTTCATTAAGTAACAAAAATGTTGAAAATGTTCTTTTATTTGATCCATCCATTTATTAATTCTTGAAATACATTTTTTTCTGAAGAATTTTTATTTTCTGAGGACCAAAAAGCTTCCATCCTGGCACGAAAAGCAAACCATGAATCATTCCATCTCTCCCTTTCTCTCAGTCATGCACTTCAGTTCTGCCGTTTGTTTTCCCTTATGCAGTTAAAGAAGCTGGCATTTGTAAGCCATTATAGAATTTGCTTTGTATTCAGCATCAATCCAGCTCTTCATACAGCTTCCAACCTGAAGCTAAGCCACCTGTACAGCTGGTGCCTGCTGCAGTTTGGACAGCGCCCAAATCCAAGCGGGATGCTGGATTTATTCATACATCAAAACACAGACACATTCGACAGATCCGCACAGAAATGCCCACCGTGGCTTCGGCACAGGAGAACAGCTAAAAATAGGCCGCCACCGAGATTCAGGATTGAAATATAAACAAATGTCGTCTTTTATCTGTAATCTCAGAGAAAGGCTTAAGTATGAGGACTTCAGGAGATGTGAAGAAATGTCACCTGCTTTGGAACAGAGTCTGAGGGCTGGGCACGAGGAAGGAGATCCTTCTTTTGTGTTTTCATCAAGTTTTAGACACAGTGTCTAGTGTCCACACTGTGCTTGCAAATTGTCACTTACACAATGTTTTTAAACAGAACTTCATCTTTAGCTTTCCCCTATATGCAGTAAAGGAAGAAACACAAATAATTTTGACTAAGCAGGTTTTAGTGAAAACCCTGACTGGATACTTCCTGTCTAGTAGATGGGAGTGTATATATATATATACATGTGTGTGTGTGTTTTGTGTCTGACAGTGTCAGCAATAGTCGTACAATGTTTCTCATGTGTTTTAGTGAAGAATCTGCAGTTACAAGCTTGCAGTCTCTGCACAGGCCTCAGAGAATCATCTCCTGCCTTAAGAATGTGTTGATGAGCATAACTGATGTCAGAAGATGCTGTTTCAGTACCTTCAGATTTACCGGCAGTCAGTGTGTTGAGAAATGTGCTGTATTAGTGCTGGATAATGAAAGCATACTTGACATGTTAAAATAAACTTTGATCTTTTTCATATTTTTTATGATAGAAAATTCCCAGCTGACAGGGAAATAGCAGTGTTTATTATAAATGATGTATCCATGGCGGAAATGATTTATCCATTTTGTTTAAATGAATGTGCCTTTGTAATCTTTACTCAGAATCTGAAAATGTACTTCCTTCTCTGATGATGTCAGCCTGACAGCTTGGGTGTAGCCAGAATTGTTAGCCACTCCCCTCCAGCTGTAGTCTGCTGTGTATTGAAGTGCATAATCTCCTACATCCAATCACTTCCCAGTTGAAAAAACAAGCCACGCCCCATTTTTCTGTTCACTTTGAATTACGTCACAGCAATGAAGCCTCAGACTTTAACATCCTCACACTGTAATTCTTCATTCCGATATTGTTACATGTTCTCTAAATAGCAGTTAAGAGGCTCTGGACAGATTTGTATGTTGTTTAACTGTTATGCTAATAAAAAAAATCACTCATTTATAGTTTATGGTCATGCAGAGTTATGAGCAAGCTGCAAAGAATCACAATTACAGCTTTTAATTGTTTTATTTGATCATTTCGAACTGCTAATAATGAATAGCATTGTTTAGTCAGGACCCTGGGCAGTTTCAAATTATTAATCAATGCTTTCATATGAGCATAGTCAATTACATAAATCATAAATCATAGCCCTTTATTCCTTACCACTATAAACACGACGAAGCAGACGTTGTTTTCCTTTTCCCAAGTGTGTTGTTGATTGCACATTTTTCACAACAGACCCTTGATCCTTTACATCATTGTGTTTATGGTTATAAATAAGCCTTATGGCAAATGTTGATAAACGGGGCTGCAATGCACAGATTGATTACCACAAAGAAATTAATTGAATTAACAAAATGGAGCTTCTTTCCACACAATGTCCATGTACAGGCAGTGTGTCTTATCATCAAAAGGCGGTACTCTTTTCCTGCATTTCAGTTCTTTTGTTGGAGAGAAAAATCTATTTAAGTGGCTGAAGCTCTGACACAAAGCAAGAGCAGAGGACTGCAGAATCTGCTGCCTTAATTGATTATTTGTGCCGAGCTGTATATCAGTGAGGTGCAGCATACCCCTGGGAAATAATGTAAAACAGATAACACAATCAAATGTGGAAGAATTGCTTTCTCCTGCCGGCTTTATTAATCTGTTTCTCTCTTAGTCAAAATGGCTTTTTTACCCTCTATGCAGGTTTTTGCATTAAGTTGAGGTACGCCTCTGCGTCCTGAGATGCATACAGCTATAGATGACAGAGGTATTATGAAGCTGTGGATATGAAAGCAAATGTCTTACAATTGTAAGATTAGCTTATAGTTTTCTGGCATCCCAGCTAACAAGGAAAATTCCCAGAATGTTCGCTAAATTCTCTAAAGTTCTCTCACAGTTATCAAAAGATGTTCTTGCAGTAACATTAACAGAATGTTGTTTTACTGTTAAATGTTGTATAGAAAAATGTTATTCTTAAGTTGTTAGTGGAACATTTTGAAAATGTTACAGAATTAAAAAAAATTTGAATAATGTTCTTATAACCAAACAGTAACTTTAATGTCTAAAAAACTGGATATTTTTAATGTTCTTAGTGTGTTCAAAATAGCATTTTTAACATTTTGTTACTTAATGGAAATGTTAGAGAAACATTCTTACAATCTAAAATTGTTAGCTGGGGTAGAACCAGCAAAAAAAGTTGCTTTATATAGGTTATCAAAACACATTTGTTATTTTTTGTTATATTTTGTCTAGAATACGAATGCTTATTTTAAAATTAGAGGCTTAATTTATTTTACAACTGAGCCCTGAGAATATTTGCAGACTTGTACTTGTTTTGTATTTTGGTCTTAAAGGATCAGGCTGTTTGAAAATACACCAAAATAGCTCGCTAGCTACGTTCGCTGCATATTTACGCCAGTGAAATGAACCCACAATGCCTCTGTCTGTGTGTTTGGCCTTAAGTTCACTATTTATAGCTGTGAGATGTTGTTAAATACCAGAAGCGTTTGTGTTCAAATCAAACTGAAGCCGAGTTTTCTCTAATTCTCGTACTGCATTTACATAATAAAAACTGCACAGCGCTTTCACAATCTCGCCGATATCCTTCCTCAAACATCTCTCCCAACTCCTGTAAACTGATTTGTTTTTCTTCTTCATGGGGTCTTGCTGCACATCAGACATGACTGTAATTGCCTTCCTCTCAGCAGGGAGTGTCTTGTTTCTCATTCTGAAGTTTATTCTCTATTTCATGCCACCAAAGCAAAGAGATATGCACACTGGGAGAAACGACATTCCTGCCATCTTGAAGGCGAGATTGAAAAGCAGAGATCATTGGATAAAAGCGCCGCATGATACTGGCACAATGTTCCTGCTTTGTAATGAATGCCTGTTTATAAGTACGCCGACTAGGAGTTTGGTAAAACCGTGACAGCTCGTATTAGCGAAGGCGCTGTAATGCATAAAGGAGGCGATGTTAAACATGGCCACATCTGGATTTTTTAGTTTTTAATGAAATCACCTTTAGATTACTCTTTTATTTTCTAATTGAGCCGCGTCATTTAGTTTTGCTTTAAATGGGCAGTTTATATTGACTGCTAAAAGAACCGCTCGTAATAAAAATGTTAAAAATGTTATAGAGCGTTCAAAGCTCCCAGTTTTTAGACGTTGTATTAACGCTATTGCTTGGTTATAAGAACCATAGTTTAATTCTGTAACATTTCTAAATGTTTCACAAACAACTTAGGAATAACATTTTTGATATGATATTTAGCATCAACAAAAGGTTCTACTAACAGTTTTGCAAGAACGTTTTGATAACTATTCAGAGAACTTTTACAGGACGTTAGCCAACATTCTGAGAACATTCCCTGTTAGCCGGGCACTTATTTGCATCAGTGCTGCTTTGGATGAGACCTCTGCATACAGGAGATCCCTGACAGATGTGTGCGGTTCAAAGACGGGCCATATCAGAGGTAATTGCTCAATAGATGAAGGGTCTAGGTTGGTGGTTTTCCCCTTTTATGAACTAAATCGGCTGCTTTTGTCTGGGAAAAAATGCATTCATTATTAAATCTTTGTTTTCTGCCCTTCCTTTGCTTTTAAAGCTCAGAATTGATTTTGTGTGTGTCAACAAGCAGTGCATCTGTGAAAGCAGGAGGAATAACAGCAGCTCAGCTTAATACGCTTCTAATGGATGTTTTATTTTCACCCTGAGGGAACATCTGAAGTGTTTGGACACTTCACAGGGAAATCTGAGGGGGTGGAGGAACACCTGGGAAACTGAGGTTGCAATTACCAACCTAACAGGGAAACGTTCTCAGAAAGCTGGCTAACGTTCTCTAAACGTTTCCAGTGACAACAACTGGAAATGTTAGGGAAACATTCTTACAACCTGAAATTGTTAGCTGGGTAGTTGTGCCAGAGAGTTAAAAACACTTAAAAATCCATTTTAAGTTTCTCTCCGCTTAGTTCAGGAGAACATTTTATTGAATTTTCACTTTTGCTTTATCAGAGTTTAAACTCTTTCCATGCGTCTCCTTCAGGCTCCATAATGAATTTGCTCTCAACCTCACTCAATACATTAACTTAAAGAGAATATTTTTCATTGACTTCAACTTCACAGGGTTCCTCAAAAGCAAAAATCTGGTTTGAATTTTGTCTTCTATATTTTATCACTTTATTCATATAATATACATGTCAGTTGGATTTGCAGTGTAAAGAGTTGGAATGAGTTGTCTTCACTGGGCGGTTAGGGGTCTGCTCTCGTTTCTTCTGACTTCACTGGCACTGAAGGATGAAACCGGTTTCCAGACTGTGTCCTTCACTGTCACTGCAGAGGCTGAATCAATCCAAGCCTGATATTACAACGTTACATTAACATTACATGAGTCCACCTGCACGCATCAAAATGCAAAATGGTTTGAACTGGAACATTTAAAAGTCAGCCGCTTGTGTAATTAAATGTACAAGACAATTAATTGTATGAGTGATATGGCAATATTACTTTTTATTGTCTGCTGTTTATTCTGTTAAAGCTGCGATCTATAACTTTTTTGGTTAAAAATGAAAAATCAGTTTTTGGGTAAGTACATGACAGATCAGTGTTCACAATCTCTTTACCCGATTCACAACAGTAAGTTTATAATAATGATTTATAATTTGAGCTGTCTGGTCCAGTTTGTGTGTCTATATGTAAACAGAAAGAGGATCCGGTTACTATATTGTGTGTCCGGGTGCCGTAGATGGTGCAGCGTTTGAATTTAAACTTCATCCACATTAAGAAATTAACTCTGGAAGTAACTTGCAATTTTCTGTTTCAAACAGAGATGGCAGTAGAGAGGCAAAAGTTACGGCTTGCAGCTTTAATCTAAAAAGGAGAAAGATTTCGTCATGGGGGAGTGAATGTGTTTTTAATGCATGCAGGAGCTGACATCTTTTGCAGTTGGTTGTAGTTATGGTATTTGTACAGTAAGCGCCAACAATGCAGTTGGTCAATGTGAGGGCACGGCCCTGTCCCGGGACCTAATAAAAACACCTTTGACAACAAACATGTTTAAAGGGGGAATAAAGTCATACTTGTATAAAAGCCCATATGCTTATCTGAATGTGGTTCTACTATTATGTACAAACAAGAGCTCACAGAATGTTGGTCCCCAGATGAAACATGCCGGTGGTGAGCAGGATCGATACACATTTGGTCATGGAATCCGTTGGGAAGTTATTTTGTTTTCCATTAGTGGTTTAAGGTTTAAGGGTTTTTATCCACAGCCATCATAAAGGAAGCAGTGATACTCACATAACAAGACTCTCAAAAGGCTCACATACCTCTGTCTGTTCTCAGATTACTTTACGTAATTCGAGGTCAGAAATTAAAGAAGGCCTGAGGCTTGTTTTGCACACACAGCAGAGATGTCCCAGCTAACAGTTTTAGGTCCATTAAGTCACAAAAACTTTAAAATTGTTACTTTGAAAGTTTTAGGATCGTTCAAAACGTTCTGTTTTTTAGACATTGTTTTAACAGGTTAAGAGAGGTTAAAAAGGTTATAAGAACATTATTCAAACATTTGTTTTTACTTCTGTAACTTTTATAACTTCTACCAACTACTTATGAATAACGTTTTAGAAAAACATTGTTAATGTTTCATTAATGTTAATGTAGGTTCATGTAGACTGTAGCTAAAATAATCTGGATTTGGATCAATTTGATGAGAAATGTTTTGGTTCTCAATGAAATCTTCAGTAATATTAACTTTTGGTTGCAGACCTGTCAAATCTGAGCTCTGTTTGAGACATTGTTGAGATCTCCTCTGAAATTCTAATGAGACATTTGTGAGATTTCTGTTTTTTTCTCAGGAGATTTATCTCCATTTAATCTCATTGCTGTCTAGGAGAAATAATTGAGATGTTAAAGAGATCTTATCTGTGATTTTCCTTTTGATATGGGTTTGTATTTTTCAGATTAGACCGGTAGCGATTTCATGATGAGACTGGCGTTAAAGTATCTGGACAAGATGAGATGTTTCCGAAAGCGTTCCACCATTCCTTTCCTGGTGGCTCTCATTACCTTCCTGCTCTTCATAAATCTCTATATGGAAGATGGATACGTGCTGGTGAGTTTCCTGTTGACGTACAGCAGGTCTATTACTAAGGTCAATTTATTTACAACATCACTGAAGCAGATAACAACACAACAGTGGACTTCCCAACAACCTGAGGACCGCTGTTACATGTGCTGTAGCATTCATTATCTCTGTACTGAGAAGTTATTTTGTTTATATGCTTTAATTACCAAATGTTGCGTGTGAGGCTGCCAGTGTTGTGCCGTGCATGTATAATTTTCAGCGCTCGGGATGCAGCATGTTTAAAATTTCATGATGTAGAGGCAGCCCAAATGCAAGAGACACATTTATAATTCATGAGGCCAACTTTATGATCAAAACTTTGTGATCGTAACATGTCGCGTGTGTTTGTCTGTTGAATTATTCAAAAGGGGTGCCCGTTTTTGACGAAGTGACTTCCTAAATAGCCCCCGCTTAATTGAAATACAAACACCATTACCAGCAAAAATTTATTGCAGTTGCATGCATGCTAAAAAGAAATTAAAATATATTTTAATTTAATATGCTGTAATTTATAGCTAAAGGAGTGATTTATAGAGTTGAGAAAAAATTGTAGGTGTTAGTTATTCAGAGCACATTTTTAACCTGTGATGATATTGCACAAGAGTATGCAATAATATTTATGACCTGCAGTATTTATATTTGAATACAAATCACATTTCAGGAAAATAGTTTTTCACTGTATTGGAGATGCTGTGTAGCTGTTCGACTATCTGATAGAGATGGTTGTGGATCTTTGGAGAAGACTGGACATGCTTTGATTTATAGACATGTTTTTTGCCGTGTGTTTAAGGAGGAAGATAAACGTCAGTTGCGAGAGACCTCAATGCATCCTCTAAACTCTGAGAGATATGTTCATACCTTCAAAGACATCACCAATTTTTCTGGAACCATCAACGTGACTTATCGATATCTTGCTGGAACACCTTTACCTCGAAAGAGTAAGAACCCTTCTCTTCGTACACCATCCCAGCTAACAAATTTAGGTTGCAAGAATGTTTTTGTAATGTTTCCATTAAATTATAAAAACACTATTTTGAACGTTCAGTTTATTAGGCATAACCGTACTGCTTGGTTACAGTAAGAACATTATTTAAACTTTTTAAACTCTGTAATGTTTTTAAAAATGTTCTACTAACAACTTAAAAATAATATTTTTGATATACATATTACATTAACAAATTTGTACTAATTTTACTCCAAAAACTATTTTTATAACTTTGAGAGAACTTTAAGAGACCTTTTGTTAGCCAATGTTCTGGGAACGTTCCCTGTTGGCTGGGATATTATTCTTTGTAATAGTGTCAGAATGTTTACAAAATGCTTACTGATTTTCCCATGTTTTTTGCAGAATATCTCACTATTGGATTATCTTCTGTGAAAAGAAAACGTGGAAACTACCTATTTGGAGACCATCAAATCCATTTTTGATCAATCAAGCTACGAGGAGCTCAAAGAAATCGTAGTGGTCGTCCACTTAGCAGACTTTGACCTGGCGTGGTGTGAGAGCCTGGTTCAAGAAATCACAAGGAAGTTTGGACACCACATCATTGCAGGACGGCTGCTGGTCATCCACGCCCCAGAAGAATACTACCCATCTCTGGACGGGCTGAAGAGAAATTATAATGATCCTGAAGATAGGGTGCGCTTCCGTTCCAAGCAGAATGTAGATTACGCCTTTCTGCTGAACTTCTGCACCAACTTGTCGGACTTCTATATGATGTTGGAAGATGACGTGCGTTGCTCTCGGAACTTCCTTACTGCCCTGAAGAAAGTCGTGTCCTCCAGGGAGGGATCTTACTGGGTCATGCTGGAATTCTCCAAACTGGGATACATCGGGAAGCTGTATCACTCACGAGACCTCCCTAGACTCGCCCATTTCCTGCTCATGTTCTATCAGGAGATGCCTTGCGACTGGCTGCTCATTCATTTCAGAGGCTTGCTGGCCCAGAAGGACGCGATCCGCTTCAAACCTTCCCTGTTCCAACACATGGGCTACTATTCTTCCTACAAGGGGGCAGAGAACAAACTCAAAGATGATGATTTTGAAGAAGACTCCCTTGATATTCCGGACAACCCACCTGCCAGTCTCTACACAAATATCAATGTTTTTGAGAGCTACGATGCTGCCAAAGCCTACAGCAGTGTTGATGAATACTTCTGGGGAAAAGCTCCATCCACTGGGGACTTTTATGTTATCGTGTTCAACAAGGCAACAAAAATCAGCAGAATAAAGATAGTCACAGGATCGGATGATCGGCAAAACGACATATTGCATCATGGAGCTCTGGAAGTGGGGGAGAAACTAGTAGGAACTAAGAAGGGAAGGCAGTGCTCCTCCTATATAACTTTAGGGGAGTTTAAAAATGGAAACATTGAAGTCCATGATGTGGACCACAAAATAGCTTTTGATATCGAGTGTGTTCGTATTGTGGTGACAGCGAGTCAGAAGGAATGGGTTATTATAAGAAGCATAAGCCTCTGGACTACACAAGGTGGAAGTCAATGAGAACTTTTTTCTGAACCGTAGCTAAAGGCACAACTGTTTATTTATCTATTTATTTATTTCCTACAATTTGTAAATTATTTATTCATTTTAATTATCTTTATTTATTCATCAAACAATTGTTAAAGCAAATTTAAAGGCAGTAAAAGATTACACATTTCACAGGAAAAGTTCCGACATTAACTATTCAAACAATTCAGATTTTTTTTATATGAAGAAATTGGGCCTCCTTCACCGATAATTGCATATATATATATATATATATATATATATATATATATATATATATATATATATATAAGTGTGTGTGTGTGTGCAGAAAAAGTTCATGCAAACTCTTTACCGGATATACAACAGCATCTTACCCTCATTCTAATGTTTATTTACTTAAAAAACATACTTAAGTAACATACTGAATGTTACTTAATTTTCTAATTATATTTTCTGATACATTAAAACAATTTCCACGTTTCTAAGACATCAGAATGTCATGAGTTTTGCTGTGTGGTTTCAGTTAAAAACTTTTTCTACATTTAGAACGATTTTCAAGTATAAACTAATCAGTGAGTCTTGATTTCTGCGTGAAAACGTGTGCACAATGGTTTTATGCACAAATACTGTATGTTCACAATGTACAGCACATGAGGCCCATTTACAGTACCTATATGTTCCTATACCCACTTTAACATTATACACCCATAAAGTTTACTTTTCAGGTAAACTTCTCAGCATCTAGACTGTCTTGGCTCTCTTCTGGTCAAGGTACTGTTGGTCCAATATTTGACAAACCAGAATATCCTACAGTAGCGTAACCACTGACAAACAGCAATTTGGTTCAACAACTGCTTAAGGCTGAATTGTAAACATTTCATTTCAGTCAAGTTATTTTTTTATTTCTTTGGTTTATTCGTTTCTCAGATCCAAAATATTTGCTTATCCTGCTGTCCTTTCCACAAGCACAGTATCAATGTTGCCTTGAATGTACAATGTATTGTGGCATGAATCCACTAGGCAACATTTCATACTGTCTCCCCACTGAACAATAACAGAGCTTGTTTGTGCATTCCTTCATGGGCATGACCTGGAACCCACTGTGTGTGTTTGCCATCTTTTGAAATGATGGATTGGCCAGTACAGTGACAAATGAGGTAAACCCCCTCTATTCCCTTCTAGTATTTTCCCTTTGTTTTTCTCAGCTCAGTTTTAGGGGTAAATTGGATTTTGTTTGGTTTGTTCCCCCATAAAATTACACCAGCAACAACTACCAAGTAACTAACAAGTACAGATCATTCTTTAAACCAAACCTCTGACTGGAGGTGTTGGACCCTCTAACTGCAGTTTTATATCATTGTATGAGTGTAAAGTATGCACAGTAAGACACAATCCACCCACAGTTGCTTTATGATGTTTTAAAACATTACAATTTGATTTTGCAACCACCTAAATAATGTTCTTGAGAACTTTGTTGGACTAAATCTGTCATATGAAAATGCAATAACAAGACAACTGTTTACATGACCTGGTAATGTTACGAAACGTTTTTATTGTAACCACACACTTTTTGTTTGGCTTTTTCATGCTACCTTCATGCTGCAGTTCATACATGTTCAGAATGCAGGTGTGAGCTACAGGCCCGATACGAATCTTTTGCATGTTTATTGCAGTTGTCTTTGCCAGCACCCGAGATGCTGAGTTTTTGTTTTAGGTGCTCTGCACCCACATGTATCAAAAGTGAGAAGCAAGGTAAGTTTACTCTTACCAGCACTATTTATCGTGCTAGAAATGTGTTACATTGCAGTATACATTAATTTCCATCCCAGTTTAAAATTTGCATCATTTACTCAATTGGAAGTGAAAACCTTTCGCCCAGTCGTATTTGTGATGGTCCTTGGGATGCATTTCTATGGCTATTTAAATGTCACGGTATGTTTTCAATAGTTTTGTAATGCTTTCTTGTGAGCAAAGCACAGGTCCTTTTTTAAGAGCCAGCTTCGTTTTGCGGCTGGGTGTGTAATAAAAATGCTATGAATTAAAATATTGGAAGGTGTTGTCTTCCTAATAAAACAACTGAAAACGTTTTTGTTCCTGCATGAGCTCAGAAAGAATGCTGCAGTGTTAGTTTGCCTGTCAGTTTTAGGTTTAATAACTTGTTTTCAAGTGTCTCTGAACTTGACTGACATTGTACTGTAAATGATTTGTAATTTTACTGTCCTAATACTACATGACGAAGCTGACATCTCACGTGTTGTGGTGCATAGGTGATGAGAATGTGTTATGATGTAGTTATCTTGTATTTCCCCCACACTGTTTGTCACATGGTACTGTAACGATATTGTAAAATGACATATATTTTTTTACATTGATCATTAGAACTGTTTGCCTTGTATTCTGTACCTAAATATACATTGACTCAGATGTTGAGTTGACAAAAACGAATGCCATTTGATCATTGGAAATACAAAGTTCTAAAACCGAAGCTTTTGAGAAATATCTTTGGAGTTTTGATGAGGTCCTTTCTTCTAAAAACAAACTTTTTCTACAGTGAAATGGCTAGATACAGTATCAACCAGCACAAATACACTTTACAGTAACATTTGCTGTCGTGTATATACAAGTTCAAAAATTCCCCACTGTGAACATAAACATTGGCTTGGGTGATAAAGTATATAAAGTAATTTTAGAGTCTTGAAATGATCACAGATTCAATCAAACCATGGCCCAAAGCAGTCAATGGCTCATGCATTATTTATTTGTTTATTCATATGCTTTGCGATATGTAAATACATTCAAAATGAATTTATAGTGCTCAGGACATTTAGGTGAATTTTCTGTCTGGGCCACAGTATATTGTTTCAACTTACAGAATTGTCTCTTAAAATGCTGAATGTTGTTGCAGGAGTTAAAGGAACAGTTCACCCAAAAATGACACCCACTCTCATGTCATTCCAAACATACATAACTTTTTTGTCAGTGGAACACAAAAGAAGATATTTTATCATATTTTAGTGGTTTTATGTCCATACAATGGAAATCAATGGGTGCCACTGTTGTTGGTTGCTAGTGTAATTCAAATGATCCTTTTTGGTGACCTATCCCTTTAAATGACAAATGAGTTTGTGCAATTGTTGTATTTTCACTCTGCTCTGTGTCTTGAACTGATGAAATGAGCAGTCTTAAAGATATGCCCACAAACTTGCAAAGAAATTTCAGATTTTAAATGCCTGCTATTATGTTAATAGGGGAGGTAAATATACTTCTTTTAGAAAATCCACTCAAACTAGGATGCCAACCTGTGTTTGTACAGAGAAAAACAGTGTAAATTCTCTAGTCTGTAGGATTTTTTTAATATTACTGTTGTTGCCCCCTCACAAAACTTTAATATTTGAAATATATTACATTTTTCCTCAGAAGTAATGCGTAGGCTTGGAAACATGCATCAGAATGACCTCACCAGCCAAGCTTTCGATAAGTAATGTAGATTTCATAGAGATTTCACCACTGTTATTGCTTTTATTCCCTTTACTCTTTAACTTTATAGACATACTGTGGATCTTTCACAGATACAAAGGTGTAGCTGTAGGGGTAACAGAGGGGTACATTATGGGGGCTTGCTGGTGCAGGGGCCTCACAACAATTCAAGCAGTATTGTACTTAAGGGGGCACAAGTGGCCCTACAAATGGCCCAGATGTTGCATGTTGGGTAGACTACAGCATGGACAAGTTGTCGTTTGACTGTGCGAGTCTCAGAAACACTCTTAATTTTATATAATTTCTGAGTAATAAATTAATTGCCAACATTAGGGGATCATTAACACTTAATTTTGACAATCACTTGTTGTCACATGTTGTTTATACTAAAACATAGCAGGTAGCTTTTTAGCAATCCAAAAAATAATAGTTACAATTGCAAGCAGCCCCTCTTTTATTTGCATTAGCATACAGTGACATGACGTCATATCATTTCCTACTTTATGAGCATTAGAATAAACACATACACATCATGTCCAGAAGGAAAAAACTTCCAGATCTGTATATCTGATGCACTGTATCTCAAAGGATCATTACATTCATTAGATAAACACATTAGTAACAGTTCCTGGTGCAGCTGTAGGAAATGGATTTTTATTGCAGAGCCGACAGATTCCAGCTATTCTGTGGCAGTGGGAAAAGCTGAGGCCACGGTAGTATTGCCCTTCAAAGCGGACTGGAACTAATGCTGAGGTGGGTCCATATGGCAGGCGAGATATGTGGAAAAGCATAGCTAACGTGCATTTTAAAGGTGTCAGAATGGTCCAGAAAAACCAATATGCAATAAAAACTCCTGGCCGTGCGCGGAGCATCACCCAATCGATTTTTGGTTTCCATGGCAACGCTCCTGCATAAATAAGGGAGCGAAGCGTACAATCAGATGATGTGAATGTGAGGCGGAGCGGCCCTATTCCCAAATGACTTACCACACTGAAGATCTCACACAATCTGATTCCCAAGAAAAAAATCATTACGGATGTTAATACCTTCAGAGACGCAGGCCGGACATAATAATGAGGGAGTGGGAACCAATCGATTGTTTTTGACTCCAAAAGTTTGCCAGGTTTCATATGAGAGAAATTCCACTTCGATCAGATGCAAACGGCAAACTGATTAAACCCCTCAGCCCTACAGTTAAACTACAGGCTCATCAGTACCAGAGATATTATGTTGTTAATGTGACAGCACGGGGGCTGAATTTGCAATGAAAGGCATGAGCAGAACTCGGCATTATAAATATTTATTCTAGCTTTAAGATAGAAAGAAGACTGCGTTTCACAAACCTTATGGACAAGTTGAGAAACTAATAAATGCTTTAAATACTTTGCCACTTTTCTGACTGTTAAAACGTAAGTCAAGAAAGCTAAACAGCTGTTTTGATGATTTTATGACATGATTTTATGCAATATTGTACAGTAACTTACTGTTAACATAACATGGCTGAACAAGTTTGATGCACTGAAAGTAATCTGAAGTAAATAGTCTGCAGTATTTTTTTAATGTTGGTTGACAGTCAGGAATTTTCAGACATTACGCTTAGATCAAACATTTCAAGTATGATGGGAAAAAGGTATTAAATCATAATGCTAAAACATATGTTATCACATGCTGTTTTTTTATTAAAGCCTAACACCTCACATCTTTCAGCAGCTGTCTGTTAGCTTGCAGGACCGCCAATCTGTGAACATTCTCAGCTATTTATTAAAATTCTCCTGCAGTAAATCAGACAATACATTACAACCAATTATATACCATAGCCACATGTCTATTAAAATTTATGTGCTCAAGCTATAAAACATAGATTTACTTAACAGCCATCTGGTCCTGCCCCAGAGGAGCAATCAGGGCATGACTGTAATTATATATGATTTGTTTGTTTTTTGCTGCGCAACATCCAAAACCAACAGAGGAACTTGTTGGCATCTCTATGGCTTTTTTGCAAGGTTTAAGAGCCTGATGATACGGATGTCAGGACAAGACGTGATGAAGAGGATGGAGAGGAAATGCATGAACGGATTGATGGGTAAACAAAGGGCCATGAAAAGCTGTTCCCCCAAGCAGAGGAGAAGCTCAGAACAGAGATGTGGGTGATGAATGTTTGTAATAAGCCTCAGACTGGCTGACGGCCACTGATCTGAGATCCCTTTACAATTACCCAGGTAACAATTTCAGGTTGTAAGAACATATACCTAACATTTCCATTAAGTAATAAAAACATTAAAAACATTATTATAAAAGTTCTAGGAATGTTTAAAACATCCACTTTGTTAGACGTTTTAAGTATTAACGTTACTGTTTGGTTATAGAAACATTTAAACGTTTTTAATTCTGTAACGTTTTTAAAATGTTCCACTAACAACTCCACTTACAATAATGTTTAAGATATATAACTTTAAAATATTACACTAATGATAACGTAAAGTGAACTTTTAGAGAACATTAGCCAATGTTTTGAGAATGTTCCCTGTTAGTCGGGCAGACGTTCTCACGCTCACAGGGAAGCTGCTATAACAGGGATGTGATCTGTGTGTTGATGTGTTTGGTGTGTCATTGTGAAACAAACAGCGGCTGAGACACATGAGCCACGTTTCATCAAAACACTTCTGTACGCCCTGCTTTAAAAACTAAACCTGTTTCACCACACAGGCCTGATGGAGCAGTGAAAACCTTTGGGTCTTTCAGGAGAGCTAATTCTGATGTAGAGGAACATCTGGGTGTGTGAGTTACGACTGCAAATTTCTTCCTCTTTTCAGAATCAAACCGCTGAAATCAGCTTTAACTGGTTTGCTGTTCTTAAGTGTTCTTGTTTTAAAAGGGTTTTGGACACCTCAGGCTTGAAGACCAGCTGGTTGACTAGATAAACCAGCTAAACACCTGCTTGGCCAGGCTGGGTGACCATCAGACCGGTTTAAACCAGCTAAGACTAAGTTTAAGCCATGTTAGCCTGGTCTGTGCTGTTTTTAAGCAGGGATGAGATCGCTCACAAAAATATTCATGTATCTCTGACCAAGCGCAGCAACAGAGCTGTACCACTTTACCTAGACAATCCTGATTCAATTACAGCGTGGCTGCAGCTGCTACGGTTAAGATGAACCCGGATGGAAAATAGACCCATAGTCCCTGTGTGTGAAGAACAACAGACCTGTCTCATGGCAATCATTAGCTGGTTAGCACACTCTTAAACCGATAAGCAGGTGTTTATCTGCAGGCCTAGAGACACAATGCCACAGGTGTTGGAATGGACCATTTTTGGGCTGTGCTTACGGTCCCCTGTGCCATAGCAGTTTAATACCTCATCACTGCAATGCACCAAGGTGGAGGCCCACATCTGGCTCTTTTCAAACTCTGTCACATATCACTAGGGATGCTGGAGTCGGATCTGCCCTCATCCAATAATTAGTCTCATTTATTCTTCTGCTCCCCTCGGAGTGGTGCTCTAGGCTCCTGCCTGCTCCTCTACACAGCTTTCATCAGTAAACCATTAAAGTTTCATAAGTGGTAACTACTGTCTGATGACACTCTGTCTCAATAGAGCTGCTGTATGAGGCTAATGGTGGTCATCATCACTCTGCAGCAGTGACAGATCTCGCTGCTGTCTGAGAGAGACACTGTGATGTGAATGAGTTGAAGGTTCGATAATAGTGGAACTGATTGCATAAGGCACTCTTAAAACAGAGGTTTAAAAAGGTTTTTCAGCCTGATTGGTAGAACCAATTTTGAAGTTCTGCAGCTCCTGATAAGAAACAAGCTTTTTTCTTTCAAAGCTTGCTTGCTTTTTGCTAGGCTTTCTGAAATTGTGTACCCTACTTTAAAGATTGTGGAGAGAGTACTGTAAATGACTTGAGATATAATCATATAAATATAACCCATATATTTAAACATAAACCATAAAATATAAACAAACAATCTCATAAAAACTACACAGCCAATATATATAAATATATTTATAAGGATTCCTATAATGTTTCTTGATAAGAATATTCTTAGCCAATTCTAAAATGTTCTAAAGAACTTTTGAGGAACCTTTATTTTTAATAGTCGATATACATAGAAGACATACATGGCTGTCGAGGGGAATCTGCTGTGTATATTAAACATTAAACCAAAACAGTCTTTAAAGATCAGTTTTCATGCAATGAGTCATTAGGCAAGACAATAATCCATATTCTGCCAGCGAAGGCATAAACAATACACAAAACACAGATCGCGCCCACCATCATACAAATGTTACACATCCATTAGCGATGCAACCCCCGCTGCATTTTGGAAATATCAGTACTTCACATAACAACAGCAGAATTATGCCTCTGTTTGCTGAGGAGGCACGGGTGCTAAAGTGTGTTAGATGATGAGAGGACATGTTTTTGATGATGCTTCAGTGAGCTTCTGCTAATGTACTCCTGCACTGCAGCTCTCTGGCTCCTCTCCTGTTGTTACAGTGAACCCCCTTCGCTCTCTCGCTCTCTCTCTCTCTCTCCTGTTACTGCAGTGTCCCTCTCCATTGTAACAGCCTTAATTAAAGATTAATGGCAGGGTTTTTCCTGCATGTAGAGTGGAGATAACTCATTTCCCAGGGCTCTTCTTTAAAAGCACCACTCTGCTGGGCGAGCTAAAAGCAGGAGAGAATGTGATGTCGTGGAGAACAAAGACACTCCAGCCGATCTGCTTTCCTTCTTTCCCTTCGTAGGACGTATAATAACTAAGCGGAGACTGTGAGGATAAAAGGTGAGGCTTAGAGGTTAGTTATTTCAATTTTGGCAGCCAAAGAGATGCAGTCAGCTCATTTAAAACTCTGCGTACCGTCTACCTTTCCTCCCACGTGACAATTACTGTCGCCGTCTCCATCCGGCCCTTAAATGGCTTAGCTCTCTTTTTTGCTTCTGGGAGCCTTTAAAACAACACAGCAGAAGAATGGATTAGATTAGGTTACTTTTTGCTGTGGAAATGTTGTTTTTTCCCTCCACTGTTCCCTCTTGCATTGAAATGTTACCATGTTTAAGGAAGAAATGCTGGAATTTGGCCCATACAAGGCCCATAACATGAGTCACATTCTCTTGTGTGAACACCTGCAAAGTCTGGTCCATTTTACAGCTCATGCTGGCGGAGGAACAGTCTGACCAACATAAAAAGCGACCAATCACTTTATTTAGTAACAACCCACTAAAAACCACTGTGATCTACCAGCATGGTCTGTGAATCATTATACAGAAACACTGAAATAATTAGTAGAAATGACACATTCTGTGTTAAAAATTCTGCAGTCAGAGTTTCAGTCCATTCAGAAGTAATCACATATTATTTTACAGATTCCCCAGCAAACAATGTTTGGTTGAAAGATCATATAAGTAACAAAAATGTGAAATGTTCTAGGAATGTTCAAAACGTCCAGTTTTTTAGACGTTATTAACATTATTGTTTGGCTATGGTTTTTAAAATGTCCCACTAACTATATCCAATATATAACGTTAAAAAAGTTATACTAACATTGCTGCAAAAACGCTTTTGATAACTTTGACAAAACTTTTAGGGAACATTAACCAACGTTCCATAAAAACGTTCCCTGTTAGTTGGGAAAGTGCCTCAAACAAAACACGAAATAAATACAATTATAAATGTAAAGTTTAATGCCACTAAGTTAGAAAACTAAGTTGCAATGTGATTAGATCTACCTCGAAAGTGCTCATTCTGTCAAGCTAGTAAACAACTTTATTTCCAGGCGGACTGCTGAATTTGGAAGCACCAGGCAATTAGACTGGAAGTGGCAGCTATATATCTGAGGTGTCATATGTCCAGGTGTCTTTTGACCTGTTGGGGCATCACACCAGACAATTAATTCTGAAGAAGTGTGGCTTGTTTTCACGAGGACTCCGATCTGTCTTTGCTTTAGGGGAGGTCACTTCAATTTAGTTCATCGCAAGAAGACAGTAAGTTGGATTAGATGTGTTTCTCCAGTTTGAAGCTGTCACTCTCTTTCTTTCATCTGAGCTGGGTAATACTGGCCATATGCAGGCTCTAATTATTTACTCTGCAGGCAGAGAACAAGGTCATGCTTGTTATACTATCATCCAATTCACACAATCAGATTCAATCCTCGCAATCAGATTTCTCACAAAGAGAACTAATCTTCTTCTTTCACAAGCAATTATCTTGATGTAACCGGTTGGTAGGAGATGCACCGGCCTGCCCAGATGAAAGCACAAATGACTTTCATTTTGCATCAGACACAAGACTCGGCAGAGATCCATAGCTGAGTTAAACTGTCAATCTGCGGTTCTGTTGGAAAACTTAAGCTAAATTAAAGAGCTTCAGCACTGGACTGCGGCCAAAACAATTAAGGAGTCGTAGCATGAACGCAGCAGATGAATCTGAGGAGGAATCCATTTCCCTGGTGTCCACCAACAGACTATGACCTTTCTCCTAGAGTTGATGTGACATTTCTGCATGAGTGAAGTCTATGCAGACAGCTGAGGAACAGCAGCACTATCCACCACTACCCAGCTAATAATTGTAGGTTGTAAAAACATTCCCCTAATGTATCAGGAACATTCAAAATGTCAATTTTTAGACATTGTATTAATGCTACCCATTTGTAAGAATATTATCGAAACATTCCTTAATGCTGTAATGGTTTAAAAATGTCCCATTAAAAACTTAAGAATAACGTGTTTGATATATGATATATAGCGTTAAAACAGTTCTACTAACGTTACCGCAAGAACGTTTGCGCTAACTTGGAGAGAATGTGAGAACTTCTAGAGAACATTTTATATTATAAACAAATCTATTAATAAAAATGAGATTTACAAGGAAGATTTTGAAGGCAGCAGGAAAAAATCACAGCTGTCATCCAGACAGCAATTCACTCACCATCAAATCATCAGTGTTCTGTACATACAGAGATATGGCTGCTGTCTCTATTCTGTGAGGGTTTTCTGAAGGACACAACTGCCCCCCACACACACACTTCATCAGTAAGCAATAAAGTGACTGACAAACAAGACAAGCAGCCATATGCGATCAATGCCTGCAGAAATGGAGAAAAAACAGCTGTTCAAACAAAATACAAACAATAACAACAGCACTGTAGCCAAATGCCGAAAGCTCTAGTTATCTCAATCTCTGCAGTGATGGTAATGACATCCAGTAACTGGCAATATCCACAGCTATGTCCATATTCATAGACAGACCTGGAGAGAACAATTTCAGTCATGCTGCAGCAGAGGTTTCTCATCACCTTTATGTCTCATTGGGCTTCATAACTAGATCAGATTGAGTTCACTATAGCTAGTGAAAATGTGACCATTTTCTCTCTCTGTCACATTTGAGGTCATTTAGTTAGAGACATCAGAGCCAAAACAACTTCATATCTGTGTTTTAATCATTTATATGATCATTACTGAATCATGAGATGCCTGTCTTTCTTTTGTTTTATAGTATTCTATTATTCTGTAACAATACAAACAGGGAAAATTGAAGTATAATTGTATAACAAAGCCCCTTTTTTTAGCTGCACATCTTCATTACCTGGAAGGTGGTCTGTCAAGCATTGACTTTTGAGGTGTTTGTATTAGACTGTGCTGCCATCTGCTGGCTGACAGGCAGTAAGACCACTTGCTGTAAGTCTGAAAAATATTATTTCTGTTAATATATACCACTTACATTGATCATAATAAATTCAGGATACAGGATTACATGTAAATCTAACAAATTTACATGTAATCAGAAAAGGGCATGCAAAAATAATATATTTGTCCTTTTAATTGCTAGTGGCCAATTTAAAGAAACGAAAATCAACAAGCTCTCTTCTTTCATTAATGTAAGTGAGATCTGACAATTGACTAATGAATCTAAACAAATGAATTGAGCATTTATGTGTGAGATATTATTTTATAACCCATCACTTAAACGCATCAGATTTTCAGATCTGAATACAGCTTTATTGACTTGAATGAAAAAGATGATTATAATGCACAACTGAACAAACCAACATGAACAAAGCATGTCTGATTATTTTCAAAGATTTTGAAACCACTTAACTTGGTTACCCGACTGTTGTTTTATCTTTTATGTTTCACACAGTTTGTCTTTTTAATTGCAACATTTCTTTTAAGAAAACAATACTTTATATTAACATCACCATAATATCTTCTGTGCAGCACTGCTGTAACCATAAGCAGAGTTTTATGAAATATTAACCATGGCCCTGACGTGACACAATCATAATCCTTAATGTGACTGGTTAAAATTTGGTTACGTAGCTCTCGTTAGCTTTGTTATCCGAGTGATTAATTGATAAAATAATATTTTTTTTTATCCTTGACAATATTCTTTTGCTTGATTCTGATCTTTTCGGAATAAAACTACACTATGTATACACGTTATATAATGTTTATAATATAGTTTTGTTTCCAATATAATTTTAGTATGTCAGGTATTACATGATTCACTATTTATTATGTTTAAGAAATCTACAGAAGTTGCAAGTTGCATTATTTTAAAATGACGAAGAAATAATAAATACCATAAAGAGTTTTAATAAGTATGGTTTACTTACATTGAAAAATAAATACATATGCATTAAATAAATATAATAAACTCTTGAATTGACTGCCTTTTATTTACACTGTCCATCCCATAATGAGAGAAGGACAGATTTATTTTTAGCTGGAACAAAAGTTTAGCTCAAGAAGCTTAGCTTAAACGTAACACACAACTACTGTTGCTACAGATATTACGACAGTGAGAACAGACACATATTCGGATGTATGAATGTAAAAATGTCTTTCCGGCGATGAGTCCAGGCCTTCAGTAATACACGCTTCTCTTTAGAATATACGGTCTCCTTGATTTATTGGTGCGCAGTTGCCGTTTTAGTATATAGGGAGATTTTCTCTTCAGTGGAGAGTCGCTGTTTTGATCCAGGTCCTGATATTCTTGGCCATCATGAATCTGAAATAAAAGACAGGATATTTGAGCTGCTACAGCTCATGTCACTCAATATGTTATTAAAGGGTGAAAATCACAGCAATCGGACGGACGCTGCTGTCAGTCAGCAGGCATGTTCTGACTGATGCTTAGTTTGTCACCCGGCTCTTTCTAATCACGTCTTCCTCGACAGTTCCTCTCAAGTGTGCTTGAGTCAGATGAAGAACTGATCGAAACCACTTACCAAATCAAAGAAACTGCACTGTGGCATTTCTCCTGAACATTTCAATGATGTGTGTATGAGATACTATGAATCTAGTTTGGTAACGTGTCTCAGGTTCAGTTCTAGGTTAGGGTGACCCATAAACCGGAGATGTTCCAGGATCCCCATCACTTTTAAGCAAGCCACTTCATTCCAGGATACGTCAGTAAAATGTTACCCTGAGTTTTTCCTTCTGTGTATTCGAATCCTTTGGTTTGTGGTGTGATCACCTCTTGACTATTTTACATTTAGCTGCATTTCTTTCACGATCAATGCATTTTCCAAAGCATTTACTTTCATGTGACATTTCTCATAAATCTGCATCAGTATTTATGGATTGTACATTTCAGACAGGAAAACAATAACCTTAGTTATGAACTGCTGAGTGACTGCAGGGCAAACTAATTAAACTCCTGCTGTACGTGCAGCAGATTCACATTTTCAGCATCTCTGTTTTTACTCCAGGCCTTGCTCTTCTGCAAAAGTGACTGCAAGCCTTTATAAAGTAAAATGAACATTAGCTTTGTGTTAGAGCAGGAGTCCTGATTTACTAAAGGTCTGCAGGGAAACCGCTGCAGGTTCACCAATAGACTAATTTTTGTAGAAAAAAATGACAGAGGTCCCTGATTAGTTTCCCTATTGTCCAAAGGATTCTTAGCCTAAATGTTGACTGAAAGAGCATGTCTCTGTTTCTACACTGTTCCTCACCTCTCTGGGCTGCAGAACCCTGCAGAGGTTCTGAAGATCATGCAGTTCCGCAAGCACTTGGGCGAAGGTAGAGACGCTCTGATCATAGTCAGCCAGAACCTCTGTTTCCTCCTCCTCCTCGCTGCTCCAGGGCTCTTGCCAGGTCTCACCAAAATTGCCCAGCATCCTGCACACATCCCGGAGAGGCAGTTGCCACAAGGGGGCGATGTGCTTGCTCTGCTTTATCTGCAGGCACAATGATAGAGCACATATTAAATTACAGTGACTCACAACTTTATTTCAACTCATAAGAAAAGTTTTGCTGTCTTCAGCCGTTACTGTTTTCTGAGCCAGCTTGACAGGGGACCAATGCCTGAATCTATTATGCCTCTCAATAGTGCTGGATAAACACATTGACTTTTCTCTCAATGTCTTTATAGGGCTTCACAAGATGAATCTAACAACATCAAAGATTGGAAATCTCTTTGAGTCTCTTGGCTGCATGTTTGTGTAGCTCTGATATTAGACAGATGAAAATCATTTGGTGGAGGACTGTGACTTCCCAGCTAACAATTTTAGGTTGTAAGAACGTTTTATTAAATAACAAAAACATTCTAGGAACGTTTAAGACATCCTTTTTTGTTGTGTTAACATTATTGCTTGGTTATAAGAATGTTAATCAAACTGTTTGAAATACTGTAACGGTTAAAAATTCACAAACAACTTAGGAATAATGCTTTGATATATATGATATATAATGTTAAAAATGTTCCACTAACATTACTGCAAGAACGTTTTTTGATAACTGATAACGTTTTTGAAAGATTGCATTTTACAACGATCTGTATTAGCATTTATAGACCATTCTACAACATCATACATAAAAACAATAGCTCATGAAATCTCAAAGCCCTGCACTGTTATGTTTCCACTGTCAGTCTCTTTCCAGAGTCAAAATGATTAAATGTTATGGTAGTACATTTGTGTACCTTTACGTTTTAATGCAGTATGTTACAGAATTTTGTGGGGAGGTTTTGTGTGTAAATGTATCATTGAATTTTGGTACATTTACATCCCAATCCCAGTCATAAACATAAAAAGATATATAATGACTTTTACACAAATCTACTACTTATGTTCTTGTAACTATACTGTATTCACAAAACAGTAAAGTAGGCTGTATTTGGAAAAAGCATGAAGAGAAAAGGACCAAGCATGGCATTACTTTCAAATTCAGTTGCCCTATACTTAAAAGGGCACATCTCTATAAAGAGCCTATAGAAGGACTGTATTGCTTCTGCGGGCTACAGGTGTTTAAAAGCTGTCCGGTCAAACCCTGTACCTTTGATGTGAGCAGACCTCTCAGTACGTCTTCCTCTATAGCTCGCTTCCCCTGGTCAATATCTGAAGAGAGATAAAACACAATGTTTACATTAAGAGTTTTAAAATCATAAACAGCAAACCATGTAAAATGTAGATAAATCAGTTTAAATCATATTCTGCTTTCTGAGTGTTTTAATACTATCAACTCAACAGACAAAGTGAGACATTGGTTTGTATTTCACATGAATGGTTCATTCAATATATATGCTTACGGGTAGACTATATAATAAATTGCTTGCCAGCAACATTTAAATCTATAAGATTTTCAATTTGAGCCTCCGGTGAACAACCTTCCAATGAGATAATAATTTCCATTTTGATTTGGGCTACATATGTGCTGATTTTGTTAAAGGGAAATTGTACCAAATTGTACCAATTGTACCATTTAAAGGGAAATTGTACCATATATAAAATGTGAGAGAGAAAGTTGTTAAACAATTTAAGGAAAATCAAATGTCATCTGTCAAATTTGAATCTTTCTCCAAAATGTATATATATTGTGTTTGATTCCATCAGTTTAAACTTTAATATCTTTAATATTTGTAATTTTATTCAGTTGCTAATAAAATTGTTTAAATCATATACATCACACTGATAGAAAGTACAGATTGTTCTTTATTAGATAATGTTATGAAGAGTACCATAAAATACCACATCAATCATGGCCAACAAGGTGTGATGAACCAAATGAGAAAAGTAAATGTGAAAGCCAATAAGAAGGTATGTAGAATCAAAATGTGCTTACCTGAGCACAGTCCATTACACAGCAAAAACAGAAGGGTCATCAGTGTCATCTGCCTCTGCATTTTGTTGCTAGTCCCACAGTTGTTGTACATTTAAGACAGGCCCAAGTCCATAGGGTGAGAGGTCAAAAAAGGGTGTGAAAACAGATGGAAAAGCAGACTGAAGGTGTGAGAGACTGAGAGACGGAGCAGCAAGTCCTGCAGAAGTCACGATGCTGTCCTCTTGGTTTCCTATGCCACCTGTTTGCTCTGTCTTCTCTTGGCTTTCTCAGAAGTGAAGTGAGGACCGATGGGCTCCATTCCACCCGGTATATAAAAGCCTCCGTGATGTCAGAGCACTGTCATTCACACCCCTCCTCTGACCATCTCCATATCTCTCTCTCTTCATCCCCCCTCCACAGCCCTCATCTTGTGTCATGATGACATCAGCAGACACCTCAGAAATGCACGCCAACCTCTTGCGCTGTTGACGTCAAAAACTTCCAGAGCGGCTCGTTTGATGTTTCTCTGGATTCTGGAGAAGTGAGGGGGAAGTGAATGTTATTAGTTCTTGGAAGCATGATGATGATGGTGACAGACGATGTTGGAGAGGATGCAGTATGCCTCCGTTTTATCTGAAGTGGTAAAAAAAAGAAACTTTAACAGTTCAGTTTAGATGAACCCATTGCATTAGGACAGGTCATGATGTTCTACTAGATAAATATACATCTGTAAAAATAGAGAATTTATAGTAATTGATTCCATATATATGTATATATGTGTGTGTGTGTGTGTGTGTGTGTGTGTGTGTGTGTGTGTGTGTGTGTGGTATATATATATGTGTGTGTGTGTGTGTGTGTGTGATATATATATATATATATGTGTGTGTGTGTGTGTGTATGTGTGTGTGTGTGTGTGTGTGTGTGTGTGTTTTTTTGTTTGTTTGTTTTGTTTGTTGATATATATATATATATGTGTGTGTGTGTATGTGTGTGTGTGTGTGTGTGATATATATATATATATATATGTGTGTGTGTATGTGTGTGTGTGTGTGTGTGTGTGTGTGTGTGTATATATATATATATATATATACGTGTGTGTGCATAAATCGTTCTTCTTAAGTTGTTAAAGGAACGTTTTGGAAACAGAATTAAAAAATTACAGAATTAAAAAAAATGTCTCATGTTCATATCCAAGCAATAACTTTAATACGACAAACTAACATTTCAACGTTTTCGTTACTAATGGAAACGTTAGGGAAACGTTCTTACAACCTAAAATCGTTAGTGGGGTATCAAGATTACATTGGTTTAAGGTTACGATCACTCCCCGCAGCCCGGACTCGTCACCTCCTCCGGTGCGCGGTGGGCCGGGCCTGCGCGGAGAGCGCCGCTGTGCCTCCTCTTACTCCTGAACTTCACTTGTGCCTCCTCTTGCTCCTGAACTTCACTTGTGCCTCCTCTTACTCCTGAACTTCACTTGTGCCTCCTCTTACTCCTGAACTTCACTTGTGCCTCCTCTTACTCCTGAACTTCACTTGTGCCTCCTCTTACTCCTGAACTTCACTTGTTGAACTTTTTGCTTCTTCGTGAGATTCACGATGATCCGGAACTGACCCGTGATCGTACCGACGTTTGGTGACGCGCAATGGCTCCGTTTGGAAAAAGCTTGCTGAAGGCGCGTTTGAGGAGCAGGTACGATCGCATCTTGTGTTTCATGTGACATTGTGTTTATCACAAACATTTAAGAATAAATTCACAAGCTTAAGAAAGGACGAAACGGAGTAAAAACCGATGCGCGCAGAGGAGATTCAATGCGTTTCCCGTGCGCAAACGCCCGAAACTCTCCACAATGAGAGCGCATAATAATAACGGGTCTGGGTACAGTAAACTGTCGTCACTGTAACAACAGCTCTTGTTCTCTCTGCATGGTGGCACAGGCTCGAGTTACACTAATGCTGTTGCCCTTCTTGCCCTGCTGGCTCTGTGGATGCAGGTTGCTGGCGTTAAGTAACGCCGACAGTCTCTCCAAACGGAGCCTTTCCTCTAGATGTTCAATCCGGGTGTGTAAACACGGGTGTGTGGGTATGTGTGTTAGTCTGTCTGATGAAAGCACACTTGAGCTTTTTTAATACTTCTTTATATCTTATGTAGTATTTATTTAGTTGTTTAAGGTCTTCATTATTGTGGCTTTGTGCCTCTCCAAATGCATGTGCCTCTGAAAAGCTCTGTTTATCCAAATTCTTTGCTTAACAGATAATGTATTACTGTTTCTCAGCCTTCTTTAGATCAAATCTTGTAGTGAGATTGCTTTTGGACAAAAGTGGAAAGCACCTTGTCATGGACACCATAATTGAGTTGGTAATTTATCTGAAGCACCCTGGTTCACCTCTGATGTCTGTGTTGTCAGGTGGTTCTGTCTAAATGTATTGCTCAGCATTGAGGTTTATAATAACAGCATGTATTAAGTTTGTGTTATGTTTGCCAGATATTATTAGCTGTTTATGGGCGTAGAATAAAACTTTCCGAATTATTACCTTTATATATGATAAATTTGATTTCTATGCAAACACTGGTCCCATGGTAGGACGATTGGAGTCCCATGGATACTATCTGAGCGGTGATTTTAACTTTATGATGCTGTAAAATTAACTTTAAAGCATATTTAATTTATTGAAGTGCTTTGAGTCATTCTAATAGTTGATTTGTGGATGTTTTAATTCGTAGATAATCTTGACTTGGTGTTCTTCAAAAGAAACAGCATATAGCTGTATGTTCCAAAAACAGGGAATTAAGTTTGTAGGTAGTCATTACCCTTCACTGAACTATCTCAGCAGGCATAACTAGGTGGTTGTTTTAGTGTGCCATCACCCTGTTATGGCTTAAATATTGGTAAAATGCCTCAATTACTAAAGAAGCATTATGACTCTTGTGCTGTATTTTGCTTTTCTACAGTTATTGGGATGTACTGCCGCACTTTGGAGATGTAATGGAGATGTTTTGTCTTGTCTGTGATGTTTATCAAGTAAAGGGGTCTTCCTGAAAATCAGCAAGCACAATGAAAAAATGTTTTTCTTACAATTCTCCAATCCCTTTTTGACAGGATTCAGGAAGCAGTTTTTTTTACCTACCATACTGAGGATAGATGACATGTTTCTCAACGTTGTGGTGTAAAAATGTAATTTGTGAATTAAAGACTGCTTTACTCCGGTATCTTTACATGTGGCTAAAGTTACTCGGCACGTCTTAAAGAATCAGGTGACAAAGTAAATGTCAGTTTGGCTTCATTTGACATGCGTATATAAAAGTATGCAAAGTAACCTGCAATTTTATGTTTCCAACAGAGATGACCGTAGTTAGCAGATTGCAGCTTTACTAATAAAATAGTGCTTTTAAGTGTGATATAGTACAACTAAATACCCTATACATTTTTAAATCCGTGTTTCATTTCCCAAGCGTATTTTTACATAAAACAGTAGACCTTTCTCAAGAGTTTCATCTTACTGCAAGAACCGAGTCTGTAGTCCTTGTCCAGCTGCTGTGTTGAGTTTGTAAAATACAGCATGTTCTCTGCTTTACTTTCATCATGTCTGCTGTAAAACACGTGTTTGCTGTGTGAGACTGAAACAGAGTGTTCTGTTCACCTTCAGTGAGTCTCTCACAGTGTCGTGATCATTAGGCTGCAACAGATACTTACATATTCAATGCACATATAAATGAAAAGGGTTTTATGTAATCTTACACACCCCGTGTTCACTGAACAATGAAAAATAAAAACCAAACAATTTCTCAAATTCCAGTTTCCACAAACAAACTCTATGTTACTGTAAACTCAGAAAGCAGCCAGTTTATCAGTAAATGTTTATTGTACAGTTGTACTCCATTTGTTTGTAATATATCCATGGAATTCAGATTTTTCCATTGCCTCACGATACAAAAGTGGTGGCAGGATGTATGTAACAGGATGTGGCTGGTCACCATTGATTGTCCCACAGGACAAACACAGGTGCATCCATCTCTCTTTCATTTCCTGTGTTCATGAGGAGTTTGGAAAAGACAATCTACAGTAGACCATTTCAAAAAACAATGTTGAATTGAGTCTAAATTATTCCAGAATTAAAGTGAGCTCTTTTAATAGCAAGTCAAGTGAATGCTTGTATTTTATTGTAGCATATTAAATGGATGATGTGTGAACAACCTATACTTATGTAATCCTACAGCTGCCCACTTCTGTTGTATGATGTCATAGAGAATTAGTAATGTGTGTCTGGAGTTAACTGTTGAAATAGTATTTCAGTACATAATACAGTATAATATAAACCACATGCAGATTCTTCAGGGGAATTTGCTTGTTTTAGACTAGAATAGTCTATACTGTGAATAGATCATCTATTGACTTTAAGTCTACTAAACATTAATTAACCAGCTGCATTCCTCATACCTTTTACATTCCTCTGAGGCCCTTCATTAGGATGTGCAAACTACATTTGGATGCTAAAACGTATTTACATGTTTCTGTCATTTAAAAAAGTATTCAGTTGTTCATAGTTTCACTCGTTTTATTTGTTTAATAGGTCAAAGGGTGTAGAACAGCCACCAGGAAAGGAAATCCAGGTGCAGGTGTGTCAAGAAGAGAAGGTAGTCTGTGGTGTGACCAAGCACACGACCTGTGCCGATGTGGTTAAGGCTTTGCTGGAGGACCACCAGGCTATACCAGAAGGTAAGAGGCTCTTGCATGGAGAACCTAAAGACTTCTGCATCCTGGAACGGTGGAAGGGGTTCGAGAGGGCCCTGCCTCCTCTCACTCGAATTCTCCGACTATGGAATGCTTGGGGTGATGAGAGACCTTTCATAAGGTTTGTTCTCGTGAAGACCAGCGAATTTGTGCCATCATCCAAGAGAACCAAGAAGGTCTCCAGATCCAGAGGAACAAGGTCAAAGAGATCGGACCAGGGACCTGCGCAGTATGCCAAGACTGTGTCTGTGGAGAAGCAGAAGCGCATGGTGAAGAGGGCCTTTCGCAAACTGGAGAAGATCCAGAAAGGTGAAACATCAGAGGGCTCAGAGGAGATAAGCAAGTGGGTGTGTTTAATCATATCCCAGGACCAGACCCTACGCCAGCAGATCCACCAGATGCGTGAACTGGACTTGGAGATTGAGCGTTTGGAGCAGGAGCTGAGAAGCAGCCCCACACCTCACTCCAGCTTTGGAGAATGTGAAGATGGACAGGCATCGTCCCTGTTCGAATTTGACCACCAGATGGAGGAGTACTTTTGTACCAGTGATGGAATAGAGCAACTGGAGCTACATGTGCACAGACACCAAGAACTTATTGATCAGCTTTCTCGAGACATTGACCTGGAGCTGAGGAGCAACGCTTGGACTTTTGATCCAGAGGATCTGAAAGGGGCAGCAGCTGCAGGTCCAGAATCAGACCTCTCTCTGTTGTCCTCCTCAGATCTTTTGGAATTAGAAAGCTTACGTAGTGAACTTGAGTCAAGCATGAGTGCCGGGCTTTCCCTTCATTCCCAAAGCCAAGAAATTGAGAAGGAACTGCAGCAGAACAAAACAGCATTACAGTCACGAAACCAAGAATACCAGCATCTTGTTGCCCAACTCAGGGCACTGGAGCTGGGGGCCTGTCTTGACCAGCCTGGCCCTGTGTCTCTGAATAGCCAGATCGGGGTCCCTGTTTCTCAACAGGTTGTAGGCAAGGCCAGACAAATCTGCTCACCTACAGACGCAATAGACACAGACTCAGACACCGGAATAAGCTCAACTCACAGTCAAGACTCGCTGTCGCCGTGTGTGGACAGGTCACCACCTCTGGATACTGATGTTTAAAAATGCAGACCCACATTTCTCTTAGTAAGATCTCATTCATCTCAAATAAATAAACTGGGCTCGTACATCTCAAATTAGAATGTAACCTTTTGGATTGCGTCAATTTAAAAATATTTTGGCAAATACAAAAGACATTTGCAAATGCAAGACATTTTTACAAGATTATTTTTAAGTGAGATTAAGTGTAAATAAAACACATTTAGATTAGAACAAGATGTGCTTACATCCGATTGTTTTACATTAAAACATCATATGGACTTTGTATATGAGCTTTACCTTGGAACTTTAAAAATGTGCAGTATATAGAAATAACTGCACAGATTTCAGAACAGATATATATTCATGTATCATACGAAAGCATTATTTATTTCCTATACCTTTGAACTATTTTATTTTGTGCTAAAATATACTATACACAAATTTCTCAACAATGTTTTTTTTGTTTTGTCCCACACACATTTGGAGCATTTTTAGCATAGCAGAGTAATGACATTTTCCTGCACTGTTTTTGCAATATAAGATCTGTTGTCAGCATTCTTTCCTGGTGTGCCACATGATAACTTGTGGTCTCATGTTTCCCTTCACAGCTAAAGTGGGTTAAAACAGCACTTAGAGAATGAACTCATTCTGACACGGGTACAGTCACAGGCAAGGAATATCTGAATTCTAATTGGAAAACCTTCGTACATTTTAGTCAGCGCCAGGAGATAGACATCTGATCCCTTTTGCTTCAGATAATTGCCTTATTCTTTCCTTTTTTAAGACCTGCAGAGACCAAGTTCTGCCGTTCTGTTAGACTGTGGTGTCATTGCCACACTGAATTAATGCAGTTCCTGAACAGTGACTCCATGTCGGCACACAGCATGACTCACAACAAAAGTGGTTTTTGTAATGCAGAAAACAAATGGGTTTTAAAAACATTGCATTATGCAACAGACCTTGAGTTTTTCAAAGTGCATTAATAAAGCTTTGCTTCACTGGATCCTTCCGAGCACTGCGACTTCGCGCTGTGATAACAACTGAATTCCCTCCTCATTGGCTCTTCTCCAGCCACCTGTAGGGTGCAGGCAATACAAAGGCTTTTTTAATGTCTTCACTGGCAGTATTGTCACCGTCAGTTCAGGAGAAACCAGAGGGCAGCCAGGACTCAGTCGTGCTGCAAAACGACTGTAATTACCTGTGGAGAAAATGGCAATTACGGACTTTTATCTTTTGCTTCTGCTGTGGCTGTATTTCCAGCACTAACAATTAGACTGGACAATTCTTGTAAACAGCCGTTTTAGATTGTGTCAAGGCAGCACCACCAATGTCCAACAAAAAACATGGTTTGGATGTTACACAAGTGATGGGATTATTTTAACCAAGACAAAATAGTGACGTTGGCTGTTAATCTTATCACTCTGTTTTGACGTTTTCTGAATGTTTATCTTCCTTTAGGTGGATGATTTGTATGCTCATTTTACTTCAAATATCAATGAGTTTTGAACTTGTACCAAAAATCAAATAAACAACTTTTAAAATCTATTAACCCGAGTCACTGTATTTTCTTGTGATTGTTGTGAAGTTATTACTGTGTGGGTTAAGGGTGTATATTAACAGGATTATAGAAACTCACCAGTTGTGATTTTTTTTGTGTGTGTGAATCTCTTAACTACATGTTGACAGCTGTAACGTCCAAAAGCAACCAATTACAATAAGACTTGTTGGACATGAACCAAATCCTTATTAATTTTAAGCAAAGGATCATCCCAAAAATATCAAAATGTATTATTTGCCCTCATGTTGTTTCAAACCCTTGTGACTGGCAGTTGTTCCTGAGGTCAACAATTATCTGTAAATCGCTAAACATTTCATCACCATCAAATTAATTGAAATGCGTAAATTGACATTTTTATTAGACTTTTGGTGAAGTGTTTAAGTTTTAAAGAAGAGAGTTGTTGTTTGATAAAACCGTGCATGCATAATGCAGTTACATTGTTCTTCCTAGCATCAGTTTTGTACAGAAAGTAACATTTGTGTATACAATAAATTACCTCATAAATAATATTGGCATATGTTGTCACCTCTCATTAATTTAAGCTGTTGACAGCAGTGAGAAGATTCATGTGCAGAGATTTGATCATAAAGCAACACCCTGAGGTTTATCATACACTGAGTGAGTCCCTCAGTGTATACCGTAAATACACTGTACATTGCTTTAGATGAAAGCGCCTGCCGAATACATAAACATTAACGTAACAATTGGCAAATGCTCACACAAATGTGGGGAAATATTGTGTGTGTAAATACCGCCTCTCTGGGGTGGTCTGGTGTCACCATTGTTCCCAGAAGATGTTGGTGCGTCTGAAGCACCTTCATGTTTTATATGGCTGTTGTTTCTCAGAGCCACAGGTGTTCAGCGAGGTTCAGCAACCACTTATTACAGCGTCACAGCAGACAGAGAGAGAGGCGAGGGCTGCTCGCCATGTTCTGGGTTGGGGGCAGGGGCGATAAACACACAAGATGTTTTAATGTAAGGGTACAATTTTCTTAGCATGTACCAGGACATGGGTTCAAATCAGCCAGCGTTCATTATAGAACTTCACTGCATGAAAAATAGACATTTTCATGTTGTTCCTCTCGAGAGAAAAGGTATTTTGAGCAACCCGAGGGTTCTGGTGAAGGTGTGACTCAGTTGGACTGAGCAGATATGAGATCTGAATGAGTGTTTTAGACAAACACCAATTGATCAAAACACAAATGTTTTGACAAAAGATGTGTAGTAAGATTTAAAACCTTCTTGACTCAAATCTGAGCGACGGGCCTTTTCAGTTTAAATGTGTGTGATGCTTCTGGCTGGGGAGGTTTATTAATAAATTACAACTTTAAGTACATATAAAGCAACCACTGAAACTGTTGGCAGAACAAACGTTTAAGTATGCTGCTTAACCTGAAGGATTAAACGCAAGTCTCTGGATTGTTGCCATTAACATGTTTAGATGTTTCACACCTGTTTTGCACCAACACGTAATCTCTGTTGTATATCAGCCAGGGTCTAAAAGCAGGAAGGTGTGCTCTTCCAGTGCTGGATTTGTACAGAGGATTTTACGTGGGTTTACATTTGAGACATCCTCCCACCCCTCTCCCCCCAGACCTCATAACCTTAATATGTCTTCTGATTAGCTGCTAATATAAACATAGCTTTTACCATCTCACCCTCCATGCTTGAGGCCTCCTTGAAACTTGGGCCTCATGTCCCCTGCTCTACCAATCTCTTCCTGTGAGGCTCTCACTGCCCGCCTGCTGTGTATAAGTTCTGATTGCCTACAGCTTGTTCATCCATTACAGCTAATCAGACTAAAGCCACGACCCCCCGTTTTATCTCTGATTATTCATTTGGGGTGGATGAGACACTGGAGGTGCTTGTCCACAACTGGAAGTAATGAGTATAAAAAATAAAATAGTTCCAAAAATTAATAGAATTCAATGCAAAATATCTTATTCCAGTTTTTATAGCCCCTCTGATTTTACAAGCCTCAAAGGCTGCTTATTGCACAGATATTTTGACCATATCCATTTTTTTGTCCCCACCGGTTTACATTTACATTAGATTAATCTCCAGTCTCCACTGACTTCCATCCATGTTCAGACACATGCCGTGCGACAGGTGCAAAATGACCATTAATACAATCCATCGCAGAACAGTGATGTCATTACCAGCTGGAATCAGATATAGGCGTTTACACACAGGTCAGATGCACACATATCAGGATTGTATCAGCTTTATATCCACATTTGTAAGTGGCCCAGATCAGAGGTGAAAAAATTAGACCTGGTGCAATTTTTTGTGTTTACACATGCAACAATATCCTATCTGTCAGATGTAAAAAAAAAAAAAGATTTTTTTGTGGCAGTGTAAACGCAGCTAAAATCTGAAAGCAGTTTAATCATTTTTAATGGTGAATTTGTATTGTGATCGATGATGAGTGCATACACAAGATGAGTTTTATCCTTCTGATACAACAGAGATCAAAACAGAAGGTGTTCACTGGGGAGTGACTGCGCAAACACAGATGCTGGTGCTTTCGTGACACCAGGTATATTCAGATGACGACTTTGAACTGGGGTCTTCACTCGCAGCACTTTTAGAGTTTGAAGTACCAATTACAGAGAACCTCTCCAGTCTGGCTGAGATTCTCTACGGCAAACCTTTTGATCACATGGATGCCCTATCTCGGTCTCTCTTCCCCTTCCTCTCTCTCTCTCTCTCTCTCTCACACACACACTCCATTTGGTTTCCTGTAGAATGTGCCGGAAACACTGATCTTGATGAACGTCCCTCTAAATCACATCCTGTCTTCTCCAGGTTGTTTATTTAAGATGAATGTGAGCTGATGTTCATTTCAACTCAAACTCTACACCTTGTGTGCATCTTCAAGGCAGGGTATGCGATCTTTTCCAGAAACCTTCTGTCGTTCCATACAGTATCATTACTGGCCATTTGAAATGTAAACAGGAAGCGTTACACAACATCACCATATTCTGATATTCTGCAGTATATTTTTACCGCATTAGCAAAATAACAAGAAGCCTTCAGACGTTTAATCTGTGTTGTTGTATTCTGGGTGATAGCCATAGAATAGTGCAAGGTCACACTCGGTTTGGAATGTGACTTCAACAGGAAGTGTTGCCTATTGACTTCAGAGGATACCACTCCCATTGAGTACAAAAGCAAAAGGAAAGAGGCCTATAACCGTCAGTATCTCAGAGATACAGTGTGAAAGGTTTAACCCAGCTCACATTCCTCAGTTCAGAACTGGGATTTGATGTGCATTAAATAACACAGATCGTGTAGTGAAAAGGGGTGTACTTAAAAATCAAGCTTTTGTTTAAAAAAGTACATCTATGCCATGAATACAATCATATACAAACTTATTTGAGCTTTAGGTAGACCAACAGACCTGGAAATCAGCTTCTAGTCTTAAAAACTTTGGCATATAGCACAGATTTGGTGTCAGGTTCTTGCGACCATGCTAAAAATCGAATTAAATTAAATCGTGAAGGAAAACATTTCTTGATGTTGCTATTTAAAATGAATATAATTCCATTCCAACATCAGCCATGTTGAACAATTTATATTGGCAAAAAAACCTATTACATTAAAGGTAGAGTAGGCAACTTTAGAGAGGCTAGCAATAGCAAGCTAGCTTTGAAAGATCCCGCCCTCCCCTCTCTAAAGCCACGCCTCCTCCATATCAACGCATACTTAGTTTGACAGGCATGTAGGACATCCTATGATTGCATTTTGGACAAACATTTTATGGTCCTGCACTTTGACAATATATAAATACATAAATATATTTCAATCACTTAGAGATTGCTATCAGAGTATGAAGAAACTTTCAAACAGCATAAAAATGTTTCTGGAAAAAAATCGCCTACCGTGCCTTTACGATATAACAGTACTTTTACTTTTTCACAAACAGCAACACCTATAGATGGAGGAGGCCCTATAGGCACAAGTTTAAAACGTAATTACATTTTTCCACCATGATTTACAGCAATTCTTCCCTTTGACTTGCACTTTATCTGTACATCATACCTCCCACACTGCAGTGCTCTTCTCAGGGCAGCTGGCACATGACTAAACAACACAAGAACCATAAATCAACACGTGAAGCAGAATCAGGGAAATGAAACAGTCTAATGTCACTGGATTATTGTGAGCAGGCCACAGGAGTAGATTGTCTCTAGTGTAAGACAAGGAGGTCTCTGGAGCAACGGCCCAGATTCCCCTGCAAACAAATGAATTGTAACCCAGAGGGACTGAAAGAATATCACTGGCAATGTGTATTGTAAGTACTTTGCAAGTGAACTGCAATGAATTCACACTTGTGTTAGACATTAGATTATGAGTATTTTAAGTTCAAGTGACAAATTAAAGTCCCTTTTTAATTTGTCACTTTTAAACTACAAGAAATAGCAGATATGACAGTGAATGTTAAATGGGAAGGGCACACCCTATAATGTAAAGCTCTATGATTTAACAGTTTGCTATTGCATTACCATGTTTGGTTAGCTCTTGTACAGTATAATTAATTGCTTAATGTTTGTCGCTTTTGAAAAAGAAAAAAATCTGCTGATTCAATATAAAAAATTAACTTTCAGCTTATATACACTATTTACTCATTACAAACTACATTTTGTAATATCCAAAAACAATTCCATTATTTCCATTAACTACAGCCTACTCTGCTTTACAGAGAGTGGAAACAGACACACTGCATCTGGTGAACTGGTTTGTCTGGAGGGGATTTTGGGAGGTGAAGTCGTGTAAAATGTATTTTTGTCATCTGTCCTCTCGTTCCCTTTCTCCTCTGCCTCTAGTTTTGCTTTCTTTGGCAGGAGACGAGTTTGATGTGCCTTTGTGCTGGAGGACGATGTCAGCTGGGTTATAAGCAACACCTGCTGAATTGCGCACAATGCTGTCACGAGAGGGAAGAGAGGTTGAGACCCATCCCCTCTGTGAGTGCATCCAAGTACCAGTGTGTTTACACATGCGTGCAACCCTGGAAACAGACACCCAGCAAGAGTAAATCGACCAAAAGGCAATGTACTTGTGTTTTTGAACTGCTTCACCATCCTTGTGCCTTCCAGTGCCTTTAATACCTCTAATCAGAGAGTGAAAGCCATCATTTTATAAGGACAACACTCTCCATTGTTTCCTTTATGGCCTGAATTCTTTACTAATCAAAATCCTCACACACAGCCATCGGTTGTTCTATGCATGTAATAAATCTTAGGATTGAGCAGCCTGCACACAACATGTTGGAACTGTCTAAAATGGCCCGTAATTTATAGTTTTATTCATAAAGTGCAAGTTCCAACTCGAGGCCTCCCCTCATGGAACCTGTGAAGCCCGTTTGAACAATCCTTCAGCACAACTAACTCTCAGACCTGCATTTTGTATTTGCTTCACTAGTAAAACACATTAAAAATATCCTGTTTCCGCACTACGTAATGTTTTGAATTGCCTACGAGTACATTTTAAATGTTTGCCTTGATCGTTAAAGATAATGCAGAGATAAATAGTCATTTACTTGAATTTCACAACATGTACAACTTACTGTGACCCTTATCAAATCCCAAATGTGATAATGTTAGATGCAAAACACCAAAGCAAACAAAACATTTCGAACAGTTATGTCTAGAGTGTGTCCTCCAGATTGTGTTGTCTTCTGTTCAGCGTTCAGGGCAGCCAGGCCTAGGGGTGAAGTGGGATGTCTTTGTTTTAACACTGTGGGAAAGTTAGCTTTGTTCTTACTTATCTCTCTCCTCCGTGTTCTGCATGCTGCCTCTCACCTCCCTGAACAGAGAGCAGACATGAACTCAGAACTGAACGCTTTCATGTGGCTGTATCAGCACACACAGCAAAAAATCAACATGAATAGAGGCATTTTCATAACAGTGTCTGGTTTTTGTCTTAAGTTAGGTAAGGTCTGGAAAACAGATCCTTATGTGGCATAGGGGAAAGTGAGATTAATACATTTCTAAATGTTTGTATTAGCTAACAGGGAACGTTCTCAGAATGTTGGCTGATGTTCCCTAGAAGTTGTCACAAAATGTTCTTGCATTAATATTATTAGAATTTTTAATGTTATTATATATATATATATATATATATATATATATATATAAAAACTAAGCAATAATGTTGTAGGACATTTTGAATGTTTTTGTTACTTAATGAAAATGTTGAGGAAACTTTCTACAACCTAAAATTGTTAGCTGGGTATATAAATGCACACAGTTTTAGCCATGTTTTCAAGGCTGTGAATTCATTGCTCTGTGCATGAACGCAGATTTTGTTCTGACCTGAAGCAAAATAAAAGTCACATGTCCATAGCAGGAAAGAAAAGGGAACGGTGTGACAAGTAACCCAGATCAGTTTTCATCTAATCCTATCAAATGACAGAGAGCTGAGAAATATGAAGGGGGGCAGCATGAGCTCAGGGTTGTGCAGGTTTTGTTTAACAAACCTTAAACAATTGGTACACAACACAGTGTTTTTTTATACACATCACGCATACCAAGATCATGAGCTTCCACAGATGATATTAGCTGTCTCTCCTTTTTGAGTGTCATCTGAACGTCACGAAACATTTACTAATGCACACCAACGTCCCATCACATTAAACAGGAGAGTTTTCCACTGCCACTCATGGGAAGCAATTACTTCTGCTCCCTAAAACAAGATCATTTAACAAATATATCATCTCCCACTGTAAAGTGTGTGAACCCGATATAAAAATGTTTTAATGCATGACTGGAGTTGTAAACGGTTCCAGGGGTTCATTACTTACAGCTTATTAGGAATCCAAAAACACAGTTTTTTCTTCAATGGGTAAAATGATCTTGAGCGGAAGATCAAGCTGCTGGCATTACAGACACACAACAAAATGTTTTCTCAAAACATCACACAATCTCCATTACAAGTGTTGTAGACAGCTGCAGCCTTCAGCCATCTAAAAAGAGATGAAGGATCTTTTATCAGACTCAACAGAAATAAAGGGGACGGACTAAAGGTTTTTTTCTCAAACGTTTGTGATGAGTAATATAATAGGATTATTTTATGACCATCTGTTGACTGTGAGATGGTCTTGGACGTGTACTTGGTTGATAGTTGTCTTCTGTATTAGTCTTTTATTGCGTTTATTCAGTGCATTGCTTCTGTTATGAACTAAATGGTCATGCAATGCTTTTGGAAGGAAGGTACAAGCTGACAAGCTGACCTCTGTTGAAACAGACACACAGTCACCGTGTCGGTATTATTCCAGAAGAAAGACATTATGCTAATAGAAGTTCCCAAAGGTCCTTGAGACTATATCAGAAACACATTGTTCAAAACAAATCACAGACTGCGTTTGCAAACGCTACAATCTGGACTTTTTCTGGACTGGCCTTGGAACAGTATATCTCAAAAATGTTACAGTTTTCATGTAATGAAATATCAACAATACCCATCAGTTGTGGTTAATGTGGTATTCTATTAAAAGCGATACCACTAAGCAATTTTAGCCACTAAAGCATAATGCTTGCATATAAATCTTTTTATAAAGTTACTGCATATAAAACCTCTTTTAAAAGGCAACTTAATATTGAATGATAAACCTAACGTCACTAGCGATGAAACCAATAAATAATCGTAATGGAAAGTGCTATAGGATGATGCATTTATTGAATTCATTGAAGATAAAAATCTGGCAATACAATTTCAAATCTGTTCCAAGTGTCAGCAGCAGTATAGACCTTTATTTTCATCCCAAATAAATGAAGATTGTGTGTCAGCAAGTGAGTTTTACCAGAAGCAGCTGTCCAATAGTCATTTTCTCTTTATAAATGATTTACTCGCTCACTTTTGAGGTCTAAGGGAAGACGTCTAGGTTTTGTAGAGCACTGTTAGGACTGACAACATCTTTCCTGTGGTTCTGATATAGACATCTGCTGGGTCTGGGTTTAGTGCTCCAGACATGCTAACGGTTCAGACGAAAAGATAATTAGAGAACATTTCATTAATTGTTGTAACATTGCTCTGTTCAGGCCTGTGATGTACAGAGATGCCCGTCTCTTTAATATAATAACTGATGAGTATGTCTTGCATTCTTTAAAGGGCACAGACAGTTCAAAAGCAGTTCCCATTAGCAAACGTATTATTATCATTAATCAAACATAAATAACCGAAAAGGTCATTGTGCAATTTCTAGTACACATATAAACCGAACCTCCCTAGAGCAAAGATATTCTCACAATGAAGACTTTTCCTTGATTTCCCCCTAACTAGTCACTATGAAACATATTTGGCTTTTATTTCTATTGTATCATTGTCTTAGTTTATTGGCAATGTTTGTATTTATCTACATTGTACACGTCTAACATCATAAAAGTGCCACAAGCAAACCAAAAACAAAATTATACAATAAACAGCCAGTAAAAAAATGAACCTTGACGGTATTAATCCCAATGAGCTATTTACCTGGCTAAATAAAGCTTACCAACAAGTATTTCAATTTATATGCATTGTCAAATTTTCCCTTTAGAGGTCTGCATGACATTCTGGCTCGTGACGTCAACGCCCGTTTCTTTGGGCGTTCAGATCCTTGAGTTGCGTTATTTCTACCTGAAACCTGGCAGTGAAACCATCTACTTGTAAGACATTTTCCATTTTAAGCAGAGCGGGGTGTTAGGATTTTAATAGCAGTTAGTGAATGTGTGAATTATGTTTTATTAAACAGCACAGCTGTGTGCTATGAGGGACATTTTAACTAACTAATGCTAATATTGTCAGTATACAAAAGTGTGTGGAGTGAAGCACGTAGCTTGTGCACTGTAATACTTTGGTAAAGTGAAGAAAATGGTTTGTACATTCTGCCAATGCACAAGAAAGCGGCCTTTGTATAGCACAAGATATAGAATGTGAGACATTTCTTCCCAACAGACTAATAGAGGAAACCAGTGGCTCTTTAAATGAACGATTACTCCACATTGGCCACTTGTTCAATTGTCATACTATCAGCTGCAATACCTCAATCCATTGTAAATATTGTTCGGCATGTAAACATGGGCATTTACAGACTAATTTGGTTGGCCTGCATGTTATTTCTTGACTCTTCGTGTCTTCATTGGGGCTTTTAACAAGCCCAAGTCTTTGTGACTTCTAAATGCCATCACGATTTCTCAGTAATGAGGAAGATCAGGACAGGTGCCAACAAAAAGAGCATGCCTGATTTTATATTTCCCTTCATTATCAGCCTCAATAAAACCTGAGCGACTTCTAACAGGCCTATGAAAACACTATAAATCCATCTTCCTCTTTGCTATTCCAAAGAGCCTATGCAATGCAACTCTCTTTGATGCAATAAATCAAATCACTCATATCAGTCGTGCATTAAAGTCTCTGACAGATGTGTTCATGGCATATGAATTTGACAATAAGCTGGTTACAGCCTGCTTAAATTTCTCATTTCAAATTCTAGTTTGCTTCTGTCTGTCACGTTTATTTCCTGTTGTCCTGTAAACTCATGTAAATATTAACAAAGGGTTAATATTCATTTCACTGAAATTACAACATGCACACAATATCACACAACTTTAAATTTGACTTCTCAGAAAGCAAACACTATATCAGATATTAATATCTGATTAATATCCTTTTTCTTTCCCCACTTCCACCTAAAAACAACCTATGCACAGACATGACCCCTTCACAGCACCCACAGAAGACTAAAAGGGACTTGGAGCAAATAGGAAAAAAGTAAATGAATAAAAAGAGGACCAGGACCCATACCAATCACTGCTGCTAAATCCACCAGCCTCATGATGCCCGCTCTCTCCTCAAACCACACATTAACTTTGTCTCTCTCGTCACTGAGCTGCCAGTAATTGATAGTGATAATTATAAAGTCACTCTCATTGGTTTACAGGGCAGGGGGTGTCCGGGGCAACAACAGATCAATTTCATGGGAAACACCCACATATCTTTCTAGAAGAGCTGAGGCAAATGAAAGAGAGAGAGAGTTTACTACTATTAGTGCTTTTGTAAGGCATATTATTTTAGCACCGCACTAGATTTTGTTATTTTAAAACTGCACATTTCTTCTTATTTTTTTGTAAGTATAATGCTTTGGCAATATTGTATGTAAACACAATCATGCCAGTAAAGTACCTTAAATTAAAATTGATTTGAATATTTTTAAATACTTTTTGAGCTTAAGTATGTGTATTTAATGTTCTTACACTCCTATGGCAATGTGAACTTCCTATCATGCCAGTAAAGTTATTTGAATCTTTAATCTTGAGAGAGAGACTAATGGCTGCCAATCATACAGCCTACCATGACGTTGCCAGGAAGAGAACGACTGGAAAGCATTAGCACACAGTATATAATAAAAATAGTATAAGTATATTCATGAGGACTGAAAGGTGCACAAGAGTGAATGATGCAGTAGTTAGAGTCCATTAACTACCACCCACATCAGGTTAATCATGTGACAGTGACTATAGGGCCAGAATGGAGTCATTCATTTCTCTGAAAGGTCAATGGTATTCAGACCCACTTTTGATATTTAAATTGTTTACTGTTTGACGGCAGATGGGGTCACGTGGCACTTAGAGGATCTTTTAACATTTATTTCCTTCTTTTGTTTAAGACTGCCAATAAGAGCCGAAGCTGTTAAAACCAAGCCAAAGAATGATAATGACAAAGACCTGAAATACAGATGGTCGAAGATCAGAGGCAGATTCAATGACTCGCTGTGCGATACCCATTAAATCAACCAAGCTCAACATATACCAGCGCGGGGAGATTCATAAGCTATTCTGAGATACAGTAATTATGTGAATAGCATGCACTCTGACTCGCTGCTCTTAAATTGATTAGTTTCATTACACATCCTATGTAAATGTCCGACATATTCAGATGAAATAGCGTGTAGTCACTCCTGGACTCCTGGACTTTTCCACAGTCTCCAGGATGGTTCATTTGAATGGGTTGCGGCCGGGGAATTTTTTAGTGAGGGGAATGCTGACTTCATCTGTCTGTTCAGGCATGGCTGAGAATTAAGCCTTAACCAACAGACAGGATGCCCAGTTAACAGGGAACGTTCTTACAATGTTGGCTACTGTTCCCTTAAAAGTTCTCTCAAAGTGATCAAAAATGTACTTGTACATTTGTAATGTACAATATACAAAATGTAACGTTAGTAAAATTTTAATAACGTTATATATCATACATACCAAAACGTTATTTTTAAGTTGCATTTTAAAAATGTTACAGAATTACAAAAACATTTAAGTAACCTTTTCAAAACCAAGCAATGACGTTAATACAATGTTTCAAAAAAATGGATGTTTTAAACCGTGAACTTTCAAAAAACAAACATCTAAACACCTAACATCAATAAATGGTTAATCATTAGTGAAATGTGCTGTCATTTTAGAAGGCGAGTACATTTTTTAGGCTTGAAGAACTTTTTCACAACAGTGTAAAAGTGTTCTCCAGGTGTTAAATGAACAAAATGGATGTTTGATGTTTTCCTTTTGTATGACATCTTCATTTAACATTAAACTTACAAATGCACAATTCTGCCACAGCTCTGTCCACAGTACTGAATCTGTCAGATTATAGACAAAAGTTCCTCAGAAATGGTTTGTAAAGAATTTGTGCCTTATATATGTTTAATGTCCTCTAGCACTGTATTTTATGGGTTTCTTCAATGACATTATCCAGTTCAATAGCTTTTAAAAGGAGGGTCATACTGCTCCAAAAGTTTACTTTAAATTTGTATTCAAAGTTTGTAATACATTAAAAACGCCCAAAACCCAGTTTTCAGATGTTTACAAGTGTTTTTTATACCCAGCGATACCTTTATAAATAACTACAGGCTTTTAGGATCAAGGAAGAGTTTATTATAGCAGAATTGTAGCATATTCTAATTGGTAGCTGTGAATTTATTTCCCTGTAAAAGATGTTTTGTTATTAAAAACATTAAATAAACAGGTTTTGTTAAGCAGGGATATGCGTGATGTAGCTCAAAGCCTTACTGCAGAAACCTTTACATGTTTTCAAAGTAAAAATGATCTGTGTCCAGAAAAAATAAGGAAATCTTGAGCCAGATAATAAACCTCTGCTGATGACACTGTGCTATTGAAACATTAATGTTGTAAAACCTTTTAAAATCCAACCAGCCCAAAAATTAATAAATATCAATCACCCCCAGAGCATTTTCTCTGAAACACTCCTGTTTTTGGGCTATAATAAACTAAATTCAATTCAATGTTATTCATATACAGTCATACAGTGTTGCGTTGCTTCAAAGCAGCTTTAAATATAATGAAAAGTGAAACAAAACAGAAAAACTATCAAATTTGTACAAGACAGATAACAATACATGGCATTATTGCAAAATTTGATTGTTCATTATAAGATGTATACTAATAAAACTGAGCTGATAAAACACATTTGGACTATTTGAGTAAATGGACATGCATTAGAAATCCCTGTCATTACATGTGAAGGCTCATACCTCTCTGTGGTCTACGAGAGGGGAATGTATTCAGACTGCGAACTAAAACAGTATGTACAACAGAGACTATGCAACATTTAGTCAATTAACATGATAGATGTATCGTATTAAGCAAGATATGCTGTTCCAGCTTAGATAAAGATAAAATTTTATAGGACAGAGGTGTAAGGGATTTGCAATACCACCATAAAATACCTGAACGCTGCATAATAAAAGAGAATGAGAGACAAAAAAATAAGGAAATAGTAGAGTCATTAGATCATTACACTAGAAGCAATAGTAACAATTTACAACACTCTAAACCAAGTTAAATGTCAGCAGTCTCCCAGTAAGCAAGCCAACAGTGCGACAGTGGCACAGAACCAATACTCCAATGATGACAGAGATGGCGACAGAAGCATAACATTACTAACTGCAGCTATAACATCACACTATTGTGACTAGGCAGGAAACAAAAATATAAAATCTAACTAGGCTGGAGTAATGTAAGTAGATAATAGGAAGTTTAATAAAGTAGTACATCATATTCCCACTGATCTGTCTCAGGGGTTGTCCCATCCCGTCTCCTCACCATCTGGTCTGGATAAAGCCTGGATCTTGCTGAATACAGGACCTTGGGGAAATAAAAGACAGACTTAGTGCGGAGCCAGTACATCTGATTTTAAACTTTTCTGCACAATAAAATTCTGTGACCGTTAAAACACCACAACTTCCATTACATATTCATGCAAAAATTTCATGCAAAAGGAGCTGGGTGAGGCTAAACGCCAGGTTGGACTGTCATCTCAGCCCCTTCCCATCGCATTGCCCCAAAAGAGTGCTACAGAGAACACATAGCCAAAAACCTACAGCAAACAGAACATGTGACAACATTATGCCATCACAACAGTGGCCTTACCACGTACCTTAATGGGTTCTCCCGAGAGAGGAAACAGAGATGAAGCAATATGCATATAGGACCCAAGGACCTGAGGGCTCGAGTCCGCTCTCCACACCAACTCTGTATGACGGAAACACATTCCAGCATGAATACACTTATTTGTGCCATCAAACTGAGTTTTTAATCACCTCACCACCTGCATTACATGCAACATTTTAAGTCAACAGGGCCGGGTGCGAGGCTAAACAGCAGGCTGGGAACGTTGGGAAACTACTGCCTCTGAACATTGGTTAAATGGTTTTCCATGTTGTACGTTATCAATTTATATAGAAACCTCTCATCTCTTGCTTTTTTAAAAAATATCTTTTTAATTATTAAAAGCAGGCATGTTGTTTTCCTCACGTAGAAGCCAATATTTAATGTGATACGTGTCTTACACACCTGACTGATAAAACACGCGTGCAAATCTACTCAGAATCGGACCGCAACGTTTCACGTGAAATGCAATGGGTTTCTAAATTTAAACCAGCTTAAGTTGCATACAGGATTCGATCTTCCAACATTACTACCTTGCCCCTTTAAGCCACATTAAGCTATTAAATATTGTCTTTCCAATTAGGTTCAGATGTGCAAGTTATAGACAGTGTTTATAATAAGAGAAATGTGAGTTGTTCCTGGTAGTTGTTTAAGAGGCTTAAGTGATGAAGAATAAACGTTTTGGCAGACGTTTAATGTTGTTTAAAGTTTAAAGACGTTTAAAGTATTTTTACTTGTGTATAACAAACATATTTACGTGCTTCTCACAATATTCGCCAAACACTCAGTGAGGAAATCTGGCCTTTTATACCCTTCATGCAAACCAACTGGAAGGGCACTTGCATTTAGGGTGACATCAGAGGGCAGTTTACCACAGCAAACTGATTTTTTCATTATCCTTTCTGACCGTTGTTTGTCCTGCAATAGCATCATATGCCTTTCTCAATGAATATCAAGAACAATTTATTTTATTTGTTATTGTATAGTTTTATTATCTTGAATAGCGTTGTTAATTTATCATAATCAGGTTATTTTTAATGGTATTATCTGTAAGAGGGAGAAGCTAATATAAGAGTCCGCTGCCTATGTAGCTGGTAATGAGCTGTGTGTGTTTTTAAAGAAATTGTTTTTTATTTTTAACTAACTATTGGTGTTCATTCTGATTGATGTTATGTTGCCTGATGTTGTCTTTAATAACATCATAAATTTAGCACTGTGGGCAGTATCATAATGTGCATTAATTATGATATTCAGGTTGAGGCATTACCAGGGTTACTACTGAGTGCATATAGATCCTGTCTGTGCAGATTAAGGTTGTAACTGAGGACTCACACACTGAGCTGATTGATCAGTGTGGCAGACGGGCGGATGAATACGGATGAAGTGATATCTGAAGAGCCCCGGGGACCCCGAGGAGGCTGGTGGAGACCACGGAGAGCGTGGCCTGTCATGTCCAAACACGGGGAGGTTTTAATGAGAGAGAGACAAACACCGGGCATCCCTCGGGACCCTGACTGATACACTCATTGCAGTGATTTGCACAGGTGCTGAGTGTGCTCATGTGCAGGGTTTGAGTTGCAACCTGCTTGTGATGTCTGTAGGTGACTGATGTGTTACACTGCCACCTGCTGGTAGGTGGTAAAACGGGTTGGTTTTGCGCATGCGTACAGCTTTGACTAAACCTCACTGTTTTCTAAACTGTTTTAAAAATCCCAATTGGGGATGTGAAGAGTGTCAATTTTCGAAGACAAGCAATATAACCAAAAACTTCACAACCTCTTTATACATTCGTAATCATAATTAAGGTGCCACTGTGCATTTAATGTTAGATATAAAAAGTCTTGATGGAGGAAATGGTAAATTGTAATAAAAGTGCACACGAGGACTTTGTAAGTTATGGCTGTGCTGTTTTTTGCTAGCTGTGTGAGTGCTTGTTCATGGAGAATAACAGAAATGACGAATCACAGCGTGATGCCAGTACGATACGTCAAACTGCGCATAAAATATGAAACATTAAATATGTTCACAGATTATGAGCATCTTCACAACCATCCAGTTTCAATTAGTCTTTTCCAGGTGTACAAAAACAAATGACTCCAAATGTAATTGTAACAGTCAAAAACAAGGCTTTGTTCATTTTACAGAAATGATATTTCACACTTACCTTTTAAGATCCAGAAATGTAGCTCTTTCAGAATGTTGCTTTTAGTCCTATAGAGAAAAAGATTTACTAAAAAGTAAATTCAGTGATTATTGACTCACCGTGTCCGTGTCTTTAGGAAACCCATAAGACTAAAAGTATAACAAATGTATGGGCCACTTAATGATGCTTTGAGGCCTGACAAACCCCTGGTCTCCATCTACTTTCAGTGTGTGGAAGAGAGCTGCATTAACAAGATGTCTCTGTGCTGCAGAAGAAAGTTAGATTGGCATGAGGATGAATAAGTAATTGCATTTAAATTTGGGTGACCTGTCCTTTAAATTTAAAGGAGAAAACACAGCATGCAGCATAGGTCTTATGTTTATATGTGACGTGAATGAAGAAAATTTCTGTCCTGCAAAGCAGATAATACGTGTACACATGTGAAGTTGCAGTGTTGGCTTTCGAGATCCTTCAGGTTTAGCACGGCACACACACAAACACACTCGTGTGTTTTTACACACCACTGCTGATTTAATTCTCACATTGTTCTGCCCAGTGAGTGAATCATTTGAAGAGGAAATTTTCTTTAGCGTCAGCCTCAGCTGCGTTGTCATTGCATCGTGAGGGGAAATGATGACTGCCATACAAGTGGGTGGTGATTCAAAGTAGCTTTTTAATCCAATTTCACCTTCTCTTCAAAGTGGAAATTGTTTTTCATTTTACCCGTGCAATGACCCAACCTCCAAGTGCTGCCTCTTACCTTCATACTTGAGGCTGAAGTTCCCAAGCATTTATTAAAATACATCATAAGAAGTTTTGCTCCAGACACCTGTGACAAGTGAGGTAAAATCATCAATCCCTTTCACTTGCCTGTTTTTTAACTTTAATATCCAAGGATGGCAGATCAAGTCTCTTTCCACGCTATGTAGTACCAAAGTCGCACCAACAGGTGGCAGCATTCAGCACGTTTTTCAATCACGCCCAAGAAATATTTAAGTATCAGATAAGTTTTTAGCACAAAGTGCAATGTGACCTTCAGTTTCCCAGAGAATTATCACAGAAAAAACAAAGCCATCAAGTTCTGGAGTCATGAAGGAAATCCCAGAGGAACTGTGATGAGTTTGGCATTAGTCTGTCACCCCGGTCCAATAATGAAATCCACAGGGGGGTGTTAAAGCTCCCTTAGAAGAGCCCACTGGTTATCAGAAGACACAAACTGTTTACAGTGCAGTGTTCTCTTACAGAACCCCTTCAGAGTAAATCTGTTAGACCAGCAGAGTCACCTGAGAGGCGAGAGCCCATTCTCACTCAACAGGTCATTATGTTCCTGATTAGGGATCAAGAACCGAGCCTTCACAAATAAACAAAAGCATCATCTCCAAAACAAACAGAACCCTGGGAAAGTTTTTAACTTTACAAAATCTACAGTTAATAAAAAGAGTTGACAGAAAGTTTAAACATGAGTTTAAAAAAGAAAGTGAAACTCATTCTGACAAATGTTTTTAAATCCTCATTTCTGTAAATACAGAATAATACATATAAAATAAGTTACAGCTGCAATATGTTCTTTGGGTTAAAAATGAACAAAATCAAATATTGAGCAAGTGCATAACAGAGTAGTGCATAACAGAGTAGTGCATAACAGAGTAGTGCATAACAGAATAGTGCATAACAGAATAGTGCATAACAAAATAGTGCATAACAGAGTAGTGCATAACAGAATAGTGCATAACAGAGTAGTGCATAACAGAATAGTGCATAAAAGAATAGTGCATAACAGAGTAGTGCATAACAGAGTAGTGCATAACAGAATAGTGCATAACAGAATAGTGCATAACAGAATAGTGCATAACAGAGTAGTGCATAAAAGAATAGTGCATAACAGAGTAGTGCATAACAGAGTAGTGCATAACAGAATAGTGCATAACAGAGTAGTGCATAAAAGAATAGTGCATAACAGAGTAGTGCATAACAGAGTAGTGCATAACAGAGTAGTGCATAACAGAGTAGTGCATAACAGAATAGTGCATAACAGAGTAGTGCATAACAGAATAGTGCATAACAGAGTAGTGCATAACAGAGTAGTGCATAAAAGAATAGTGCATAACAGAGTAGTGCATAACAGAGTAGTGCATAACAGAGTAGTGCATAACAGAATAGTGCATAACAGAATAGTGCATAACAGAGTAGTGCATAAAAGAATAGTGCATAACAGAGTAGTGCATAACAGAGTAGTGCATAACAGAGTAGTGCATAACAGAATAGTGCATAACAGAATAGTGCATAACAGAGTAGTGCATAACAGAGTAGTGCATAACAGAGTAGTGCATAACAGAATAGTGCATAACAGAATAGTGCATAACAGAGTAGTGCATAAAAGAATAGTGCATAACAGAGTAGTGCATAACAGAGTAGTGCATAACAGAGTAGCTGTCGAGTCAGATTTCCTGGAAAATGCTAGTTTGTCTTCATTTTAGTTGTAATAAAAAGTATGTAACGTAACATGCAATTTTATGTTTCAAACAGAGATGGCGGTAGAGAGGCAGAATTTAAATCATTCTGTTATAAAGTGACAATAATTCACCCAATAACAGAAGTAATGGTATAACAGCGATTGTTTAATGCCGGAAACAGATTGTGCTACTGTGTTTTCTTCCCATGTGTTTGGAAGTATTTGTTAAAACTAACCATGTGGGTTTACAGACGCTTTATTGGTTAATGACATTGAGTTCATTATTCGTTGTTTTACAGGAGGACAGTCTATCTCAGTATTGTTGATGAAGTCCTGCCTGTAAGACTTCAGAGTTAATGGCTGAAATGACTCTGATATGGTTCACCTTGAGGAGAATGAACTTCAAAGGTGTTGAGAGTAGGAACGAGGCACGTGGGAGGATGTGGCTGCAAATGCCCACAGGGTCAGCAGATCACATCAATATACATGATAAGAAATGAACATTTCCACCATTCGTTCATGAGATTGTGACAGGGTGATACGTCACTGTCCACAATCCACAGATTACTTAAGGGTTGGAGGGGGTTAAATGTGTTTTATCATCAAGGGCTGAGCTACTTTCTCTTCCCAGACAGCACTTTCATCTTTTCAACATAAAGATTAAACTCATCTTAAACCGTTTATATTTAAAGTATATGTAAATATAATATAATTATAAATATAATATAATTATAATTTTTTTTAATATTTCATGACAGAGAAGGGTCTGATGACACAGATTAAAAAGTTTATAACAAATCACATCCGCTGCGATGTAACTGCTCTTACATCACTATAATGCTTTTTGACAGTTTGTATATGTAGCGTTACTTTAGCTCTGCTTTAGTTACTTTAGACAGTACAGTATGGTGCAAGATTATGAGTTTGGTTCTAAGGCAATTTATAACCTTACAATATTTTCAATGCATTCTTGTAAATGTACAAATAATTATAGGATCTGTAGGTAACTACAGTTCGCTGGCCAATACACCATTTGTCTTGCATTACTCAAATCCAATATCATGGAGAACAGAAGAAATATGTAGTTACTTTGACAGAGCAGATGTTTGTGCTGCCGGCCGTGTCATTTACAACTCAAACATGTGCTCTTGTTTTGATATCCCAGCTACCAGGAAATGTTCTCAGGTCATTGGCAAACTTTTCAACATACTGAACTGAAAGTTTTCTCAAAGTTTTCAAAAATGCTCTTCCAGTAATGTTAGTAGAATGTTTGTAATATTATATATATCATACATGCCAAAAACATTATTTTTAAAACATTACAGAATTAAAAACTGCCTAAATAATGTTTTTTATAATCAACTGGACGCTTTCAATTTTTCTAGAACATTTTTTTAACATTTTTGTTACCAATGAAAATGTTGGAGAAACGTTCTTACAACCTAAAATGGTTAGATGGGATTGGTAGTTCAGAAGAGTTGGTGCTGGATGTGTGATGCTGAGCAAACAGTGCTGCTCATGGTTCAGTGTTTGCTGTTTAGACAGAGAGAGAGATGAGCCAGTGCAGATGATGGAGATTGAGGGCTTTAGAGCTGAGCTTCAGTGATGGAGATTGAGGGCTTTAGAGCTGAGCTTCAGAGCTGAGCTTCAGAGCTGATTTCTCCTGCTGGAGTCACCAGACAGGCACTTGGAGAATTCCATTTGTTTGTCACCTGATACTGTATGTATTAGGTTTTAGATAATTTGGCTGGATTAACTTGTTGTTTATGTATGTGTTTCTAAATGACTTGAATGGAAAACATTTCAACTATAAATGTGTAGTTGTGTTTTTTTGGTTGTTCCAGTTAGCAACCAGAAAATACACCATGATGGTTGAACGACCCTCAATTTTCAGAATGGGCAAACTCACGACAATCTCTGTTGCTTCAAAGCTACCTAACCATTTATCTTTAAATGGTTAGAATATAGGAAAATTAATTAAAATTGAATTATGCATTAGCCCTGATCATACACACTTTACACATTTATTGTTATACATTGCTGTAATTTGTCATGTCCAAAAATGTATAATTAAGAGGGTCAAAAAATCTTTTCCTTAAACAACAAAAATTGCAGTGATGACATTCTGAATATTAGAGAATTCTGTATTATTTAATACACTGAATACATTTCATTCCAGTTGAATGTCAAGTCCACGTCACAGATGATTTGGCATGCTTGAGTTGGTTTGTCTCTGATGGTTAATTGCCTGTTGGTCTGAGCATTAGTAAACACTGTTATCTCAGCGGGTGCCGCCACATCTCACTATTCATGAGCACTTTAAACATCATTACAGTGATTCACCAGCCCCAGCAATTAAAAGCCTGTTGCACACAGATTGTCAGACGGTAGCGTACCGTAATGTCTTATCTTCACAAGCATGTGTGTGTGCAAATAACAGCATGCTGCTGTGTTCCTTAAAGAAGTATGGACAACATGTACAACTCCATGAACTACTTCATCTGATCCTATCTGTAATTTTCAAATCAAGTCGCTGAAGATCTGAAGGTAAGAAAACACAAATTCATTATAATACATTACTGATTTTACAAGATTTGAACTTGGATCTCTAGCAAACCTGGCCAAAGAACTTTAAAGATTTTCAATTGATCTTCTTACATAAATTAGTATTACATAATCCATCTTTCCATCCTATTTGTTTTCTAATATTTTCATTAATCACACACACCACCTCTGTGGCCTCGTTGCCTGATCTATGTGACTTTATTTTGCTCTCAGAAATGGCCAAACGCTGTGTGAAAAGGTAATAAAAAAATCACTTCACACACAATAACTCACTGAGTTTTCGTGCAGGAGAGTCAGTTTGGGGAATTCTTTCATGAATCATGAAGTCCAGCTCCAGTTCTACTACTGAACATCCATAACTGTCCGGGAGGAAGAGCGATCGCTGGCCCCTCACTCGGCTAGAGTCTAAAAACATCAGGCCCCAGTGCATGCTGGGAGTTTGTGTGAATGATGGGGCCCAGCTGTAACGTACATCAGATTGTGTATGTGGCATTTGGATTGAAAGAAAACAACGTGTGAAATAGATAAGCAAAGAGCATAGTGTGCATGTCTCATAAGTGTCCCAGAAGGTGTGTTACCTTATGCAGTATTTCACTTCCATGCTGCTTTTTGTGTTTTGTTGATTCATACAAAATCCTGAAAAAACAGTAACATTCAGTATTACAAAGAGAATGTTTTACAGTAATCTGAGTTTATGTCACTACTTGCTTTATGATGTTATTTGAATAAACAGCTGCTGCTGCAGCTTCTTCTTCTGTAATGGGAGTCTACGGCAGCCCATATAACAGTACATAGGAAAGTTATGAAATTTGGGACACAGATAGAGGGCAGTCTAAAATGGTTACCATAGCTAATTTGGAGTTTGTACCTCAAACCCTTTAGCGCCACCAAGAGTTCAAAGTTTCACTCATGTTTATGATCTTAACTTTTGGACTCGTCAGTCCTAGAAACCTAAAGTACCTAAATTGAATTTAAGGTAGATGTTTTACAAGTATGTGTATTCCAATGAAATCGAACCTAAGACCTTGACAATGCTAGTACCACATTCTACCACTTGAGCTACAGGCAAATGTTTTCAGCAACATTTGAAATATTTTTAACAATGTTAAAAATATCAACCGGCTTCAGTAATTCTACAACAACTGCTGGATTCTTCATACACTGCAGTCCTGTAATGACCAAAGATTTTCTGCCCAGCTAGTTTATACCCCTGTATCTTCTTTTAGGACAGTGACATATAAGATCTGTTTTGTTTATTCTTGGATTTAGCTGTCCTCCAGTTCTGCTCCTGATGGACATCTCTCAAAGCAGTTTCTGAACACACTGTTTCTGAGCCAGAAATGTGGACCATATCACAGAAAATCATTATTCAGGCCCAGAGAGCAATGCATCTGACCGCTGGAATATGTGCCAATAATTCCTTCAAATGAAATACACAAACAAAAATATAAAAGTCAAGAATGCAGTTGGAGATGATGTCTGACAGTGTTATGACATATCCGACATGGTGTGACGTTTCTGTTGCTAATGCCCCAGTTGGTTCTGTTGCTAGCTACACCGGACTGAATAAAGCAGCCATAGGAAACAAATATAGGCCAGCTAAATGTGTTTACTTGCATGCTGTAATTATAAAGACCACATTGTTCTGACAGGAGTGTGTGGCCAAAAACATCCATCAAGGATACAGCAAATCTACGAGTCAACTGGAGCAGAGCCATTTAAAGTCAGGGCAAAATGGTTGGACAAGTGGCGTCAGGTCAGGATTTGAGGGTCTTGTTTTTATTTTCGCTGTCGCACTTGCCAGCTTATCTTTAAAATACCTCTCACAAAATGAATACCTGCTGTGTACAAGGTTAAAGGGTTTCGTTACGTGCGTGTGCATTTAAAACTATTGTTAAGTAATATTCTGTAACCATGAGTATAAATGTAAATCATTCTAAATACTTTCTTCTTCTATTATTAATCATTATTTGTAATCTTTTTGTAGTCACTGTCTGAAGTGTTTCTAGATTTGATTCTCCCCCCAGTGCAGGACTGAAATGCGGGGCACAGGAGAGATTCATCTCCGTCAAACAGTTTACTCCCCCAAATGTGTGAAGGTCTTTATTAATGACCAAGGCTCACCCTGCAGGGTCAGACACATTCTACCCGTTCATGAGTCTCATCTGCAGCAAAGTGTGCTGTGATCTTCTGCCTCGCATGTGCTGCACCATCAGTCTTCCAGTGAAAGCAGTTACTGATGCCCTGGCTACAGGGAAGTGAGGACACCACTGAAGAAACACACTCCGTCTGATCATGGATGACTGCGAGTGTTGAGACCTCACTGTCAAAGTCACTATCTCTGTAAACTCCCTCATCTCCAGAGACAAGATCTGAGTAGGAGCATACTCTGAGTCCTCTGAAAACCAGTGATAAAAGTAGAAAGAAATACCTAATATATGAAAACGTTTTAATTGCAAAGTATTCAGTGCAAAATGCAATATATTAAGCTTGCATTAGGTCTTTACAGTGAACTGAGAAATTGAATTTTTATGAGTAGCTGCAAGTTTTAAACGACGTGAACCTAAACATGTAACATTCTACTGTATTATTAATTTGCTTTACTATTTACAATTTTAAACACCTTTTTATATACAACATATAAACTTAATATACGCATTTTTGAAATGGGTTTATTTGCCAAAAGCCTTTAATAGATGACCAAGTGAGATAATATGTGTTAATTGTGCAACAGTTTATTTAGATCTTAAATTATTTAGATCTTCAAATAAGGTTTGGATCAGAGCTTAGCCAAATGAATTGTTTACCATTGATTTAGCCAGTAACACTCATTTAAGAGACAAACAGTATATGGCAATCAACTACATTACTGAATAACTTTAAAATTAATTTAGAAACTATTGCTGTAAAAACAAATCTCGTCTGACGGCCAGTGTACTCTAATATAGTGGAGTGATATCCAAGAGAAAAAATTAAAAACACATTAAGTATTTGTTTGACAATTTTAAATGATTTTTTTATTAGCATAAATTATAACGGGCATAAGCAGAATGCGGACTATCCACAGCTGAAGAGTGTTACACAGCCGTGCTTCAGAGAACACAGACATGTTGGTATTATATCAGTCACAACATCTCTGTAAGTCTTGAGAGCATCCACAACAAGAGATCCCAAGACAAAACTGTTTCGTTGGGAGTTTTTGTAAACTCCAGAATCAATGAACGGTCTAAAATCACTGCTGGCATCCTTGTGGTTTCAACTATATTATTCATTACAAAAAAATAAAAAAGCATTGATATTTTACACATTATTATGCGTGCTTTGTTTCCAGGGTCACCACTGATTCCTAGATAAAAGGCGAGTCTTTTTTGGGTCTGATTCTCATATGTCTGTTCTGTTGTTAGGAAAACAGTTATTTAGATTAGCCCTTTCAGGATAAGTTCAGGATTCACATAGCCCAAGATATATTGGCTGTATGTTCCTTAGCCTTCATCCGCAGTACAGCAATGCTGGAGGAGCGCCGTTCAAACTCAGGTTTGGTCTCAAACACGGCGTGACTGTTTGGTGAAGGAGCCAGAATTGAATCGGCAAAGAAGTTGTTGAGAGACACATGATTAACTCCAAACTGATTTTGCTGGTGATTGGAGAATCCCACGTACCCGTGTTCACCGGCTCGCTGTGAGTGAGGGTAAGGGGACGTGACACATGGAGGGGACCCTCGTGGAATCATGCAGGAAGACACTACAGAACCGCCTGGAGCTGGGCCTGTCCACAAGTTGTTGGGAATCTGTATGTTTGTGGAAAGGTGCAATAATGTCAAATCACAGCAGCTTTGTATTTGTATATTAATCACACTAGATCAGCAAGCTTTCATTTTAATATGATAATGAGATGTAAACTGTGATTGGACAGAAATGTGTTTAGATATGTCTCTAGTTGGGATGAAGGAAAGCAAAAAGACCCAGAAGAGGGTGAACGTGAGAAGACGACACCAAAAAAATGAAAAAACATACGCATAAACGTATGGGACATGGATCTGGATCTGGAAAACGGATTCCGTTTTAAAATATAAATCTATGCATTCTGATCTGCCTGGGAAAATATTTTCAGATATACTGGTGACATCATATCAGATATGACCTCAGTCTAAATTGAAATAAAGTGACATTCACGTCCAAGACTTTAAATAAATCCAGACCACGCTTTTAAAACAAACCCTGTCGCCCACAAAAATGCATTTATGTTCCCCACAGAAATGCACAACATACATCTGACTGTACATGGCATGGGTAGAAACACTGTTGTGCTCCCTCCATCTCTCTTTAGCCTGGCCGGCGTAATAAGGATCTGCCATAACCTCCTTTTTATATGATTATGAAAAACACATGAGGGAAAAACACAAGCTTTTTGAATCTTCTCTGGGATGAAGGAAATGGTCGGCGGTGTCACCTAAATCTTCATCTCTCTCGCAACAGCTTCTGTCATTTACCAGGACTTGGTGAAACTACTTTTTGCGGCTCGTCTGGGTGAGACGCACCCGTCCAAATGGCTTAAAGATTGCTCACAGTCGTATTATGTTGAAAAAGTACAAAACTACATTCTCCATCACCTCAAATGATCTTATAAAATATCACACAAAATACATCATTAATTAGCATGGGTAAATATGCTCATTTAGCGCATGAAATAAAGCCCGTGGGCAATCGTGTTTGGGTACGGAGAACCTACATAGAGGAACCAAAGCATGCAAAACATTTGTATCTGAGGCTTTATTATAAAGATAATAAAGAAAATGAGTTACCTGTGAGTAGCTGTCTGTCCGGGGAAGCAAAGATATATCGTAAGTCGCCGCGAAATGACTTTTGGCCTGCTGGATCTGTCCATATCTCTCTCTCTTCCTCCACTTCGCTCGTCTGTTCTGGAACCAAACCTGAAAGCAGAAGTTCAAGCACTTTATTTAAACTGATTTGTAGTTGAGCTAACCTTTTATTCAGAGTCATTTTATAGAAGAAAACTTTAAGTCACGAAGATAACCAGTTATATAAGTGATGCAACCAAACTTTCTCCAGCGCAAACACAAGCCTTTCCTTACGGCACAATTACGCACAGGCTTTCATTGATCTCGAACCCGGTCCTCATGCCTATTTAGGCCCAATGGACGTAGCTATGAGTGCCAACATGGATTGGCAATGAATAAAACGATATTAAACATGCATAATGGTTAATAACACACTGCGCTTCGGCCTGTACCTGCACCCGGGCCTCGGTGAGCTCAGTGCGCATTGCCAGCTGTTCCCTCACGTACACGTCCGGGTAATGGGTCTTCTGGAAGACCTTCTCCAGCTCGTCCAGCTGAGCACTTGTGAAGGTTGTACGATGTCGTCTCTTCTTGCTGCTCGACACGTTACTGTCGCATTTTTCTCCGAGCTCGTCCGCGTCGCTTTTCTGCGCTCCGGCGGCGGCCGGCGAGCCTCTGATGCCGCAGCAGGTTTCCATCGGGTGCAGAGCGCCGTCCTCCGTTTTAGGAGCGCAGAAATTCACGTCTGCAGCGATAAATAATTATCATTGATCGTGCAAAGAAAGATGTATAATGTATAGCCTTTATATTAACTTGTATTAATTGTTTTTAATTGTATTAATGACTTTGAACGAAACTAATACACGTTAAAGCGCCACAAAACCACCGTGTGTGTTAGTATTATTAGCCAAACAACTGTGACATTTATATGTTCATGTGCATTTAATGAACACCGAGGATTGATGAGTTTTTATGATGTTGGTGAATTATTTTAATCAAATGTATTAGCCAGCTGAAACTTACAGAAATGGATGTAAGAGGAAAGGCTGAAGGGATTATTTTAAAGGGCACATTGGTTTATTTACAACGACGTGGAAATGAAAAGGGAAAAAAAAACAATACACAAAACTTCACAGCAACTATAATATGCTATAATATTTTGAAGTCGCATACTGCGATGGCCTGACTTCAGCAACTTTATCAAATAAAAGAAAGTGGTCAAAATCACTTTCTTTTACTTTTACGCATGCTTTCACGATATGTATCTGAATACACAAAATAAATGATCCTCTAGATCCGTTTCGTTCTTTTATAAGCAAAGTGAGCAGCCATTAAAGTTGAACTATTTGTCATCATCACATTTTCTCCTATTAAAAATGAAAGGCCAGACTTACTGTTTTGCTCACATGGAGAAGCTCTGTCCATGGCGGTGTGGTGATCATTGCTCGTCATGGAGAAGGTCTGGACGCACTTTGGTGAGGTTTTGCTGTAGTACTGCACATTGTCTAATGTCTCCATGACTTGGTCCATGTAGTAATCGCTGCTTTTAATCGCTTGACTTTTCAGGGCGAACTTGTCGCTCATATAGTCCATCATGTTCCTCTGGCGCATCAAACGACACCATTAATGTCAAAAGTGAAGCAATGCCTCCAATTACTTTCACAATCCGCTAATTTGTCTTGTCTTAAAGACACGGAGGGCCACCCTTTATACCGCATACATGGAGCTGCAAGCGGCCACCCAACTCCTGAATATGGAGATGGAGAAACTCCACCCACATGAACATGCAGAATAAATGAGATTGATGAAACTCTCCAATGACCCGAAATAAAACAATTACGCGTGCTTTCGCTTTCAATATACCCGGACGTGGTGATTATTTAAGCGATTCATCGGATTAAAGTGACTGTTGTGAGATTGGGAAAGTGTTAAACCATTTCTATATAACCATGTTATTAAAGCTGGGGATGTTTGAAAACTGCTTGAAAAGTAAATAAATCTTCATACGCTTCAGCAAAAGCAAAACCCGACTCTCCTATTCTTCTCTTCTTGAGTTAGGATAACAAACGCAAAGCCTCAGGACATGGAGGAAAACATCAATTTAACTATTTAGTAAAGAGAAAATGGTGTCTTTCATTGATGTTATTAGTAAAAGCCCGTCGTACAGTTATACTGTATTGTGTAAATGAGGCTGTTAATGATTATTATATAATGATTATTATATTCATTTGGAAACGAATCTCTTATAAATGGTTCAGTGCATGTTTCATTTTATTTATTGCTGAACTGCCGCTTGCACATTTACATGTACAAACCTGCTGCAGCAAACTTTTATTGTTAACTACAATCTGCATTTTAAGATGCTTGAAAAACAAAACCAAAAGCTTGATCTGAATAAAATACGCTGTTTTATATTTACATGCGCAAAAAAAAATGTATTTGCAGATTTAAAATGACATATAAAATGAACATGCAGGCTGAAGCGAAGAGAATAAAGCGACGAGCGGTACAAATTACATTAAACATTAAAAAACACACAAAGACTTTAATAAAACAAAACAGGAAAAAGTGCAAAAGTTAGTCATTTCTAACAGATCTTCGTTATAATGAGTTTTACGGACATGTAGTTTTTAATAATGTAAATAAATAAGGCGTCGATTCTAATATTATGATCTAATATTAATATTATTGTAATATTGGGCTCTAATAAATATCTCATATTAAAAACAAACCCTTCGTTATAGCATAAGTCATTATTTTATTCTCCTGCAGTTGTTTTTCTTTTCTGTTCACAAACTATTCCCAGCACTAATACTACAACAGAAATATCATATACCACGTCTTGCAAAAATGTAAAGCAACAGATCTGCGATCAGCACAGCAAGAGTCTCTTCATATATTAAAGTGGCGACCAAAATGACTTTGCGACCACCTGAACGCTTGTGTTTCAAGCATTCAAACCTTTAACCTTCACTCCAAACTGTGTGTAAGAGATCACAAACAGAGATGCCCTCTCCTCTGCCAGTGAATGGCACCACCTGCCAGGCCAGTCATATCTAAGAGTCACTTTCAGTGCTGGTGCCACTCCTGGAAAAAGGAAAATAAATAGCAGCTCTCTTAAGTAGCAGGGGGTTTCTTATTAAGGGTCTGAAATGACCTTGTATTTGGGCCCCTTGCTGAGGAGAAAATGTGAGAAATTCTGTGTGGTTTGTTGAAATTTTGTCTGCACATTAGAGTAAAGCAGAGGAAAGAAGAGCAGAAACTGGCTTATGGCCTAATTTTAATTTATTTGCTCCTTTAGGTGCCCTGATACCCCAAACCAAAAACAAAAAGCACTTCCTATTTCCCAGTTAGACAATTCATCCTTGTATCATTGATTTTTATTATTATTTATGTTTTTTCCTTTTAAATAAAAAGATCTGACTAAAAGTTACAGCTTTACATGGCATGTAAGGCATTCTGGATCACGCACTGTCATACAATATTAAACGTACAATTAAATATTATTTCCAACATGAGCAGTGATGATACATATAACGACTCTAATCAGATTGCTGCAGACCAATCAGAAAGAGGTTGGGGATTGGCGTATTACGTACTTAAATCACGTTAATGGTTTTGTACAGGCCATGTTTGTTTATTGTCTCTGACTGTATCTCTCTTATGTACTATAGACAGAATGAATAAGAAGGTCAAGGGTCACCGGGTTTGCAGTCACTTAAGTAATTAAAATCATAATAAACGGTTTGGCCGCAGACAGCTGCTGAGATAGAGCTGCTTAGGTCAGACCAAATACGAGCTCTGTGAGTTCGTTCGTTTGAAAGTTAGTTTGAAAAGCTCGTTCACTTCAGTGTGAAAGATTTAGCCAATGCATATTTTCTTTGCTTATAATGTGTTCCTGGATCGTTAAATACAACGTAGTCTATAACAAACATAAACAAATAGGTTTTCTGGACCGACGAAGGGTCTTACTAACCCTACGCAGATCTGCTCACTCTGGCAGCTGTAAAGATCATCTCTCATGGTTTGCCTGCTTTAGCTAGCAAACATAGCTAACAACTGGCACGAATTACTCACTGGCATCCAGTCTGTGACTTCAGTCTGCTTTTCTGAGCTTGGAAACTTCTGGAAACTTGGACACATAATGTCAATGCAACAAGGCGCTCTTTTAAGAAGTCTGTCTGTCTGGAATCCTCCTGGAGAAAATGCTCAAATTTTGATTCATTTCATGTTCATGTGTATTAGTGCATGTATGTTTACAGCACACAGAGTTCAGCAGGGTCTTCTGCATTATGAGTCTGAGACCTATGAACAGCCTGCCTGAACATGCTGCCAAAACTCCCCCTAATAAGATATGCTTTTTCCAAAATTTATTTGATCATTTCTAGGCATCAGAATGAGCTCAACCTTGTGCCAAAAAGTTCCTTTCCAACCACTGTTTGTGAACAAGTCAGGTTTTTTGTCCAGATTAAAACACAAACACAGGCACTGCTATCTGATACTAAAACTACAGAAAACACATTTTTGGACCTGTCTGCCGCAGATTTTGGAACTGTGCTTTCAGCATTTTATCGAACCAAATACAAAAACGAATCTTTGTGGCAGAAATGTACACAAAACAAATACTTCATTGATGGTGAGCTTTGATTTGTAACTTTCGTTAAAGCGGCTTTTATTTTTTGTTTTATGAACATCACAAAAAAATCTCAGCACAAGCAAAGAACAAAAAAGAGAAAAACTGAAGTGAATTAAAACAGGAACGAGTGGTTTCTATTGGCTGTCATTGTCTGTATATTAAGCATGTCATTTGAAAATGGTTTCCACCCATTCCATGACTCTCAGTGCTCACGTTAAATGGAGTGATACTGGAAAGCAATACGTATCCAGTGACCGCCTGCAGATATTTGGGCTATACCTCATCCATTGCTTCTAATTCATTTGGAGGAGAGGAAGCTAGACTTTAGTAAAAACAGCAGCTGCAAGGAAGTTCACCGGAGATCAAATGTGCATCGTAGGGCTTGTTAAGTCAACAAGACATCCATCACACCTTGAGCACATACATGGCCACAAATATGAGGGCGAAAATAAAAGAACAAACTGAATCAATATTATCTTAATAGTGCAACAAACACTGATTACTTGTTCAGTTTAGTCCTCTTCTTTCCTCCACCCCAGCCCCCGCTGTGCCGAACCGGACTGTCCCGAAATGAAATTCGTTCTTTACAAGACGGAGCTGAACTGACTCTGTTGGGTGATGGAACTTCAGTTTCTGTTGAGACAAAAAACACAAAGTATTTCAATGCTAATACACCTTCAGTTATACATGGATGTATAAATAAAACACTATGACCAAAGTTTGTGTCTCCTTATCAAACAATGCATGCATGCTCACAACAGTGCCATGGTGTACTAGTGTAGCTAGTAAAGCTAGTAAAGAAACTCTCTCTAGCAGGGAATCGCAGTCCTTATCATAACACAATGATTCATCTGAGTTTTGTCTATTCCAAAGTGAGTTGAGCACCGTTCTTTTCAAATGCATGGAACAAAGCAAGCATTTTTCTGCGCCTGATGCGTACCACGTGTATAAAGAAGCCATACGCAGCAAGATGGAAAGAGGAGAAAATCGTGATAGTGACTCAGGAGGCTTCCGTGTGCTGTACGCAACGTACGTCTCACTACCAACAATTCTACAATACAATTTATTGCAGTATTCAAAAAACGATGAATCATTTTTATTTCAAAGCCCAAATCAGGACAGAGAAAGCAGTCTCGAAGCCAAGTCGCTCTTCTTTTCCCGAGCCCATAATAAATCAAAAACATTTAATAAATGTGGTAGTTCTTTACCTAACACACAATTCTGTTTTCATAAAATTAGTCTCCGTTTGTTCCTTGAGTAAGGTGGAAAAAAATACACACTGGCCTCTGATGGATATTAATAACACTTTAAACCCCGGACGTTTATATTAAGAGACGCATGCTGTTGGCCGACTTCTGTGGGTCGATATTTAATAAAACGGCCACACACTCACTCAACCGCTGTGACCAAACAAATTGTTTTCAGCCATTTTGTTCCCATTACCTTTGAAAGAGGGCAAAAACGAGGCAAAAACGAGGCACCGGGAGGTTTCCTCTGCACACATAATGAAAGCATTTATGGCTCCCTAAACTGTTCTTTATGGCTCTGCCGCGGTAAGCAGAGGGTATCTTGTTGCATTAAAGCGAAGTCGTACTCGTGGATTTCTTTCTGTAATTGAACATAAAGCTAAGCCTGTCAACTTCAGGTCTATGACTTAATGGCTCACACTGATTCAATTCAAATGACAAGAGGCCCGTGAGGTACTGGGAAATTTTATATTATGTGAGCTGATAAACGACAGACAGGCTAATATGCTACGTGAATATGACATTCGTTTCTAAAAATTACCATTGATATTTGTGGCTACGATGGATGTGACTGTAAGATACCAGTAAAAATAAACTCACAAAAACACACTTTCTCACACAAATTTCTGTACCTTGTATATTCTGAACATTCCCAGCATGAATTTTTAAATATTTATGTTTTGCTAGCATATTCATTTTATGGCTAGCATTTCATTGTGTACTAAATACAATTTGTACTATTTTCAAATTTTTTCCATAATCTGATGAAATTACAGATTAATTGAAAGTGATTTGTAATGATTTTTATAGTCTTCACACATCACATCTCATATTCATATTAAAGTATGTTTTTCACTGACTTTTGAACAAAGTGGCAAAAAAATGTTTGGAATTGTTTCCTCAAAAAATGTGGAAATTTGTGTAAAATCTTAATTAATTTTCACATAACACATCCTGAATCATTTGAGCTACATAAATCACTCTTTCTTTAGATTATCATGCCTAAAACGTCATAATAGTTTGGATTGAATGGATTTTTATATTTTAAGATTATTAAATCTGAGTCTGGAACATTCAAAACGCAACAAAAAATAAATGAAGTAAAATATATGCTTCCAAGATTTCACTGTGACCTTCAACAGATGAAAGGTAATAAAATTAAAATAAAAAGCCTTGTGAAACTGAAACTGAAAAATGTTCTACGATATACATTTTCTACTAGTAAAATAACAGCTTTGATCTGTATAGAAACAGCCTCATAATAAACTTTCTCTGTACTGTTAAACTAAACAATCCCCCTTTAAATACCTCATCAGGTATCAGACACATAAACAGACAAGCAGTCAGTCAGTCAGTCAGTGAGGCTGTCCTCATGGGCTTCATTTTCGAATCATCATCAGAATACATTTTATCTTCATTAAGAGAGGCAGTGAAAAGCCTTCAGAGCCCTGTATCACTGTTTTAAATGTGCTGAGCCCTGCTTATGTCACTCAGTCTGCAGTATTATTGTCGGGGGGTGTGACAGAGCCTACACACACTGCACTGCATTTAGTGAGCTGTCAGAGGTCTCGCTAAAGGAGAGATTATTCCCCGTCCCCTAATCAATCCTGGAATCTGGGAATTAAACTGACACGCACACATACAATACACACATGCAAAATTACATTCAATCACAGTCTATCACATGTTGACATTAACATAATGACAGTGATATCTGATTTGTGTGATATTATAGGTGTTATTATCAAATAAAACAGATGATCAGTCAGTTTATATCTTGTTTTTTAGTTCACACACACAGCCACTCTTTCTGCAGTGCAGTTTCTGACTTGTGTAAACTCCAAAGTTTTAAAATTATAATTAATTACACAGTTTTAATTATTTTATCCTTCAACATTTTATAATGTATTACCATTCACGTGGATACCAGAAATCACGTGGATGTTGGTTGGAGTGAAATCTTAAATGTAAAGCACAAAAAGCGATACAGCAAAACAAAATGATTAAATTATTTGCTGATATGTATTAATAACAGTGGAAAGAGGTTTGGTTTATTTACTTAAAAAAGCATTTTTGCTCTCTGTGGCTTGTGTGATATTATCAACACTGAGGGCAGAGATATGAAAACATATGTTTCTAATGTTAATGGGAAGTTTTTGTACTTCGTAACCTTTTTTTAATCAGCAAACCAATACTTGAAAAAGACCAGTTCACTTCATTATTAAGTATTTATGGTATACACACACACACACACACACATATAAGAATACATATACATATACACATATACACACATACATATATATGTAAATAAAAACATGTAAAAAATACATACACACACACATATATACATGTTTTTTGAGACTCACTTGTGTGTTCAGTTGAGTGTCTCCGAGCACGAGTTTGTTTGTTAAGAGGTGGAGAACCAGAGTCGACCCAAAACTTATCTCCTAAACCAACACCATCCCTGCCACCAGTACCAGCCTAAAAACAAAATATAGATGACTACTCACACTCACACATTTCTGGGGCCAAAACGATAGTTACAGTAAGATGCTTCCTGGTACTTTATGAGGATAATATATTTATGAGGACAATTTTATCTTCATTTATCCTTAATTAAAAAGCCTTCAATGAGCTCTTGTGAAAAAGAGAACAGCGTTTTGTAATTATGGCTGCGGGAGGGTTTAAATACAGAGAAACAAGTAACGGTTCTTACCACAAGCTGCACCCGACCACCATTAAGAATCTCACGATCAATCACAGGAAGGAAATGATCCCTGCAAAACCATTAAAACAGTTAACACTGTATTGACACCATAACGTGCATCTCTTGGTGTATGAGATGGTGCAAGAGTATCATCATTGATTAATATACAGATTATAATTAATCAACAGATTATAATAAAATCATATGTGTATATTACTCAAAGGTGCAGAATATCTTACCGTCCCGAGACGGCAGCAGCTATATGGGGATGTAGTGCTTGTGTGTGGAGCCACTGGTGCGTTCTCTGTATGTTATTCTGTGGTTTCTCTGCTCTATGTGCACTGAAAACGTCATTCTCTGTTTGACAACCTGCACTTGACATAAACCAAGAAGAAATTCCTTTTTTCCCTGACACAGTCATTTAAACACAAACAGGAATAAACATTACATTTAGTAGGTGAGTTGTTTGCCAGTAAATTCCTAAAATGCAGCAAAAGAATCAAACAAAATTTTTTACTGAAAAACAAAAAACTGTACTGCACTGTAACAAAGCAAATTATTTAACTCTGTAGGTTGGATAAGAAGCAAATGGCATTTGTTTTAGTAGGTGTTGTAATCTATTGAGCAATAAATAAACCAAAATGTGTGGGAAGTTGCAAGTGGGAAAATTTATGGACAGTGTCGATATGTGCGACCAAAAAGGCCTAATTGAAAATCAACACATGCTCTCAGTGAAGACGAGCAGAACTGATAACCACATCCGACGGCCAAGTGCTGGAACAAATGAGTCATGTATTCAAGTCATTTTCATGCTCTTGCTTGTAAGTAAAGAGCAGACAAGGTTTATAGCTACAGTTGTCATGGGTTAATTGAAAATCCACTAAAAATGTCAAGCGATTATCTCCTCCCCAAGAGCTGCACAAGAGAATGAAAATGACAGTCCACATTTGTTGGTGTGTAAATGTGCCAAAATGCAACAATTATTATCCATTAATATAATGTGTGAAAGAATATCTATGCTGCATGATCATATATATATATATATATATATATATATATATATATATATATATATATATATATATATATATATTCCAGAAAGTATAACAATTAGAGGATCAACAGAATTTGCTAAAATATAAAAATTAAAAAAAGAAAAAAGAAGGACCTGCAGAGGTAACACAGAGTTTATAGAATTTATTCAGTAGCTCTCGAACCCGCTTCCCCCCATCTGTCCCACCCTCAGGACATCAGGGGCCGAGGAGTCACGCCTGTTAGAGGGACTCTTAAGTACATTAGGCCGTGTGATGCAGCTATGACGGTGACAGGAGTCAGAGAATCAGCTCTTTCATGGGGGGTCAGGCCCACAAAACCAAACTTCTGGGGGTCAGGCTGGTGAAGCGGGTCAAAGCAGTTCCTTTAAGGTCACTATGTAGGTATTTTAATAAATCCTGCTCTTCTTTTATACCAATATTAATGGACTGAGACAAGGTCAAGCCTGTCAAAACCTGGATTACAACTGCGCTGATAATCACGCAGCCATATTTTAAATAATGTCCATAGACAAAACATATAATATATACCTAAAGGATATAATCTGTGCATTGAGTATTGGCTTTGCATTGTATTGTGTTATCTTAAACTGACTTTAAACTGAAGTGTATCTAAATGACTAAATGTCAAGTCACATATATTATTAAGTTTGTATTTTTAATCTTGAAATGAATTTATATACCTGAGATTACTCAGAATCGAGCCTTTATTATACTATAACCAATAAAATTTATTTTATTAAAACTACACCTTTGCTTTTATCTTTATGTATTATTTCAAAATGTAATCTATATACAATTTTATATTTTCTATCATTAAAAATATGTTTTTACGGAGACCATCATGGATTTCTCATATTTTAAAGCTTTTACGAATGATCTGTCTATCAAAAATGCTTCCAAACATTTTCCTGTTATTTTTGGGTCCCAAATTTAATCTTCAACATGCCAAAATAGTTTAATCACAACACAAGTCGCCACACAGACACGTACAAAACACACTAAGTGAAATGTGTCCTCTTGGTCTGACAGTGTTCGTGTGAGTGTGTGACTAGGAGACATACCCATGGGGCTTTGAGTCTGCTAAGAGAACTCCCAAACAATCAAAGAGGGAGGTCAGCTCTTTTATCGTGAGGTTCTGTCTCCCACTTTCCTTTATCCTGGGTCAAACCTTCACCTCCAGAGAGCAGACCACAGGCGGTCAATCAGCGGTCAACACACACACACATGCCACAAACTCTTTCGAAACACAAGAAGCTTGCACACGCATGAGGCGCCTGTCACTCATATCAAACTGACGTATCCCAGAGTGACCAAAATCAAAACTACACAGAAACAGAGAGATAAAATTTTAAAGGAACATTTTAAGTGTCTTCCAATACAAACATACGTTTATAGAGAAAAGATAAATATTAACAGGGGCAATAACAAATGAACTTAGATTTATGCTTTATTTGGTTCTAAAAACATGATCAGTTATTTAACTGTGTTTAAGTGTACATTTTTTTAAGTGCGGCCACGATGTAGAAAATTCAAAAAGTCTATTATTTATATATGCTTTTCATTTATATAAGATAAAACACAAACACTCAATTTTAAGTAATTTGACACTCTTACTAACCTCTCGAACTAATGTAAATCATTTTTCTCACACACTGACTTTCCTCTGTGTCTAGTTTTCAAAGAAATTCATGTAAACCAAAACCATCATCTACATGAGAAGTGATGCAGTGCCAAGAGGATGTAGGGGACTGGAAATACAGCACACATGATGTAAATCAAACACAGGACAGTCGGGAAAACTCACAGGTAATACAAAACAACTGAAATATCGCATTTGAGTTTTTGAGTTAAAGCATTTGAGTTAAACGGTGCCTTTAAAAAAGCACCAGACAAACTTAAAATGATCAGGGCATGGCTCTTTAATTGGGGCACTGAGCACCGCATTCTGGGTGTGGGGTTGTGTTGGTCTACCTGCTCTTCCCCTCTTGTGACCTGCGGAAGGCACCAGCAACACAACCCCGATACCCCAACCAGAGATGGCCCCACGCCCCGGGCTACAGGCCGGCCGCCGCTCCCCTGCTCTCCCCCAGCAGGGGCTTACATTTCAGCCGAGTGCTCCAAGCCCCCTTCTGGAGGTGATTAGCCCCCCGAAGCCGTGACAGATTCTTTCCGAGATATCCGACTCACTCGTGTTTATTTTATCCGAGCTCCCTTTTGTGGATGTGCTGGATATGAAGTAACCCGCTTGAAAATGGGTATCGGTTTACATACGCCGGGGGACTGATGGAGTCGTCGTAACAACAACAAAAAAAACACACTGTTTCTTTCCATTATCTTTGATAGAAAGATATCTTTGCAATATCTTTCCATTTATCTGCCCTGGTCTTTCATCTAGCTCTCAGTCCTTATCTCTTAAGCTCGACCCCCCTCAGTAGCATCTCTCTGAATGCCCCGCCCCCCGGTGTGGCACCAGGGCAACAGACAACTCGCTCTCAGTCTGAAACCTCAGTGCTGAACCTCCTCTACACTTAACTCAATTTCACACTTCAAGTCCGCTACAAAGTCTGCTGAAATACAATCGTCTTGTTTATTCTCCACCACCCCAAACAACCTGTTAGCTAGCTATTTACCATCCCATCATGTGTATTCAATTTGACCGGCCGATGTGTATGTTTTCGTGTATTACACAGAAGGTAGGTCCAAGCGTGTCTCAGTTGACGAATGTACTGATTCAGCCCGTGTGAATTACTGAATGGATCGATTCTCTGGGATTTCAGGGCATTCTGTCAAGCTGCTCTTCTTGTTGTGATTAGAACAGATAAAAATAAACACAAATTATGTGAAATTGTTGCAACTGTATTTGAAATTGTCAACGTTGTCGAGTATAGAGCTCTGAACTTAATTTGTAAACCATAGTCTGATCTTTAGGTCTTTCAGTGAACTTTTCAACTTTATAATCTAAACCTTGATATATTATTAAAACTGCGATCCGTACCTTTCGCCTCTCTACCACCATCTCTGTATGAAACATAAAATTGCTGGTTACTTTAAATATGTTCTTTACATGCTTTCATTACATATTTTGAAGTGAAAGACAAATTGACATTTCACGGGAAATCGGACCCAACAGCTCAAATGATAAATTATTATAAACTCAGCATTATGAATCAGGGTAAGGTAAGGAGACAGTTTTAATTACTGTTCTGTTATGCACTTGCTCAGTAACTCATTTTTGTTCATTTTTAACCCTAAAAGTTACAGGCTGCAGCTTTAAATATGATCACACTTTTGAAAATCGTTGAAATCTCTTCTGAAACTCTACAGAAATATATGTTTTAGGAGAAGGAATTCTGTATTAAATATTTAAAGATCTCATTTGTTATTTGGTTTCTCTATGAGGGACGAATGCACAGTAACTGGTACTGCATCACTTCAGTTGTGGTGTGATATATCTGCATGTCAAAAACACAATCTCACTGCACCTTTAAAACAACTCTTGAGCTTTGACCGGGTTTCTCTTTGAGCTTCTGTGGAAACATGCTGGTTACTGTGGCTCTTGAACAAGACCAGACGTGAGTTTGAGTCTAGAACACATAACGCAGACAGAAATGCAGCCACGAATGAGCTCATGCGAATGCTAGATTCACTGAGACCAGCGAGCATAGAAAACTGACAGAACCCAAAGCTTCACTTTTTCATTAAGAGACCAAAGAGCCCATGCAGCAGTGACTCCGAAAGCCTGACACGAGCCCTTATTTCATGGGGCCAAGATTGGATTTGTGGCATTAGAGTCACGCACTCCTGACCTTGATCAAAGCCAGCTTCAGGCCAACCCTAAAGGAGCCAGGCCAGAGCCAAGACAACTCTGTCCACAGCTAACAATTTTAGGTTGTAAGAACATTTCCGTAATGTTTCCATTAAGTAACAAAAACGTTAAAAAGGTTATTTTGAAAGTTTTAGAAACGTTCAAAACATCCTTTTTAGATTCTGTATTAACATTATTGCCTACATATTATTTACATACAGGTTATTCAAACATTTTTAAAACAACAATTTTAAAACTATTTAAGAATAACGTTTATATATATATATATGTATATATATATATATTAAAAAAAAAACTTAATGTTCTCGCTGTACTGCAATTTTGACAACTTTGACAAAACTGAATTTGACAACTTTGACAGATCTTTAAGAGAATGTTAGCCAACGTTCTGAGAATGTTCCCTGTTAGCTGGGTCTGGGCATCTTCTTAGAATCACAGCCCACTGAACTTAAAAGTACTGATGTACCCCTAGCGCTGACAGTAGTAATGAAAGCTGGTTCTGGGCCTTCTGAGAAAGAAAACATTAAAGCCCAGAGAACATATGTGAGCATGTTTGAGGACTGCTCAATCGAACATGACATGGCATGAGTCTGTTTGTTCTTATGGCAAATTAAGATTCAGACAGAATGATTCATGCTAGCGCGGTACGACTGCTCACCAGGAGAGGTAGAGAGGAAAAATAATTAAAAGAGCTGGAAGACAGGCATGATTTTTGGGAAATGGACATTTTCTCATTAAAAAGTCCATCATATAGACTGAGTTTCACCAATAACAGGATAACATAATCAATAGCATCTTAACGTTTTCATTTTTAGTTATAAAAGGAAACCAACAGACAAAAAGCATAGCATTAAAGAACTGTACAGACACAACGTGCATGGAATATTCTTCCTGCAGAAAATGAACTAAAATTTAACTTGCCTTTCAAGGAAGTTGATTTGTTTTTTTCTGAAGGGAATAACAGAGTGAGAGACACAGAGAGAGAGAGAGTGAGAGAGATTACCCAATAATCTCTTTTGTTGATGCTTCCCGCCCTTCATTTTATTGGCTCTCTTCAGCATGAGCTGGGCCGTGAGGTCACTAGTGATGCCCCTGACAGACAAACCAGCAAGAGTGAATACATTAGCCCATAAACAAGTGCAGTGTTTTATATCAAAGTGTGTATTAAATGAACAACTTACCATTCTTTGAGGATTTCTTCTGATCTTTCAAAAACTGTGTTTTTTCTGATGGGTGTTCATCCATAGAATTTGCATAAAGAAAAAGCAAACCATTCCTGTTATTTTATTTAGCGTAGGACACAAAGCCTACAAGCTGAATTGAGATCATCTCTTAAAGTAAAGATTACAGAACTCTGTGATATTACCTGCTACTCAGGTGAGGTGATGCACTTTGCTCCAGGCGGACTGAACCATCACTATCTGACCAGGCATGTTTGGGTTGCCGTGGGAAAACAGATGTGGTCTTAGGAGACGTCAAAGGAGACTGTAAACACCACAAAAATAATCAAACCTTACTGAAGTCTTCTCATTTACTCCAACAGCTTGAGGAAAACACACACACATTCATTACGGAACACAACTTCAAGACAGAGACAGACGAATGTCTATCATAAGGAAGGAGTTACTGCCAGTGTTAAAGTGGCGTATGTGCGAACCAACATGATTCCACTTCATGTTAGACTTCATTTTACCTTTATCAAGGTATCATAATGGACAGATTCCCAATATACAACTTGTGTTGTACAGTATACAATCTCTGTGGCACAGCTTCACTTCACCACAAATAAAATGTTATTTTAGCTGATTTCTTATAAATCAGATTAATTTAGCACAGTTTCTAACACAGAGACCTGCTTATGTGCACTTTGAATTGTATCCGTAATATTTCGAGAATGGATTGTGTTCCATTGTATCTGCTCGCTCAGTCTTCATCTAGAGCTCTGAAGTGCATTCTACAATCTCCACATCTCCACTGCGGCAGCTGCATCCCATCACAGCACCGCTACCATGATAGAAAAGGCCAGCTCTCTCTAAAGCAAAGAAACCGCAGGAGAAAAAGCAGCACGGTGAGAAATGACATCTGCTGACGAGAAGGAAGTTTGAGGCAGCCTGGAAAGTAATAGTGTTTTTGGAGGCAATAAATTCGGCACTTAATCACCTAGAGAGACTCTGATTGTGCCGGCCCACAGACAGAGGGAGGGTCAGTGAAGCTGTTACCTTTGGCAACGGTGGCCGTGTTGAATACGGCATCGCCCCGGCTGGTGAGACATCGGAATGCAGGGTTATCCAGTCTTTCTCCATTGCCTTCTATTCCCAACGCAGAACACACAAAATCAAAGAGCTGAACATAAGGTGCGTTGTTCAAAACTGGCATCTAAAGAGAGTTTTACAGCTGATGAAATGCATCTCTGTTTTCATTATTGCTTCAAAGCAAGTGGCAGATCACATTAAAGTAAAAGCCCTGAACTTCACTTGATGTTTCCTGTGCATGCACATAGACAGACAAACACTTGAGGACATATCCACTTCAAAAAAGAACATTTTTATTCTTTTCTTAAGTCGTGACAGATACATTCACCTGTGTGGGTAAATGAATGTTGGTCAAACTTTCCCGAATAAAAGTAAATTGCAGAGGCCTCAGAATTTTCAGATATAGACCAATAACACAATTTAGCCTGACATGGTAATACGCTATAATAAATCGCCTAACAAGCTATGCAGATGAGCTCACTCATAGTAATGCGCAAGTTAAGCCAAAGTTGAGTAAACCTGATGCAAATGGGCAGAAAAAAGCAGGTGACAAGAAAAAGAGAAACATTTTCCGTCCCCATTTTCCCATTCATTGGCTGCAATTTTTCTGTTTCTAATCACTGGCGACAGCTTCCTGCCTCACGGCTATGACTGCTAGTTTTCCCAACTAACAGGGAACGTTCTCTAAAAGTTCTCTCACTCTCACTATAACTTCTCTCTTTTACACTCCTAGAACTTTTAAAACAATATTTTTAATGTTTTTGTTGTGTAATGGAAGTGTTATGGAAACGTTCATACAACCTAAAATTGTTAGCTGGGCTGTCTGCCCACGTCACTGTAGTAAGAGGAGCACCAGGCATCTGCCCATACCTCATCAAAAATGAACTCGTCCGTGTCCACCTCTTCAAAGTCCTCATCACTCTCTGTGATCTGAGCAGCGGCTAGCGCGTGGGCCAGCTTTCTCCGCAGATTGTAGCCCCTCCACGCAGCCTGCAGGGGCAACACACACAGTCATGAATCATATACATCATAAATATTGTGTGTTATCCCATTAGGAAGATAAAACAAGTTAACCTCTATTTAATTGCCCCGCGGTCTGCAGTTTGAACTTTCAGTGACTTTAGCTTTGTAAGACAAATGTAACACCGGGTCGCCTTTAAATCTGCGTATTCCCAGCGGGACAAAAAGACTTAGCGGATCAGAACCCTGGCGCTCCCACTCCTGCCACACGTTGGAATCTGATTAATCATTTTTTTCCCTCGGTTCGAGTCCCGGGAGACTCATTAAACACAGGCAGAAAGAGAAAATATCTCTTAGAAGTTACATACGAAAGAAATAGCCTGTTTTCAAAAGCACTGCCTACTGATTCAAAACAAGCCCTTGGTAGTAATAATGTAATGAAGATGACTTACATTTTATTCAAGTTATTTATTGCATTCATAAAAGGAGGTATGGAAAACACCTTCCCAGAGGTATAATAAGCACATCAGAGCAGTAGATCAAACATCGAAGCAAAATAAGGTCCATGTCTACAAATACCTCTGTGCCTTTAAATTAAGAAGTCTCACCTGAATAACAATAGCAGCTCGGTCACTCTTTGGAAGTTCTAGCCTCTCAACGTAGGAATTTTCCGTTCTACGAATATTCGATCTCTCGTTAGTTTTTGCAATTAAGCCTGAGGGGCCCCCAAGACGTCTCTTCAACATGCATCTCCTCCAACATCGCTGGATGAGCACGGCCGCCGCTCTGAAAGACAATTTTATCTGATGACTCACCAAGGTCACGAATGACTAAACGAATGTCACCAAACTCACGCTCTGAATGATTCATTTGCACTGAAACATCTGGAGGAAAACCCACGGGGGAACCAACGTTACTCAATGGTTTAGTGATGAGTTTTATTTTGGTTCCCTTTTATCTAAATTAAAGTACCTTCAAATCGTGAAAGATGTTCCCACAGAACAGAAATCTACTACAAATCAGAGGCTGTAAACATTAATATGATATAAATACATAAGAAGCGTGTGAGTGTGCGAGTCGTACGTTTTAAGGTTCAGCATCGGAACAGGTTTCTTCTCAGTTTGTGTCTTGGTAGATCTGTCTGGAAAGTCAGTTTGAGGATCATAAGTTTGAAGGTCAAGGTAAGTCTTCTGGCAATGTGCTGTATTCTTTGGACTCTGCCTCTGTGATGGTGATGTTTCTGAAAAATCACGTTGTCTGCTATCAGCAGATGATGAAGATACATGATCCTCTGTGACACAGCTGTCTCCGTATTCATGAGAGTAACGCTGCTCCACTGCCAGTCTGAGGAGCTCTGCATGGTGACCACAGGCAAGAAGCTGGGCATCATGTTGTGAGGACGCAGAACTGTGAAGATAAAGGGGCATAAACGCTACACATTCATTAAAACTACACCTAAAAGGTTCTTCTGTCAGACAAGCAATAAAATGAATCTTTTCCTAATAAAGATTTAAAACCTTAACTACCATAACTGCTGGAATCAGCAGGAACATTATTTAAACAAATTAAAGGGATAGTTCACCCAAAAAGGAAAACAGAAAATGTTCCTTTTTGTTGAACTATCACTTTAATATATTTATTAGCTTAGCTGTAATAAACTTGACATATGATGAAGTTTTTTTTCTACAAAAATGCCTCAAAGCTCCTCTAATTACTCTATTAGCCATGGTGAGTTTGGCCCCGCCTACCTCTGGCCCCTGAGCCCGCCCCTGCTGTCAACATTAGAAACCATCTGTGTCACTACAGAGTCCCTGCTTTTCTAATCCTCTGACACGGTTAAGGACCGATCCCTCCCCCCCACACACACTGCAGTTACACCTCAATTCAGCACGTAGTTAAGAGTCATATGTAATGTACATTTGTCCATTTGTATCAGGAACAAAACTACTGTTGAAACCTGTTGAAACCCAGTGCAAACAAAAAGACGTAAAGTTGTAATGGTTAATTTGATTACCTCATTAAAACAAATCAATGTCATATTGCATGTATAGTTCGCAATGGACTTCTTGAAAACTGAACTTTGTTAAAAGCAGCCAAAGCTAATAAATACAATCGTAGACCTTACACAGTCCCTCTACGTACTGACAGCCGAAACTCCCTCTGCGAGAAACTGTGAAAGGTTTTCATTTTTACATCCAAACCCTTTTTTAACCAGTTTTCGTGTAGAACTAATGCGTCTTTACGGGCATCATAAATACGGCTATTTACAATTCAATGGCTAGCCATAGAAAATCTCATTATATTGATGCAGTCTGATAGTTTGATAGTAAACTAATTCATTCAGTTTAACTGGTCACTCTGTGTCTACGACTCTGCATTGGTTTAACATTGCATCGCGGTCAGACGGCAAAGTCTTCGCCTTGCCAATCTGGGCAGTGACACTGGGTCAGGTCAGATGTTAAATGGCTGCAGCAGTCCCCACGGGAGTCCAAAAGACTCTTTTGTGCGGCGTGTGCGGTGGAAGGGTTGGGGGATCACTAAAGTCCTCCGAGCCATGAGAGACCTCAGCTTGAACCACAGGACGCGCAGACGTCTGCCAATCATCCCTTATGAAACATGGCGAGTGTTCTGCTTTATCTGCTGGTGGTCTGTGTCAGCATTTGAAGGGGCTTTCATATTAATATTTAGCACATGAGAACATAAGATTAGAGAATGTGCAATTCAAATGATTTCAAATTATTGAAACTTTAATTCAGCTTGCAAACAAGCCTTAAAAAACACACAGTTAAAACTTTCTTTGTCCCTTTAATTTGTTACCACAAATCAAATTACTGAATCATTTGTCTGTGAGATCTACATTTTTCTCTTCATAGAGAATCTGCATAGACTAAATTAGTTTGTTTCATATACTAATCAAACTATTTAATTTTTACCTGATAATTAAACTATGCCTATAACATGAGATTTTTGTCATCTTCCATGTTCATACTTTGAATATTTAGAACCAATATTCAGGTTTTGCACTACTTGCAAAAGCATGGCATTAAAAAAAGACTTAAAGGTGATGCTTTTAACATGTGATCTTAACCCAGGGTTAAAAAAGAACCCAGGGTCAACCGTAGTGTGTAGTGTGAAAAGCCTAGTAGATCCAACCAAGTATTTGAAAATCCAATACATAGTACTCTGTATGAATCTGAAATTCAGTTCAACAAGATGTATTCCTATCTCACAATAATGTTTCTGCTTATATTGTTCTTATCAACATGTTAAAAAGGACAGTGTTCTATAATATACTCTTTCATCCAGCACTTGCGTTGTAACGTAATGAGTTTTAATCAGTGAAACTGGCTCTCTACCTGATCTCTGTCGCATGCTGCTGGAGGAGTGAAGTTCTCTGCTGCTGCTGGGTCTGACAGAGTGCTTGGAAACTCCACCACTGTCTCGGACCTTTAGGGGGCGATGATGTTGCAGAAGTCTGCTCATTATTCAACTTAATCAAGCGGGGCACTGTCTCCAGAAGCAAGGACCTGAGAGAAAACAGGCATTTAAGAGATCTGCATGATGAAAATTTAAAGTGAAAAGACCACACAATGTGCTAAAACGCTATGAATTAATTGATTTAATAGATTTTTTTCCTGTAACTCCACTGGTAGAGCATTGTGTTCGCAGCACAAACATTGTGGGTTCGATACCCAGGGAGCACATGTACTGACAAAATATATAACTTGAACGCACTGTAAGTTTGGATAAAAGCATCTGCCAAATACAAAAATGTACATGTAAAGCAATTGTTTTTATTTTAATTATTTTATAAAAGAAGGAATAAATAAGAAATAAATAAATAATAGTGGTTAATTACTTGATTGATTTTTTACATTTTCCTTTGCTTCCTTTGCAAACACAAAGCAGTCTTCAGTTTACTGTAATATATAATGTTACTCCATTGACTGTTCACTGTAATCATGAAACTCTGGCTCCAGCCCCTCCCCTCTCCTTTCCTCCCCTCTCCTCTCCTTTTCTTCTGGAGAATATTTACATTGAGCAGCTGAAATCAGTTAGGAAATGGGGATAAAACGTTTAATGAGTTTGACATTCTGGACCCAAGAGAATCAACAGAGCGTGTGTGTGTGGAGTAAAAGGTTTAGTCAGAGTATGCTTTTCTCAGTCAGGACCAGCTTGATGACACTGGGCTTGGATTCGAAGTGAAAACGGGCTTTCTGGCCTCATTTCAGGGATATTGCAGCCGCTCCATGCGAGCCCTTATTGCTTTTTTTGGGTCTGTGTTTAAATGTGCGACAGTGTATGAGAAAACACAGGTGTAGCCTGTTCTTTGCTGAATGAAGTAACATTGATTTTGCAGAACTGAAACATGTTTAGTGTTTTTACAGAAATAATGAAATGATTTTATAATTATAATGTTTCTGTTGAACTATTGGCATTTTTTTTTGTTTATTAATTTATACATTTTTGGTGATTAAAGCTGCAATCCAAAACTTCAGATCAGACCAAGTATGTAACAGATCAGGGTTCAAAACTCTCTCCTTACCTTACCCAGATTCCCAATGGTAAGTTTATAATAATGATTAATATTTATTGAGCTGTCATGTCCAATTTCCTGGGAGACGTTTCAGCTTCATTTCTTTTCTACATATGTAAAAAAAAAAACATGTAAAGTAACCTGCAATTTATGTTTAGACAGAGATGGTGATAGAGAGGCGATGAGTTATGAATTGCAGCTGTAATTGCTTGTTTGTTGGTTTTTGATCATCGATCATTGTTTTTATTAGTTTTCTTATTCTTCTTATTATTGCTATTATTCTTAGTCCTCCACACTTAGAATCTATAGCAGACCATGAGAATGATTTGTAGGACAGTTCACAAATGTGTGTACGGTCATAGAATACATTAATACTCTGTTTGGCTCTTACTGGTACCAAAAAAAAAATGAATTCTGTTCATCAGTTAGTAAAAACTTCCGTAAACAGAGAGACGTACAAAGGATCGATTAATCTAGCTAAATCCCTCTGTTCTCCCAGACTCCGAACACTTATGCGCTTTAATTTAGCCTGTGTTATCACTGGATGGGGATGAAAGCGCAGGCTGAGAGAGAGGAAAACACTGCCTTTAATTCCGTTGTTGGCATTGAGGGTTAGACAAAGTTCAGCGGAATACTGAAACTGACTTGAATGAACTTCCTGTTCGTCACTGGTGAATTAATCAGATGTAAAGAAAGAACATCCATTTCACCTCAGACTTCTCTCTGGGAGTCCCATGCAAAAGGTGGAAAATTAAGTTTTAAAAAATAACTTAATAATTAAAATACCTAAATATTTTGCTGCTGGCTAAAGAGAAAATGTCAAATTGTATTACAGTTCTTGCAAGTTAGCAAGAAATATTCTGTCTGGAGAATAAACGTGTATTCAACGTTAAACTATCAGGGCCATCCAAACTACAAAGTATGATGTCATTTTTTTCCATTTTAACAAAATAAAGACAGACTGACAGGCACTGGGGTGCGAGACTAATTCCAACATGTTTCTATACTTTTCTGATCTACTTATTCTGTCTCTTACACATTTTTTGACCACATTAAAAACATAATTTGCTCATTTTAAGTCAAGCCATGTAAGTCCATTAAAAACACTTTTGAGCAGAAGCCAATTTGCTTAAAAAATAGTCCTCAACTGAGCAAATATTTTCTGAATTACAAGCACTTAGGTGCACGTGCGTACAGATGTCACTGTGTAATCCAATAGCGAACACAGATACAATTGCTGGTGTGGTGACACGGCCGGAAGCTCAGCGGTACAGAGGAATGTTTATTCTGCTTTAAACGCCCGATGCACTTCCAGCCAAAGTCCCTGTTCACATTAGTTTCACATTCTCCGACAATTATGAAATGCTTAGTGACTTTTACAGAAATGTTCACGACAGCTTCAGCCCAATCCAAGGAAAATCTTGCTGTTAGAGAGGAACTGCAACTCTGCATACTAATATTCCATATCAACAACAAATATACTGCCCGACTCGCTGCGGCTTTGGTAAAAATAGTCAACTATCCATCTTATGGTCTACTCTTGTTTTGACAGCTAAAGGGCAAATCTGAGATCATCCAGCCGTTAAATGACAATGTAAAAGACCCTGACTCAGCTAACAGGAAACGTTCAAAGAAACGTTTTCTAAAGGTTCTCTCAACATTATTAAAAGCGTTCTTGCAGTAACATTAATATAATTTTTTCTTAACATTATATATCGTATCAAACGTTATTCTTAAATAGTTAGTGGAACGTAAAAACTTTATAGAATTAAAAATGTTTAAATGTTTCTATAACAATGCAGTAACGTTAATACGTCTAAAAAACTGGATGTTTTCCTAGAAAGTTCCTAGAACTTTCAAAATAACATTTTTAACGTTCTTGTTACTTATCAATAGAAACATTAGGGAAATGTTTATACAGCCCATAATTGTTTGCTAGACGACTGGAAGACACATCTACCTCCAGTTCTTCTCCTGCAGTAGTGGGTTGTCAGTCAAGTTCAGTTCTTGAAGACCTGCACAACTCTGAAGATTCAGACAAACATTCTGCAGGTCTGAAAGAGAGTGAGAACAGCATCTCATGAGACACACTCTGCTGTTTACTTTAATTATTAATTCTACTGCTACAGATATAGTACAAATGTTAGCTATTCTAAATGACAACCATTTAGAGATACTAATAATAACTGATTAAATAATTCTATGAATTATTATAAGCAAAAATTCAATTTTGGATGGTATTTAATGCAAATAAAATCATTTTTTCCCCAAAGTTATCCTCAAGAAAGACTTAACCATGCCATGTCTAAACCTACCTGACAGACAGTTCTGACTGACATCCAGCGTCTTTAGAGAGACCAAGTCCAAAAGGGGAATCAAGTCAGTTATACTGCGGGAAACATTCAGCTCTCATTAAAAACAATCACACACCTTAACACTGTACGTTTGTAAGTTTTCATATTAAATACAACCATTTCCTCAACAACTTTAAATCAATCATTTTAATTTTAAGCTGAAATGTGTCATTTTTGTGCCCCTAGTGAAATGGACTGTTTTCATACAGGTTCCTCCCAGCTCCCATTGGTTGGCCAAACAGATAGTCCTGCCCCAGAAACCACGCCATTTGTTAAGGCAATGTCTCTGTGTTGGGCTGGTCAATATGCTCAAACATACGGAGAAATGTTTTGATAGCATCACAGAGCCTCAGTGTTTACACTTTTCGGGGAAGTTGACTCTGTAGTGTTGACCCTGCGCATTAAACTGCGATACAAAAAAATATTTACATATCAAAAAAACGACACACTTTACCTTTAACTGAAAGTTATAAACCCATTGGCTGTGTCTCAAAATCTAGTTAACTGCCTAGACATTATTTTTGGACATCATGAGCGCATTTAAATTTGTGTATGACGCCCAAAAAATATGCTGTCTAGTAAGGCAACCCAGTAGGTTTTAAGCCACAGCTATTTTCTGTATTGAGGCTTACCTGTTATGGGATACAGAGAGGTTGTGGAGCAAAGGTAACCAATAAGATTCCAGATCATGCATGGAAGATATAAGATTGTCATCCAGTGAAAGGTTCCTCAGAAGTACCTGGTTATGTAGGACAGGGAGCTACGCCACAGATCAGAGACATAACAAAACAAATCAAATCCTCTCTTGATTGAATGATCACACTGTAAATAACCCGTCTAATCTAACTGTGAACACTGTCCTATGAGAAAAGATGGGTGGAAACTGAACCCTCACGCTGAATATGAGCTCACACAGACTAACATTCACATATTAAGCACAACAGATAACAATAATTCAATTTAAGTGACCACAGCCTAGAACTGCGCTTAAATGGGTGAGCGTGTTTTAGGAGAAGATAACATTAACAAAAGCTGTCATCATTGCGGTCTAGTTCTCTCTGACGGAGAATGCATTTCTTGAAATACTGACACAATACTAATTTCCTGGACATTGGAATGGAAATATTTCTATATAGTCAAATTAAAACAAGAATGCAAAACAACAAAGTCATGGAAAATAAGACAAATCGAGATCATTTGATACAATCATGACATCACTGCTGAAGACGTGATATCTCATGATCTTATTAACTTGTTTTGTTGTGTGGGATTCACCTCGGTAAGACTGTTTCCTCTGAGGTCCAGTGTGTTGAGAAGAACGCAGTTCTCCAAACCCTCAATGTGGCTCAGATGGTTGTATGAACAGTCCAGATGCAGAAGGGTATACATTTCATTTAAACCTCTCGTGCTGAGCAGCTGGTTATGGTCCACTAACAATTTCAGAAGCATTTTCAGAGATCCTAAACCACCTAGAGAGAAAATGTACCTCATCAAGCCACTGCTGCTGTAGAAACCTGGTTAGAGCATTCGGTATCATTCTAGAGCACAGTGAAAATATCTAATACCAGCCTCAGAATAATCAAATTTAAAAAGACAGAATTGGCAGGACAGTATCTAACACTGAGAGCAAATATATTTTAACTGCATTTATCCCTTCCTTTATGATATATTTATTCATATTTATTCAAAATGAAGCCATTTTCTCTGAAGCGAGACATGTCAAAATATATTTTGAAGGCGGTATTAGAGAGAAGGGCTTTCAGACAGCAAGCTGAAACAATGCTTCCCTCTACTGGATAATGACAATGCTGAAAGACAGGGTAGGTGATTTTTTCTAGAAACATATTTGTTATGCGGGTTAAAAGTCTCGTCACATCCTGACTGCAATCAAGTAAAGTGGTTAATTAAAATATTTACATATCTTCGGTGGAAGGCGCAGGACCATAAAATGTTCGCCCAATAATTGCATTCGGTCTGAATACAATGATAGGATGTCCTTCTTGCCTGTTAAACTATGTATTTGCATACCTCTGTGCAGTATTGGAGGAGGCAGAGCTTTAAAGATCCATCTTAACGGGGGGGGCAGGATCTTATGTTTTTTAAGCTTAGTTGCTATTGCTAGCCTCTGCGAACTGTTTACCCTTGATGCCAATGTTGAGATCCAGAATGATAACACTGAATCTCTTTCTTCTGTGCTTTGACCTAAATGATGCGTAAAAAATATGAATGAACACTTGTGACTAGCGAGCACTCACTGATGTGGGAGATGCTGTTGTGTGACAATTGCAGCACATGAAGATTTTTAGCATCATCAAGACCGTGGATGTTCGTCAACTGGTTTCTACCCAGCAGGAGGACCTGAAGGTTGGCCAGACCTCCACAATCCACATGGGTGATTGAGTTCTCCTTGTTGTGATAAGCATATATAAACTTTGCATGAGTGATTAAGCACTACTTGACAGACAGACAACTTGGAAAAGTTAATAAAAAAAATTAATACCTGTACATCAATGTATCTGATCTGAGCACACTGGTTAAGCCCATCTAAAGATCTGAGTCCACAGCGTCTGAGGGTTACTGTCTGCAGTTTGCAACACTGAGACAATGTGGACATGCTACAGCCTGGAAGGTCTTCCAGAGTCACTGTTGTAACCTGATTTTTACAGTAAAATTACAGTAAAATCAGCAGCAATTTATATGATATCCAATAAATGTCTTGTTCTACATATTACAAGTTTTTATTATCATTACTACCTGTTCAAGAGAGCTCCAAGCTCCTGTCTTGAGAATAGTGTCCATGGACAGAGGGGGCAAACTGGGTACTTTTGATCTTCTTGCCCTTTTCTTTTGGGACTGTTGTTGGGCAGATGCCCCCTTGTTTTTATTCTTCAAAGACAGCTTGGACCAGGGAGTGCAGTTCTTCATCCAGGCCAGGCGCTTCTGTTCTGTGCTGTCAGGCAGACATACCGAACCTGATTCTTGGATCTCTGGTCCACGGTTCTCAAGTTCCTTGGCTGTAGCATTGTGATGCCCCCTGGTGTCCATCTCAGGTTCTACAGCATTCAGACTTTTATCTGTATCTTTGCCCTGAGTCACATCAGAACACACGTGACCTGTAACGTCTGGTGAACCAGACAGAAAATTGCAGTGGTCATTAGAGAGTTCTTGACGTGCTTTTATGCAGGGCTCTGGAGTGGTGGTTGCAACTTTTAGGTTCTTTCTTGACTGTAGGAGATCCAGCTGAGAGTCAAGTTCTTGACTGCGATCACCTTGTTTCCCCTCTTGATAGCTCTTGTCTTTATTTCTCATCGTTTGTAATATTTCTACATGTATACTTTTGTACATTGTTTTCATCTTATTCCTTTCTTCTTTTAACACATTTTTCTTTTTGTTCCCACCTCTTACTGTTTCATTATCTTTTCTTTCTCCCACCTGCTCCTCATTGCCTTCGACCTCCTTTTCTCCTCTTTCTTCATTTTCCTCCTTTCTTTTACATTCCTCATCCACTCTGCCGCTACTCACCAGTCCCCTTCTCTCAGTTTCTTTATTTCCCTTCTCCATATCCTTCTCCTGTCTTGTGCTCTCCTCTTTCATTTTCCTCTCTTCCACATTGAAATTGTTCTCTTCCTCAGTTCTCTTCATCTCCCTGCTCCTCTCTTCATCTTCCTCCTCTTTTTTCCTCAGCTGCTCATGTTTTTTCTCTCTCTCCAGACAGTGGCTCTCCTCTTTCTTGCTCCTCTCCTCTACAATTATATGATCATTCTGCTCCTCTTTTCTCTTCATCTCCCTCCTCCTCTCTTCATCTTCCTCCTCTTTTTTCCTCTGCTGCTCATGTTTTTTCTCTCTCTCCAGACAGTGGCTCTCCTCTTTCTTGCTCCTCTCCTCTACAATCATATGATTGTTCTGCTCCTCTTTTCTCTTTATCTCCCTCCTCCTCTTTTCATCTTCCTCCTCTTTTTTCCTCTGCTGCTCATGTTTTTTCTCTCTCTCCAGACAGTGGCTCTCCTCTTTCTTGCTCCTCTCCTCTACAATCATATGATTGTTCTGCTCCTCTTTTCTCTTCATCTCCCCCCTCCTCTCTTCATCTTCCTCCTCTTTTTTCCTCTGCTGCTCATTTTTTTTCTCTCTCTCCAGACAGTGGCTCTCCTCTTTCTTGCTCCTCTCCTCTACAATTATATGATCGTTCTGCTCCTCTTTTCTCTTCATCTCCCTCCTCCTCTCGTCATCTTCCTCCTCTTTTTTCCTCTGCTGCTTATGTTTTTTCTCTCTCTCCAGAGAGTGGCTCTCCTCTTTCTTGCTCCTCTCCTCTACAATCATATGATCGTTCTGCTCCTCTTTTCTCTTCACCTCCCTCCTCCTCTCTTTATCTTCCTCCTCTTTTTTCCTCTGCTGCTCATGTTTTTTCTCTCTCTCCAGAGAGTGGCTCTCCTCTTTCTTGCTCCTCTCCTCTACAATCATATGATTGTTCTGCTCCTCTTTTCTTTTCATCTCCCTCCTCCTCTCTTCATCTTCCTCCTCTTTTTTCCTCTGCTGCTCATTTTTTTTCTCTCTCTCCAGACAGTGGCTCTCCTCTTTCTTGCTCCTCTCCTCTACAATCATATGATTGTTCTGCTCCTCTTTTCTCTTCATCTCCCTCCTCCTCTCTTCATCTTCCTCCTCTTTTTTCCTCTGCTGCTCACATCTTTTCTCTTTCTCCAGGCGATGGTGCTCATGTTGCTTTGCTGTTTCATACTCACTTCTACGTCTCTCCATCACCTCCCTGTGCATGCGTTTTTCCTCCTCAATCCTCCACCTCTCCTCTTCCCTTTCCCTCTTTATCTTCTCCCACTCTCTCTTCTCCTTCTCAAGCCTCTTCTCCTCTTCTCTTTTTCTCCTGAGCTCTGTTTTGCTCCAGCGGCGCACTAACACTCCTCTGACAGCAGCTTGGATCTTTGTGGCTGCCTTGCACTGAAGCTCCTGGGTTCTTATTCTTTCCTCCTCCTGAGCCTTCTCAAATGCCTGTTTCTCCTCCTCTAGCTCTTTTTCCAGCTTCCGTATAAACTCCTGAAATGAATCATGAAACACAACAGTACACATTTCAAGGTGCTGTTTCGGGTTGAATGAAATCACGCTTCTTCATACTGTATCAGAAGTGTATACCTAATATTAATCTAGAGAATACAATTATATAAAAGAAATCAAAGGAGCATATAAAAGATATATTAAATGAAACACAAAAATCTAATATAAACTAATGAAAGCAAACAAGAACCAAGAACCTTTTGTCTGCAAACCATATATAAAGACAAAAGTTTCATTTAGTGTTAAATTGTAACTGTTTAAACTCACCTGCTGTTTATCCAGTTCGTGTTGAAGATCCACTGTGTGAAGAACTTCATTTGCTCCAACATTTTGAAACTATCACCAACATTATGAATTCATACATTACTAAACTTTAGACTTTGTTTGCAGTGTAACAACATCTTACGATCAACAGATGTGATGTTAAAGGCATGCCTACCAGTGTGGCCTCCTCAACCCTCCTCAGCTGCTCCTCAAACTCCATCAGTGATCTCCTCCTCCTCTCTTCATCCTCCCTCTCTGAGTTCAGACGCAGCTCTCTCTCCACCTCCTGTGCTGCTAATTTCTGCTCCTCTTCCTCTTTTAGTCTTCTCTCCAATTCTTTCCATTCCAGACTGAATTGCAATTCATCCTCACTGTCATGGTCAATTTCAACTGAAACCAACAGAGTTAAAGGTACAACTGTGCAAATATAAAACAAGGTCCGATTAAATCATGCTGGTTAGTATGTCTAGTAATCTGTACAAAACCAATGCAGATTTGCTGCATTAAGAGTAATATATTTTCAAAGGGTGCCATCTAGTGGCCAAAGATGAAATGACTCTCTAAAGCGCAGGGAAAGTTACCAACACAAATGAGTTTTATAGTTTTTTTTACCATCCGTGCAAGAAATCTTGGAGACCTTCCTCTGAGCATTCTCAACATCTTCCTCAGTTTCACAGGTGACCTAAAAACAATCATATGCACAGTTGCAAAGATGCATGCAGCATCTTCTTGTCTGCTGACCATGCCCAGCTAACAGGGAGCTGTCTCAATAGTTAGTGGGATGTTTTTAAAACGTTACAGAATGAAACAATGACTGAACAACGTTGTTACGAAGCAATAATGTGAATACAACGTGTACAAACTGAACCTTTTAAAGTCAACCTTAAACTTTCCATGTGTTATTAAAGATTTGTCTGCGGATCTGTATTGAGTATTTGCAGACTCAATATAAAACAGATCATTAGATCTGGTCTGAGAGGGCCAAAGTGAATTAAAAGTGAAGTTAAAGACAAAACACAGACACTCATATGAGCAGAAACAAACATATAACCGCGACTCACTCTTTCTTTCCACTTGTCGGGCTCCTGAATACAGAAGTCTGCGAGTGAAAAGGACAAACACATCGTAACGACGTCTTAAAAACAACCTCCTCCCTAAACAAGCCTCTCTGTATGTCACCTTCATCTTCAACATCCTCCAGGATGAATTGCTCGACGGCCTTCATTCGCTTTCTTGAAGCTTCAATGTATGCAAGCAGCGAGATGGAGGGTCGCCCGGCATGAAGCTTCAGGTGAAAACGACAGTCAGCGAAGTCACTTCAGTTTGGCTTGAAATAAGATGAAGGAACAGCCACTTACATTTGCATCCGGCTCAGTGAAGTTGTCCTCTTCTGATTCTGAATCAGTTTCACATTGATTTATGTTTACTTCGCTCAGCTCCTCGTCGATGGCCTGTTCGAGGTCGTCCATTATTTTAACATGAAAAGATCAAAACTCACTCTGTTTACTAACATATCCTGAAAAACAGCAATGGTTTTAAAGGGTATAAAAACATTTAATGCATCGTTTTGTTTTTATTATTATTATTATTATTTCATGCGTTTGTTTATTATCATTTACCTGCTTCTGCCTCACGCTGTTACGCGTCGCGGTTGCTATGGAAACCGACAACTACAGGGTGACGTCAGGGACAAACTTAATGAAACGCTCTCGTACTGACATGAATCTGGAAAGATTAAGAAATTAAATGATATCGCAAAAGTTACAGGACAAATAAATAAAGAAATACAGAAGTCAATTACACATTTAAAAACAGTAATACATTTAAAGTTTGGTTTGGAAAAATGTGCCATATTTGATGCCATCTGGTGGCAACGGAGTGTATTGACAGCAGTTACCTGCCTGCTGCGGTCTAATTTGTATTATTACAAATTGAATTACAAAAAAAATGAGTTATTAAATTGTAAAACAGTTTTTTAAAGTTAGATGAATGTTTTTGTTCCATATATAAACTTCTCGACAGTCTTTAACACACAATATGTGTTCAGATAATAACAACTAAATGAAATATGTGTGTCTCAATACATCTACATTAAATACAAATTGCACACATTTTTATTAATTGTAACTTTTCCTGAGTGGCTGCCCAGCTTACAGTTTTAGGTTGCAAGAATGTTTCCCTAACATTTCCATTGACTAATAAAAATGTTACAAATTTTATTTTGAATGTTCCAGAAACGTTCAAAACGTCCTGTTGTATTAACGTTATTACTTGCTTATAAAAACATTATAATTAAAAAAACTTTTTTACTTCTTGTAACTTTAAAACAATCCATTAACAAAAATTATGATTTTGATGTATATGATGTAAAAAACTCTTTTTGATAACTTTGAAAGAACTTTTACAGTAAAGAACGTCAGCCAACGTTCCGAGAACATTCCCTGTCAGCTGGGTACACAACATCACTCGCATTGCTGGAGACTGTTATTGAAGTCAAATCAACTGTCTGTGGTTCATCAGATCCAGAAGAAGCATTCACCAAGTTCAATTGCTCAAAAAGCCCCAGTCAGTAAGCCCCGTCTGCTTCAATTAGCGCAGTGGCATCAGCCCCTTTGTTATTGTGGAAAGTGTCTGAAGCTTTTTGTCTGAGAGCATGGAACCCAGACAGAGACCAGATAGGCAGTGGCTGCAGATTTACACTGCTGATTAGACAGTCAAAACCTGCTCAGCTCTGAACTGAGCTCAAGTTTGGTTAGTGTCCCTGTGTTTACACTGTAAAGGGTTTTCTGTTACTGGTCTGTTGCCATTATCGACCCTCTGCTCCCTTTAGTTTCCATTCATTCTTTCAGAGTGAGTGAGAGAGGAAAGGACTTGTTGAATCAAAGGTGTCAGTTCTGGCCTAAAATCTGTGATTGTCGATGCTTCCATGTACAGCCTAATATATCAGACCACATGAAATTACTGGTAAAGAAGACACAGCATTTACTGAGCTCAGCCCTCTGGTTTATTTTAATAAGCTCTTTAATTATACTATAGATATTGGAATAGATTCTGGAACAAAATGTTAATTAGACTATTAGAGAGTCAGCTGGGGTCATTTAGTGTTGGCAAGGCACATTAAAGTAAAATAAGCAATCAAGCAGCACATTATATGCACAATGTTAAAGCCAATTAAACTTATCACCAAAGAATTCCTACATAATTTATTTGTGAAATCTAAGTGAAATTTAATGTACAGTCTACTAGGATTCTGTTCCAAAGTCTTTTCCATAGTTTACGTATTAAATCCATGTGCAACTTAATCCAGTGTGTGACACATTAACGTGACTGTCACATTGTCATTTTGGTGCCCGTTTTAATTTGCAATGTCTTTCTCAGCTTAGTTATTTAAGTTTAAAGTCTAGTGTCTGAATTATGTGTGCACATGGTCTCAATTGAGTCGTGAGTAAATTGTATTAACATTATGTAGCTATGCAGTATGTTTAATATCCTTACAATGTCTATAAAACGTCTGAGAACTTTCAAAATAACATTTTAAATGTTTTTGTTGTTTAATAGAAATGTTAGCAAAATGTTTTTACAACCTAAAATTGCTAGCTGGGGATCGCCTAGTGCTCCATAAGTCTCCATTCTCAAAGCTAACCTACTGAAATGAAATTTTGAGGCTTTATGCTTTTTGTCTGTGGTATCTTTGTGTTTCCTTTCAAATATAATTCCTATCGGATTCTTACTCCTCTGATTACCCCATGACTGAGCTGAACCCAGTGACACAACAATCTTTCCTGAGAAAGAGGACTTTCAAGAGAACGTTGAAACTAATCCTCTCATTGTCAAACGTCTCCAAAACGCTTGAGATGACACCGCTGGCCCCTTCATTTCCCACATTCATTCTATTATGCTGGAACACGGACAGTAAAGATATGACAAAAGAGGACCGGACAGAGGGAGATCAAGATAAAGAGAGAGGGGGAGGTTTTTGTCAGGATAAAGGTAATTACAGCATGGGTGGTTTTCAGGAATGAAATGTAAAAGACTGAGGTGTCAGAATACATTAAATGTTGATTCACTCATGAGTCTTGAGAAAAGCTCTCTGCTAACCTCCACTGCACTGTGGATGCTGGAGGCTCATTCAGTCTAGCACTCCATGATGTTTTCTGGGGCATTTGTTAAATCAGAATCCAATCACATGACTTTGATGTTACACTGTTCATATTAGAGAATTCTAGTTGAGAGGACATTTGAAGTTGTTTTTTGTGGATAAAAATATCTGTAATTATACATGGAAATAAAGTTCTCTTGTTTACCTCAGGGTGTACTTATGGTTATGTATTCATTTGAACCATTTCCAGATTAATAATTACTGTGTAATTGCTAGTTTTGATTTTGGGGGTTACCTCCCCCAACTCCTCTAAAAACTTTTCCTCTGGGTAAAACAACCGATTTAAAATGGCCATCTGGTATTGACGTCAGAAAATTAATCGAGTAAAACTTGTGACAACAGATAAGCATCGTGTTACCTGACTCGTGGCGTAGTTAGAACATTAACTATTTAACAGGTAGACGGAACAACCTGCCATCTGTGACTGACTGTTTGTTATCATCACATGCTGAAAACATCTAACCACACCGTGAGATTGACAGGAGATACTGGGAGACGTATAACTGTGCAGCATTTTTCATCACATGTTGTTATGTACAGAACCTCACCATCTATGGAAACAGCTGCTTTGAGTGATGTCACAAGGTGCACAATGAGTAATATCTGACATAATGATCTCCTCCAGCTATCTGCAGAGTACAATCACATGCCACAAACAGCCGTCACCTTCAAACAAGAAATCCATCCAAGAGTCCTTTTAAAAAATGTGTTTTATTTGTTAAATCTTTTTCCTGTAAATCCATTACATATTTTCCATTCAACCCTGCATGGTACAGTAATGTGCTGCTGTGCCATTTTTTTGGTGAAAGGTTTTGTGAACCTTTCACCAATGTTCCTTATAGTTTTTGTCAAGACCTGATTCATGTTTATTATCATGAAAATGTATTTTGATAACTATACATAATATATATATATACACAGAAGATTCATAAATACATTTTATAAAATTTATATTGCAAAAATCGACTTACAGTAAAATTGTAACATTTTATGGTTATGCAGGAATCACAGAATTGAGTATTATAAAGAGGCACAGCCTGGAAGCATTTAAAAACACACATCATTTAGGCAGAGAAAACTATACAGACCAAAAATTAAGTATACACACACAATCCAGCCATTTGTACTGCCAAACATAAGTTAAAATGTTATGTACTCTAAATATAACATCATGTCTGTAGATAGTGTTATAGTATTAACTAGATGTTTTAATGAAAAGTGTAACTTGTCCATTAGATTGTACAAACAAGCCAATACAAAATCCTATTAAAGGGGTTGATTCTGAAGCTAATTTAATGTGCAAGATCCATTATTAAGTGCAGTAAGTACTAAAACTCTCAACATGTAAGTGTTAAAAGGAGTGACACTGAAAATGAAAACGCTCCCAGTATTATTTCTTTAACTTTCGTTCATACAGCATTCATATGCATATGCAGTAACGCTGAAAAGATTGCATTGATTTCTATGTGAGCACAATCTGTATGGTTAGGTTGGCAGAGATTTGTGGCACCACTGGAGGCGAGCTATTCAAAGTGCGCAACTGCATGCGGTGATATATTTTAGTGCAAAATAATATTAGTGCAAAATAATATTTAGTGCAAACTAATATTAGTGCAAACTAATATTTAGTGCAAACTAATATTAGTGCAAACTAATATTTAGTGCAAAATAATATTAGTGCAAACTAATATTTAGTGCAAACTAATAGTTAGTGCAAACTAATATTTAGTGCAAAATAATAGTAGTGCAAACTAATATTTAGTGCAAACTAATGTTAGTGCAAACTAATATTTAGTGCAAACTAATATTTAGTGCAAAATAATAGTAGTGCAAACTAATATTTAGTGCAAACTAATGTTAGTGCAAACTAATATTTAGTGCAAACTAATATTTAGTGCAAAATAATAGTAGTGCAAACTAATAGTAGTGCAAACTAATATTTAGTGCAAACTAATATTTAGTGCAAAATAATATTAGTGCAAACTAATAGTAGTGCAAACTAATATTTAGTGCAAACTAATATTTAGTGCAAACTAATATTTAGTGCAATCTCCGCAGTTTGCATAATGCACTTGGAAGCAGGTGCACACGACGTGCATTAAATACAACCGATGCTGTGGGTTGCAGATAGAAACGTGCTATTGTTGATAATACACGATCTCATTATTATGTCTGAGCCGTTATTACGACGTGCATAACGATACCGAAAGCCATTCTCGTCGTGGCTTCAGCCATGATAATTGCTTAATGCATATAACGATAAAGCAACGATAAAGAAACGATAAAGCAACGATAAAGCAACGATAAAGAAACGATAAAGCCGGCGATTTCCGCCATTTTATTATAAATCAGATGCCACGAGGTGCGATAACCGCACACCCCTATAAACCAGCTATAGTGGATCGTACCACTCCGTTTCATTTAATGGGGGGTATTAAAATGCAAATGATTTCTCAGACGTAAAAACGCACTCGAAAACAGCATCTAACCTCATGTGGCCATAGCACTACATCTATACAAAACGACAGTTTTAACAGGAAACACAAGAGACGTGTAGTTCAGCGGTGAACTCAATCCGGTTTCCCCCACAATCTTGTCTTGGTCTCACGAAAGTGATAGACGGGGCAGCCGCGCTCGCCTCATTCATAACGCGCGCCGGTCCATCATCACATCAGAACATCACATACAAGCCAAAGGGCTTTTGCAAACAAAAAAAGCAACAATAAAAAACAAACACCGTAGATCGTTGTTTCCTCCTGACCCGTTTAAGGTAAGATTGTGATTTTGCGTTACGTTTGTGCCGATTGATCGCGACGGGAGAACGCAATAACATTCAGCTTATGATGAAACCTCGCACAGGGGTGACAGTACATTTGGGGCGGGGGGGGGAATTGAAGTTCTTTACGAATGAACAATGAATTTGCCCCGTTTGCCTACGCAATACTTCACATTATGTTATTGTATTATATCACATGATGATAATTGCTTAATGCATATAACGATAAAGAATACTTTATCGTTATATGCATTATGCATGTCAATGCATCAGACAAAATGTGCATGAACGTTGTGTCTTTACACCTGACATGCGTTTGTAGTCTTAAGCTTTTATGACTTTATTTTCACGACGCTCTTTCAGGTTTGTGAGTTTCTATGAATGGATGATTGCTCAGGTGGATTGTAATAGCAGCACAGAGATTGTGTAAAAATGTGTTTTATGGGAGCTTTAAGAATAAAACACTCACGGTGAAGTTTACGACGTACAAAACAACAACATTTCGGCCACTAAATACCATTTTTAATAATGCAATAATTATTCATTGATGTCTGTCGTTCTGGGTCGCTGCGACCACGTGACCGCAGCCGCGCGCTTGTGTTTGGGTTCGTATGCAAATGAACCGGCCTCGTGCTCGGAATAGGGCTCAATTATTTATAACGGGAAATATGATAGTGTGCGAAACGTTTATAAATTAAATATAGTTATTTATATCTATATTTAATGTCACACACAATGACCTGCGACGGCAGGTAATGGCGATTCACATCCTCCTGATAACGTGTTGTGACGTCGAGTCCTGTGACATCATTTTGATGGGGCTGCATTCATCTGTGGGACCAGTATGAGGGCAAAAAGTGATGCATTGCATTGTGTTAGAAAAATGAACCAGTTTTGTTCCTGTTCTTCACTTTTGTCTCTAATAGGAAGGTTACGCCACGAAAATGAGAAGATAAATTGTTCAACCACCCAAACTTTCCTCGGTCCATTCACTAAATCCTCTTCTTGACCCGCCGGTTTGATCCTAATCTAGCCCTGCTGCTGGTTTCCTAGAACATTTTACTTCCCATCGGCGTAAAAGACATTTTCAAATGCCCAAAAACAGCAAAACCGTCAAGAGAGAGATTGACGATGATGAAGTTACAGAATCAGTCAAAGAATTGCTCTCCAACGAAGACACCTGTGAGAACTCATTCAAGAAGCGCTCTCTGACAGTGGGAGATGTTCCTCAGAAACAACAGCGAGATGCTGAGGAAGGCTCCGAGGAAGAGGAGGAGGAGAGGCCCGCGTGGAGCAGCAAGCTCCAGTACATCCTTGCCCAAGTGGGCTTTTCAGTAGGCCTGGGCAACGTCTGGAGGTTTCCCTATTTGTGCCAGAAAAATGGTGGTGGTAGGTTATATACTTATTATAAGGATAAATGATCACCATTATCTCAGAGCTTACACACACACACACACACACAACGTTCATGTAGTTCATGTAAAAAGGAAGTTGGTATGTGTCTACAGGAAACACCTCTAGTCTGTGTGCTCGGTGTGCCAGAGGTCTTATAAAAAACAAGATTTTAGAGGTTAAGTTATTTCACAGGTTAAGTTACCCATCTGTGATTATACAAATCTCTTTAATGTGAGAAGTCTATTACAGCTCCTTACCCTGACCTACATGAGATCAGTGACAGGCAGTAGGTATGATTAATCATATCTCTGCCTTTAATAACTATTTCATTTGCAAAAGACACTCTGATAGACAATAATATAGTTTATATTTTCATAGGAAAGATAAATGATCAACCTGCAATATGCAGTAACTTTCCTTTTGTACAGAAACTACTGTTACAAGTTGCATATATAAAAAAAACTGTTGTTTGCATACAGGTAAATACTATTGAATGTTGTTAATGTAAAGTTTTTCATTAAGGTTAGTCTATAGTTAGTATAATTAGCCATATATAAAAACAGCAGAAGTCTATGGCATGTTATAATAAATATGCAAAGTTAATGTGTGTGTGAGAGACAGAGATAGCATGTCAGTTTGTCTATGAGACAGTCTGACCTAAACACCACAGCCCTGCTGGGTCTTGTTTTCCAGGCTGTTATAAGTTAGTGCGGCCGCCCTGCTGTGCAGATCTGTAATTAGATTAAACAGGCCACTGTGTGTGTGTGCCATGCTCAACCCACAGCACTGCACCATGTGTCACTAAAAAACCCTCCCTATGACATTTTACTGCTCCGATCTGACAGATGTAATCTCATGAACATTTTTCTGCTCTGATCTTTGTTACTGTACATTCATATAGCTAAATATAATAGATCATAAAGTCTCTAAAACAATTGTCTGTGAATCAGTAGGTGTCTGTGTGCTACAGCCCATGACTACAACATGGCAGATGCTCCCTACACATGAGCACAACCCTGCAGGACTGTTAAATCAGGACCATTGTATTAGTTATTACCCATAAGGCACTATGAAGGAATGTTCTGTCCTCTGGCAATGCCTGAACACTCAATATCTGAAATGTCTCTTTCTGTCTCTTTTTGCCTCTCTGTAATTAGTGTAAATACAATGGAGACAATATTTGCTAATGCTGTACAGTACATAGTAAAACGATTTAACAAATATTTAAAATATATAATATTTAAAAAATATATATATAAATCTTTGTGTTGTTTATACATTAATTTGGAGATTAGATGACAAAATATGATTACAAATTTGTTAGGTGCGAATACAGAAAAATGTGCAATTAGTAAGTCAGTTTTTTTTCGATTGATAGCACAAATTTTGACCAAAAAAAGAGTTATTGCTCAAACAATAACACTGCATTTTAAATGCATAATGACCACTGTATCTGTTCGTTTGTCACTTAACCGAACTCTCTTTTGTAAATATGTTTGTCGTCAGATGAAATGACATTTTTACATTGGAACATTGGGTTTCTGAATAAGGGTCGTACTCAGCTGTCCCTCACAAAGTTCTTGTCTTTGTAGGAGCATACCTGGTTCCCTACCTCATTCTGCTGGTGGTGATAGGGATCCCCCTCTTCTTCTTGGAACTGGCCGTGGGTCAGCGCATCCGCCGGGGCAGCATCGGGGTGTGGAACTACATCAGCCCACGCCTGGGCGGCATCGGCTTCGCCAGCTGTTTGGTGAATATCAGGCTGTGCCTTCAGGCAGACATGTTGTTTCAAATACATCGTAAAAATAGCCAAAGACAGGTCCTGTCTTGGCTCTGGGGAGAGGCAACAAATTAGGCCATTAAAAGACATGTCCTTGCGTACAGTGGGTTTGACTGTATCCTTTTATTGTAGGTGTGTTTTTTCGTGGCTCTCTATTATAACGTCATCATCGGATGGAGTCTGTTCTACTTCTCACAGTCATTCCAACAGCCTCTTCCTTGGCACGAGTGTCCCCTGGTCAAAAACAAAACCAACACATGTAAGATTTTAAAATGAATTGCTTGTAGTGTATTTAAAGCTGTAATTGGTTACTTTTACCTCTCTGTCGCCCTTTTGTTTGTAACATAAAATTTCAGGTTACTTTATGTACTTATCTTTATGTCAATTAAGTCAAATGAAATCAGACCGACAACTCAAATTATGAATCATTATTATAAGCTTATCGTTGCAAATCGGGTTAAGGTAAGGAGATCGTTTTGAACACTGATCTTTTGTTGCTTATTTTGTTGCTTATCTTGCTCACTAACCGATTTTTCTGTATTTTTAACCAAAAAAGTTACAAATTGCAGCTTTAAACAAAAGCAATTCAGTTTAATGTACAGAATAACTACATAATAACTTTTTCGACAAATCTTACAGTGCTGTACATGGTTATAATTTCACTTGTGCTAAAGCCAGCATGTGACATACTTGCCTGTTATCATGCAGATGTGGAACCAGAGTGTGAGAAAAGTTCTGCCACCACGTTCTACTGGTACCGCGCCACCCTGGACATCTCTGACTCTATCTCTGAGGGCGGAGGGCTTAACTGGAAGATGACATTATGTCTGCTGGCTGCATGGACCATGGTGTGCCTCGCGATGATCAAGGGCATCCAGTCCTCCGGAAAGGTAAAAACGTTTGTCCATTAACTACACCTCTGTTGTCTTATACAGTGTTGTTTTAAAGAACAGCCCATATACAGGAAACCACATTTAAATTAAATCCTTCAACAATGAATCACGGTTTTACCTCACAAGTGAGTATCAATGTCCTACTTATGTACTTAGTTATGTAAAAATGTACTTAGTGTAAATTTGGGTGCACATTTGAGAAGAGATAAAACAGAGCGATGTTGGTTACCATGGAAATGTGCAGCTGTGTTTGGTGCTGGACCCAGTAACTTCACTCGTCTACAGTTACTGGTGTTTGAGGACACTGTACTGTGGAATTAGAGATGTTTTTGGAGTAATCCACAGGAGGAGGTCTAGATTAATGGACTAAATGGACTGTTGTTAAAAGGCCTCTGTTTATCATATTTAGACAGAGAAATGGTGTCTTAATCATGTAGGTTGTGGGACAGTTAAAATTTGAGCTTTGTTCCTGCACTTTAAGGTGGATCCTGCTCTTTATGATTAAGAGAAGAGTCAGTAATCTGTTAAACTTTATGCATTATGGTTATAAAGTAAAAACATGTGATATGCATACTTTTAAAGAATACTTTTAAAGAAGGCTGTGTTTTTCATCAAAAAGTAAAGTTGTTCATACAGCTGGTTATACTGTAAAGATAGAGGGAACCAAATAAAAGATGGTGAATGTATGAGAAAGTGCACATATATACATGGCTTGTTATTTAATTTGCTTTAAAGATGCACATGAAAGAATAAACAAAAGTATTACAGCTTATATTAACATGAACATTGATATACTTATTCTTTATAACATTGGGGGGAAAATAAATCATTTTGAATGTTAAATGTTTAAATGTCTATATTGTGGGATCATACTGGTTTTAGTTTTTCTTTGTAAATTAAGATGTTTACGTTGTTTTAAAATCTTGCATAAACGTATCTTTTAATAATTTAATTCAGTTCAGAGATTGTTAAGCATTCATCATTAAGTGCTTGAATTATCATTTTTGTTAAATAGAAAATTCTGAAATGATCTGAAATTATTGAGGTGTGACCATTAATAAATGGTTGTACTAACTCATGAAGAATTCGAACCCTTCCCAGTGCTACAGGGTTCTGACTCATGAGTGCCAACATCAATACAAGATATAATGCTGAAAAGTGCCAATACTTTTGATGTACATGCTTAGACAAATAAGCTTTCATCAACAAAACCACATACCGCATTACCATCTTAATTCTAATAGGACACCCTAAGGACATTTGTTGTATTGTCAAGACAAAAAACACAGAACCTAAATCTTTACGGAAATCCCATGTAGTTTTCTTTATCATTCAGGGTGCAGTGTACAGTGAATAACATCATACATGTAAACAAAGCCTTACAGATTCCCAAATATAGAGCTGCAGAGATTGACATATTTTTGTAGGCCAAAACCCGGACATGAGTTAACCTTTAAAGTCAATGAGTTTTTTGAATGGGTTTTTGATTAAACAATTAAAATAAGGTCTGTGGTTAACACTAGCTCAACATATTCACACATTTCATAACAACCTGTAAAATAATGCAAAGTGGGTACAATTCTTCAAATAAGATAAACGAAGGTCCATCCATAGAATAGTTCCTTATCAGCGAACATGTTTTTAATAAAGTTAGTTTGGTTGTGATGATGTTGAAGCGGAGCGGCTGTGGTATCGTTTGTTTATAGCATAAGGTTAGCTTTTCATTTCTGCGGATTGTATTTAGGCTTCAAAGTTCATAAACGTTGTGTGAAGATTATCTTGGACAAAACGTGTATCATAAACATTTGTTGATCGTGGAGCTTATTGTTTGCAATGGTAAAAATCTTGTTGACTTTTGGTCGAGGGAACCCATGTGAGGCTAACCTTTCCGGTTGGCCTATAAAATTATGCCATTCCTGCAGCTCTCTATTGTCAAAGTCAGACAGGAGGGGACTTTGGGACTTTTCTGCCCCATATATTTTAAGGTATTACAGGTTAATGCACTATCACGGGACGTGCAAATCACAGTTCTGTAAAACCTGCGTCCTGTTGTATTTACCTTATTTGACCATTTGTTTGCTTATGACTGATTGCAGGTCATGTACTTCAGCTCTCTGTTTCCCTACCTGGTGCTTATTTGCTTCCTGGTTCGAGCTTTCCTTCTCAAAGGCTCTGTGGATGGAATTGTCCACATGTTCACCCCAAAGGTATGACCCTAGAAAACAGGAAGTGTGAGCAAGTGCTAATTCCCAACCTTGGCTTTCATTCCAACATCACCTACCCAAAGACGCTTTACAACAATTAGACCAATTTACACTTCCTGCTCTGGTTTATCCACCAGCAATGAATTCAAAATGTTTTTAATCAATCATTATCAATCCCCATGTTTATCCCTCGACTCCGTAGATGTGTCTATGGAAACAATACCCCCACCAGATTTCCCAGCATGCATTTGTGACTCGGCAGAAGTGAATTAACGCTTTCATTAGCAGATGCTGAAACCCTGCACCAGCTACTTTACATAAAGACATACTCAACTCACAGGACAAAACGCAGTCACGTGTGTTCTCTAGTTTTCAGTATGTCTTTATTTCAAAACACCCCACAGTGTGCATGTGTGTGCCTCTGGATGATTTAACACATCAGTGGGTGGCTTGTGTAACACACAATTGCCTGACAGTGTGTAGTGTTTCATATTAGAAGACAATTACAAATACTGAACTGTTAAAAAAGCTGCAAAGAGTGACCTTGATTTGGTTAAAGCTGTAATCCATACCTTTTTTTGTGAAAAATAAACAAAAATCAGTTATTGAGCGATTACATGACAGATTAGTGTTCAAAACTGTCTCTTTAACCTGCTTCACAAGTTTAAAATTATGATTTATAATTTAAGATGACGGTCCAATGACAGCAGTTTAGAATTTAAACTTGTCATACATAATAAGAAAATAGCTGCAAGTACTCAGCAATTTCATGTTTTGAACAGAGGTGGTGGTAGAGAGGCAAAAGTTACAGATTGCATCTTTAAGGAACTGGGTTTAAAACTTATCTTAAATATTAGATTTTGTATTTAAACTAGAGGGTGATAGAAGAGCATTTTTTTTAAATGTGATGAGTAATAAACCTAAACTTACACTTAATCTGACAGCTGGAAATCATGCTGGAGCCCAAAGTGTGGCGTGAAGCTGCCACACAGGTCTTCTTCGCTCTGGGTCTGGGCTTTGGTGGTGTTATCGCTTTCTCCAGCTACAACAAGCGAGACAACAACTGCCACTTTGATGCTGTGCTGGTCTCCTTCATTAACTTCTTCACCTCCGTGTTGGCCACACTGGTTGTGTTCGCTGTGCTGGGGTTCAAAGCCAACATCATGAACGCCAAGTGTGTGGAACTGTAAGTTCAAAACTTAAGCATAAAAGAATACGACTTTTAGGAGTAGATAGTTTTCTAACATAGCTAACCATTCATTCCCTGCTTGACTAGTGTGTTAATGAGATGCTGGAGCAGTTTATTAGCTTTGACTCAAAATAATAACATCAGTCTTATAAAACCACATGTAGCCTTGGATCCAATAGCTTATAGTTAACTGCATACTCATTTTTTTTCAGGAACACAAAAAAGATAATTGATCTCCTTGGCACAGAGATCAATCCCAGCTTGATCCCACACCACATTAACTTCAGTCATGTCAGCCCAGAGGACTACCAGCAAATGACCACCATAATCCAGGGTGTGATGGAAAACGATTATCCCCGCCTCGGCTTAGACAACTGCAACATCAAAGAGGAGCTGAACAAGGTGAGGAGGAGCTTAAAGTGAATTGATACACTGAAGGGAAACTTTAGAGACAGCTGATTAGCACAAACTTTCCATGGAATATAACCCTACAGGACACACGCTCACTTTAGTCATATGTTAATACAATACAAGTGAGCACTGTTTATTACTACATACTATCCCCATATCATTCCAGAATACAGTCTTACATCACCAATTTTTACCTTATCATTTTACATAAGACACAAAAATTGCAAAAACAAAATTACCTAGAAAAATGACTGAAAACATTTTTAAAAGCTGCAATCTGTAACTTGTTTTTGGAAAAAAAGACAGTTACTGTGCAAGTAGGTAACAGATCAGTGTTAAAAATTGTCTTATTACCTTACTGTGATTTGCAATGATAAGATTTTAACAATGATTCATAATTTGAGCTGTCAGGTCTGATTTCCTGGAACATGTCTGTTAGGCTTTATTTGACTTCAACATATGTAAAGAGAAGTAGGTAAAGTAACCTGCAATTCTTTGTTTCAAACACAGATGGTGACAGAGGGGCAAAAACTTATGCATTGCAGCTTTAAACTAAAGATTAAGATTTATACAATTTGTTCAAGGTGTGTTCAAGTAATAGTTTGAAAATATGGACTCAAAAGATTTCACTTTTTCATCATCTCAGACCATCGCAGAGGAAACAGCTACAGTTCTTAACGGTCGTATTGTAATAAAGGCATACAGTTTTTTTCTGTGTGTTGGTATAGAAGGAGATGTGTGGGATCCACAGCACTGCATGATGAAACAAATGGAAATAAATGCAGTACATGTTGTCTAAGCTGATTCTATAGTCTCTCTCTCACCCCAATGAAACCACATAGACACTTGCACAACAGTCAAGGGAAATGTCAACGTCTTTCAGTAATCATAGCCACTTTCTCTCCTGTGTGCTTTGATTTATTTGACCCAAATCTATTTTCATCATTTCCTATTATCTCAAGATAAACCCCCTCATGCTAAAATGTGTCAAATAATTGATGCGGCGGCCTGAAGCAGTTTTTTAACAGTAGAGAATCAATCGATGTACAACATTGCTTCTGACAGTGAGATAAATTGTGAATCTCAACGTTTTCCAGATCCATCTTCCTATGAGCAATATTAATAGTGTTTGCCTGTGTCTTTATAAACATATTTGACATATGAGGGTTTCTAAATACATGCTTGAAGTGCATTTTATCTGTTCTCTTACAGGCCGTTCAGGGTACAGGGCTGGCGTTCATCACCTTCACAGAGGCCATGACCCATTTCCCAGCTTCACCTTTTTGGTCCGTCATGTTCTTCCTCATGTTGGTCAATCTGGGGCTGGGCAGTATGTTCGGCACTATCCAGGGCATACTCACGCCCATCGTGGACACCTTTAAAGTGCGCAAGGAGTACCTCACAGGTCAGCCAAAGCCAAATACTCATGACTCCTAACAAGTGTGAATAGAAACAAGGGTGTACAGTATAATATTGTATAGTATGACATAGGCCTATGGCTGGTTTACTGGAGGGTTCGTAAGCCACATGTATTACAAAAGACACTATACAAAACTTTTGAAATGAGTTAAGTAGCTCCTCCTAAAAATGGATAGTGCTAATGCAAGGATAGTTTTGAATGTCTTTCTATGACTTCTACAAGCCCCGCCCCCAAAAATTTATCATTCCCCCCAAATGAGCTTCTGATGAGGGAATTCCCCTTCATGTATTATTATTATTATTATTATTATTATTACGATGTTAAAAGTGAATCTAGTAATCTTTAGCATTACTGGGCCATGCTATGAACCCTGTCCCCACAACAGAACCGAACCATGAGTCTAAAAACCATAACATGAACCGAACCATGGCATTGGTATATCGTTACATGACTTCAAGTAATCCTGCAAATAAACATCTGAATATGCAATTTTCTCTGTTTCCTTGTTTTCTGAGAAGCTACAATATAAATGCACAATACTGCTCTCTGTTTACAGTTGGTTGCTGTGTGCTTGCCTTCAGCATTGGTTTGATATTTGTCCAGCGATCTGGGAACTACTTTGTAGCCATGTTTGATGACTACTCTGCCACTCTGCCTCTCCTCATCGTGGTTCTTCTGGAGAACGTCGCTGTGGCCTGGATCTACGGAACAGACAAGTATGTAACAAACATCCAGGGTGTAAGTGCAGGGACTGGGCTGGGGCTCTGTTAGAAAGTCTACAGTGCCCTCTGTTGACTGGAGCTTGTTATGGCATTTATGACTGTTGTACATTAGGAAGCTACCAGTATATTGATATTTATCATTGGCACATGAAGTTTAAGTGATTAAGAGCATATTCAAACAAATTTTAGGTTTGCGTTAAGAGTTTTATTTGTTTATTACTATGCATTTGATTTAATATTGTAGTTTACACTACCAGTAGTATTTGCAAACTAACTAATAAACATAGTGAGTGGCCACTGTAATTGCAAATCGCATGTGCAATGCTACGTAAATACACAAACTTTATTTATGGATTGCTCCCAATAATACAACTGAAGCATAATGGATCTGAATCTCAGTATAAACAGATAAGATGTCATTTCCTCTGTACATTAATGCAGGTTCTTTGAGGATTTGAAGGACATGCTTGGATTCACTCCGTATCGCTTCTATTACTACATGTGGAAGTTTGTGACACCGGTGCTGCTGCTGGGGCTTCTGATCGCCAGTATCATCCAGCTGGGCCTGTCACCACCCAACTACAGCGCATGGAACCAGCAGATGGTGGGTACTCACCAGAGATCTTATAATTTAAATATTAACACTTTAAAGTAGCAATCCAAAACGGTACGCTTATAATAATGATTATAATTTAAGCAGTTGGGTCTGATTTCCCAGGCAATGCCAGATTGCAAGATCAGAAATTTACAGATTGCAGCTTTAAAGGCCGTAGCTGTATTTTACAGAAAACATGACTGTTGCCTGCCTGTACAAAACACAAGGATAGGTGGTTGCTAAGGCGTTGCTAGGTTAAGAGACTAGCTCTAAGATGTTTTCATCTTTATATATGGGCCCTAGACTTTCTTTGGCTTTTGAAAAGTGGCTTTTGAAAGTCAATATGCCATTGAAAGCCTTAATAAAACATCTTAATTCACAATTGCATTCATGCCATGACTGAATCCTTGAATTATGTCTGATAAGCAATGCCGTGGTTCTTCAACTAACCTAGTCCTAACGCACCGTGCTGCACACGGTTTTAGGTAAGTTAGTCTGATGCTAGATTAACCCAGTTGCCTGATCTGATCTGATCTCAGGCTCAGGAACGATCTCTCCGTTACCCGCCCTGGGGTCTGGCGGTCTGCATCTCTCTGGTGGTCCTCGCCATGCTCCCGGTGCCGGTAGTTTTCATCCTGCGCTGTCTGAACATCATCGACGGGAAGGCCGGAGGCCTGTCCGCCGTCTCCTACCAGAAGGGTCGTATCATCAAGGAGAGCACCGGCAGAAGCAGAGAGGAAGAGGAGGAAGAGGAGGGAGACGACGCCAGTCTTCTTCACGCAAAGTCGCCGAGCGGAGCTCCGTCACCCATGCCCGCCAACCACCGGAAGCAGAGCGGCCCGGGCGCGGACATGACGCTCAACGGCACCCGTAGCACCGAATACATAATGGCCAACATTTCAGACATCCCGAACATGCACGAATCTGATCTGTGAGGCTTTCCGGTTTTATCCGTGCGTCGTGTCGTCTGTCACCGGTTGTGCGCAGACCGACAGGCGAGTGACGTCAAAGTACCGCGAGAGCGGGCCGCTGTGTACGCGTTTGCGTTGCTCTCGCGATACTTCGACGTCACTCACCGCTCCGTCTGCGCAGCGCATCTGAAACCGCTTCTGTCGGTCCTTATAAATGATCCGCCTTCATGTTTAAGTTTAATCAACATGTACAAGTCACGTCAACTTTATCCTGATGGCTGTTAAGTTGCAGTACGTTAACAAATGTTAAGCATTGTTTTAACAATTATCTTACAGCAACAGTTTTTAAGACAGCTTTTTTTTTTTTACACTTCTCAGCCTATATACTCACAATGGTCCAGAATATTTCACATTGTATTATATCTGTAGCTATCACTAATGCCCCCAAACCCATTGCCCCAACCGTCTGCGCACACTCACCCCGTCTGTCTGTCCGTCTGTCCGCAGGGGCCCGTAGGCCCCTGGTTTATACTCTACTGTAGAATTGCTATTTGTACAAAAGATTAAGTCAGGGCACTTACTGTCCACCAAAATCGAGATTAGAAGCAGTTTAGCAGCTTGTTTAGCAAAATCAATGCGTAAAACATGACCAACATGCAGTACTTTTATTTTGGATGTAAAAAATTTGTGTATCAGGGTGCAGTTTTTAACAACCCTAATCTCTCATTCTGAAAACTGTGTGCCTAATTCATTCTGAAGTGTTACAATACAGGGTGAACGTTGTACATTTAAGGCTTTCTGTACATAATGAACAAATTTATGGGAATATAGTTTGGATAACAGATCATGTTTTTTTGGCTAAGTGTTTAAAATCCAGATCGCTAACTTTGTTTGTACGTCTGCTGGTGTGCTATCGTTACGTCATTAGAAGGAGTTCGTACACTCCTCTCTCTCCTGTAAATATCTCTTTTTGCTCGATGCAGTATTTCCTTTCTCAGTACTGAGATTAAAAGATAAAGTATTCAGTGTTTTGCCTTGCCACTTTCTTGAACAGCCTAGAAAAGAAAACGACTGAAAACGGTGCATGAATATTAAATCTAAACATATGAGACCATAAATCAAACATTAAAATGTAAAACTGCAGAAATTCATTGTCTGGGATTCAAGAGAAAAACCACAGGCAAGTTTAAAACACCTTTATTGTCCACTCTGATTTGTCTGATCATTGGAAGGTTATTTTCAACAGTAAAAATATTAAAATAGTAGTGTTTAAAATGAAAGGTCAAATTAAAAATACAAAATAAAATGTTAAAACTTGGTGTAATCATCACAGATATTTAGCTAAGCTTCTGCTACAAAGCAAATGAGTGTAACGGTCATCTTTTTGAAGTATCCCTGAATCATTTCTTCTCCACAAGCCTCTTCAAAAACAAAAAACATGTAAAAGCTAAAAGCAGTGCAAAGAACACGATCAAACTGCTAATCTCTCATTTTAGCAGAGATGATATTGACAAATGTCATTTCTCTTATGACACGTCACTAAAGTGTTAACTCTACGGTGGGCTTATACAGCCTTAGCGAAGCCCACTCGGTTACTCTCCCTATCAAACACAGTGTAGTACTGCCCAATGAACACATCACCCAGAATCCACAGGGGTCCAGCGGGGGGTGGGATGTCCAGGGCCATGAACCCACTCAGACAGATGTCCTTTCCACCCTGGCTTTCCTGCAGGCATAAACAGAGAGATTATCTTTGTGACAGGCCAGAATAGCTTTGCCGTTTTCATTCCACACTCATGTGCGCACGATCTGCAAGAAAAAAAAACGGTGGGCTAGGTTTGGTTTTTGTGACTTGTAACATTTCCTGTTTAAGAAAACGCATCCCTCTGCAAACGGAAAGTACTGCATGAAAACAACAGCGCTGAGGTGACAAAACAAGCCTTAAGTTACTGACCTTCATAATGTACTGCTCTCCAGTCAGTGAGTAAGTCTTTCCACCCAGTACGAACGAGATGGTGGGGAGCGTGGGCACTTTTTTGCAATCAACCATGTACTACAGAGAAAATAAGCATAGTTAGAGAAGTTTGAAGGGTTCAAATTGCACAGTTAAACTATATTAACATTTTAACAAAATTTCAAAGCATCAGTGTAACTGCAAATAATTAAAACTGAAACACACCTCTCCTTGGATAAGAGGGATCGCTCCAATAGCCTTCTGCAGGGCTTTGACCTCAATGGATGGACCAGTGATCAGAGAAGTTCCCGTGTCCACGATAGCTTCACATCCTCCTTTACAAAGAGTCAGCTCACTGCCGATGTTCATGCTACACACACACACACAGTTACATACGTTTAATTACAACATCAATATTGACTTTTTATATGTAATAAAATAGCAGGCTTGCTATTCCCAATAGGCCCAGAAGTTTTTCCAAGTAAAATTGCTTCTGCTTAACAATTCAAAACTGAAATTCAGCTTAAATTGTTAATACCTTAAGGTCACTGAATCTACAGAAGTCGCTTTTAAACTCCAATTAAAGAATCCTGTTTTCTCATCCTGACATTTATAAAACGTCTGCGCAGATATTATGCAAATAACATAAGAGTGTTGCATCATTTAAAGACAATAAATGAATAAAATGAGCCACTTGTCCTAACAAAGGTTAGACTAGCAGGAACAGATGAACTGCTAAGACTACGGCTTTCACTTTAAGACACTGAGAGGTGGAAACAAGGACCACTTAACATGAACACTTTTTGTGCACTTAAGATAAAAGATTTGTTACCTACAAAGGGCAATGCATGATGGGAATGCTTAAATGACAGAATGAATCTTGAATTTAAAGTGGGTGTACTCTGCTCACCTTAGATAACATTTGCTCATTTAAACAGTAGGGCACCCAAAACTGAAAACTAATTTACTCATCTTCATGTCATTCTAAATCTACTTCCTCTTCAGTGGTCACTGAGCAGGTTTTTTAAATCACTGAATAAAGTGGTCTAAATAAGTTCACAAATGTATCTATCTTTTATGGAAGACACAGAATCATACAATGTTTGTCCAGTCATTAGGATGTCCTATCTGCCTGTCAAACTATGTATTTGCATACCTCCACTTACTATTGGAGGAGGCGTGGCTTTGGAGAGTAAGCTTGCTATTGCTAGCCCCCGAAATTGCCTACCCTTAAATTCTGACTCCATTTATAGACTTAGCAATAAGCAGAATTTTGAACAACTATGTTACACAATATTATGCTTGGACACTAAAATTCTCACCTATCCATGTGAATCTGCCAGTAGGCCTGTCTGCTGATGTCAACATAATTAAAGTCTCCAGTGTAGTATTTGGGATCTGTGCCTCCGAGCAGCAGCTCACCTCCAGGCTGAGTTTGAGGGTTTCTGCCGAAGCAATAATTCATCCACAACAATCAGAACTGAATGATAAAATAAACCTGAATAACCATTTGTTTATTTAATACACGTCCAACATTTAGGACCGTCAGCTCATTTACCTGTTCAGGTAGAAAGAAAAAATATTTTTCTCCACTTTTTTTTGGCTCATCATCATATCAAAGACCGGAGGGACTCCATCCACAGCAATGCGAGGATAGGCCATGCCGAGAATCCCATCAAACTTGGCTGCAATGAAGGCCACTCCTGGCTGCTTGATAGCTTCTCCAAATATCTGGTTCTCAACTTTAATGTCCCCAATCTAAAACAGATTCAATCAATCTGACAGTCAGTAACAGATTGTTGTTTTTCTTTTGGCTCAAATGACATATTCGCCTCTCCTACCGTGCATGTATCCTGGCTGAGATATCCAGACAAGCTTCCTGTTCCGTACTGTATAGAAAATTCAGTCCCGTTCTTTACATATGTGCTTGACTTGGCGCCATTGTACTTATGATGAAGCACTACAGGGTGGAAAATTCATCAAAATTCATCACTCAGTTACACACTCTCTCCTGTCTGAAAAACCTCAGATATACTTCAGAAAGATAAGCAGTTCTATAAAACAGATAGCTTCGGTTCTAGATGCTGATTGGTCAATGCAGATTAACATACACAATACAGGAACCATGATGCTATACTGTGTAGCATTCAACTGTTAACCTTAGTTTATATATCATGGTCTATGTCTTCTAGCTCTGTTGACTTACGGCAGGCAATGTCAGTCATGGAACAGTGGACTGAGGGAACCCAGAGGTTGGAGGATCCTGTGTCAAATACCACAGTGAAGGGCTGGGCAGGGGTGCCAAGACCGATCTCTCCATAGTACTGAGCCTGTAAACAATCACAATTCATTTAAATTCATAACAGCAGACTGTAATCCTATGAGAACACAGATTTTGCCAGAACCTTTCACTCTGAATGTGAAAGAAAAAAAAAAAATCACAGTATTTTAAACGACCTTCATAAATGCCACGATAATAATAATAATAGTAATGTGTAGATATGTATTCCTGTAGCTCAACAGAGCATTGTGTTAGCAACGCAAAGGTTGTGGGTTTGATTTCCAGGGAACACATACTGATAACATATATAGCTCCTATCTGAACTGCTTACCGATTTAATTATTTTTTGGGCGGGGATAAAGTGACTTATGAAAGTTCTTAGTGATCAGAGATCATGTTTATTTCTGCATTATGCATAAGAGATCTAATTTCTAACAAATCCTGTTTACAAAACTATGTTTGGCAATAACACCAGCTGCCCATTGCTCAAGCAGATTGTTGTGGTCACTCATTGTTTCTGAGGCTTGACAAACAGACTCATGACCAGAAACCGTGCTCTGTAATGCCTTCCACAAAAGCTTATGACAGGAAACATACAAGCACATTTTCCGCTGAATAAAGATGACAGCACAGGTTTCAAGTTCATCTTTTGCCCGTCAGTCACGTTCTACCCTGATGACATGGTGGAAATTAATAATCACATGACATGATTGAGCAAAAAGACAGTCTGTTAATCTATATAAAACGCGTGTTCTTAAACTCTGACTTCCTGGGGTTGCAACTTTGTGCAAGCTCTGTGGTTAAAAGTCACGTTACTCTAAAACCACCCAAAGCGCAGGAAATAATACTCACATCTAGGTAGTTTTTGAGAGTTTCTGGGGTTGGACCATTGCTAGCTGGGAAGCCCAGGTTGTATTTCAGAGGCACAGAACCGGCCACAAGTTCCTCTACAGCTCTCCCAGAATCACTCAGTGTCCGTCTTATGGAACGAAACTTCTTTAAGGGAATCCTGAGGAGAGACAGACAAAAGATGCTATAAGGTTTTAGCCACCAGCATCAAGCTACTACAGCGTGTGATGTTATCTTGCAGTCGTTACCAAAACATCACATGCGGCAAGCTCTGAATATGCTCATGCTGAAAACGAGTTAAGACAAGCAGCCTTCAAAGTGATCAATTTTAATCTGCGGGGTATCTGTAGATAATGCAACATAATTTCATTTCCACTACAATGAGATAAAGTTTCTGCTGTGCAATGAGTAGCTGGCAGAGCTCAGATCACCAGTCTCACAATGGGCTGTTATTCTTGTCCAGTACAAAGCAAGACATTTTGGAAAAAGCCAAAGATGTGAACTGGGCCTAACTTTATACCATTATATAAAGTATTACACACAACGTTATATAAACATATAAAACAATAATACATGGCTTAATAATACACGAATACGTGATTTAAGAAAGTGCTCCCTTCACCCATACATGCAATTTAATCAACATATGCAGTTGCAATGCAATCAAATCAAATCAAATGCATCTTTCTCCTTTGATATACGATTTTACTCCAGTTCCAGTAAGTCATGGCCCACACAAACAAACACTTACAAGACATCAGTCTTCATAACTGACATCAATTATGCATAATCATACAAAAGTGGAGTAAGTGGGTTAGACTGGATCTTCTGAGGCTGGACTACAGAGCCTTTCCCTAACAGATCGTACTGATCTATACACACACAAGTCTTACACAAAGAGTCTCTAGAGACTTTATACCCTGCAGAAGATGCACAAAAACATATGCATGCTTCATAACACCGGGGCTTTGTCTCAAAACCTAGTGAGCGCCCTAGAAAGAGACATTGCAAGAATCAAGAGGTATTCAAACGTATCGGAAACAGTCGAATTAAGAGAGTTTGCTATGTTTTACATCTGTTTAAGTATAAAGTACAGGAGGGGATGCGTGGTCACGGGGTTTACCGTCACGTAACCGGATTGCGTTGCTGTTATTGTCGTCCGGTTTGTTTATCTTACCGAACAATCGCGTCGGATGCGCACACAAGCACGGCAGCTAGCAGCAGACAGGCTCTCATGTCGACCAGACCTCAGGATCTGTTATCACGTCTGAGATCCAGTACTGATGATCTGATGATCTGATGATCTGATGATGATCTGATGTGTAGTGTCGTGCGGTCTGATATTTAGGGCAGACGGCTGCAGTCTGCTCATGTGACCGCGCTGCTGCGCAACCGTTGCGCACAGTCACGTGACGAGCAACACGCTTGACGCGTTCGGGCGCGTCAAGGCTGCGCTGCGTCCAGCGCAATCTCCGACGAACGCGACGTTTCTAGATGTATTCGTGATTAATATACTGATTATTTCTTGATAATTAAATAACATCCAGTGAACAAAGTGCGTTTTTTAATAGAAATGTATATGCTTGTTCTGTTGGGGCATTATAATACTGAAACGCTATCCTCTGAAATGTGGAGAAAATAGTGAGAAAATATATTGAGTTGTATATATATTTGTTGTATATGTAATTTAAGGGAAATATAATAATAACCGGATTCATTTCTTTAAAAAAAATGGCATTATATAAAAATGCATAACTCATAACCTAATATAAAGTATCTTCTTCAGAGTAACTAGTACATTTCTAACATTTATAATAAACTGAAAAGCAAAATAAAATGCATACAAAATGGCATGCGTCTTCACAATTTAACCACCAGAGGGAAGTGTCCTCCTGTTAATACAGCCTTACTTTGATTTGTAAAAGTGCTGGAGAACTGGTTACATTATATGTACTCTTCTCCTTCATTTGCTTTTTACATGCCACACACATACATTTCACAACTTTTGTCATTGTTTTAGATATTGTTTGGACCGAAACCGGTCAAAATAAATACTCATCTTCTCTTTATTGTGGCTGGTTGTTCTGAGACTAAATATTCATCTCAAATGCATGAATCCTTTGTCTGTTTAAAGTAACTCTGAGTTTATATCTTTCAGTTAATGTGATTTTATGGTTACGTTTGCATAAGCGTATTTAGTTTAGTTTATGCTGTTGGTTTCTTTTTTTGTATTGGGATTTCCACAAGTTATGATTTTATGATTTAAAATTAAACTTGTGTGACAATTTAACGCTCAGGAAGTTCACAAGAAGTCTTTGGCTAGGTTCCTTATTTGACACGAAAACAGTGAAATGATACCACCTGCCAATCACAAGAGCCTCATGTGAATTTTGTTCATTTTGCTTTCACATTTCAGCATTATGAATCTTGTGTCAGCTGTTTTTGAAGCTGATTCATACTGTATAATTTGTCAGACTACAAAAACATGCTACAACGGCTTTTACTGAATATGAAAAGCTCTTCTGATTGTTGTGTTTGGTTTGCTGGCCTGTGTTTGATTTAAATGATATCAATCCAATACGTTCAACAAATAATGATTTATAGATGATCACAGATACTTTATTGGTCCAGATGTCATGAGTGAGTCCTCAGCAGTATTGCATTTTTCCATACAAACCGTATTAAACTAATAATGGATTATATTGATTTTCATTTGTCGCACAGTAGTTGCCTTTATTATTAAATATTAAAGTTAAATATTAAAGGTTACTGGTTCTAGTTACCTCCCAGATTATGCATACCATCTGTTTACATGTAGCTGAGAGCAGCAGCTCTTTCGCACATGTACTTTGACCCGTAATAAAGTTAGAGGAGTTCAGAGGGATTTTTCTGTCAACTATCTGTACAGAGAGCTCTGCTGTGTGCTGTGAACAATGACAGTGTACTATTTAAATACCACATACATCTCAGCATTAAATGAACGAGGGAAGGTAAGAACATTTGGTTCACATGAGCTTATGTTTATTTGACAACTGAGCTGCATAATCTCGAACAGCAAATGTGTAAAGCATAAACGAAATGTGCGACAGTGGCTCAATTTATCCTTTAAAAAAATCCATAGAGTTTTTCTACAACATGAACAGTAAACATACAGCATATTCACAAACTATATACATCCACATGCCACCGTTTAGGCAAATGACAGTTGAGGCAAAGACACTAAGGGCCTTTGAAACGTGTTACAATATAAACCTAAATCAGTCAGTTGTTACATTACTGCTCTTATGCATTCATAAACTCGGGCATAAAAAAATGAACACATTCAATTAAACTTAATTAAGGTGAAAAATGCGACATTGTTCTTCAATGTATACACAAAAGCACCTCCTGGTTTTGAAGATCCATCCGGTTTAAAGGTCTAGGGTTTATATTTTTATTCATTTGTCATGTTACAGTGCTCCAAAACATTTGTACAATACACAACTTGCCCCATATGAATCAGCTTCTCCCAGGTCACGAACAGTGACAATGTTTGAAAAAAGGCAAACCATGACTGAAATCATCATCTGTCACTTTAAAAGTTTAACCTTATACTTTTTCAGCCAAAACAGTGACAGTTCTACTACAAAGAACTGTCTGTGGAGAAAAACACGAGGCAGCCCACAGAGGTTGAGATGAGCTTTCAAAAGATCTGAATTTGCGAGCACAATAGAATTATGATGTTATACATACATAGATACACATAGTCCAACACTTGCCTTTTTAGATAAGATTTCTTTAAGAAAACATACAGCGTAGTTTGAGTTCAAAGGGCATTAAAGAGTGAAGAGTGAGGATTGTTATAGGAAATTGAGAAGGCAAGAAAAAGTGCACTTTACCTCTGGATTAAATAACTACTTTTATCAGAATATATACAGTACAAACTTTAATGTCTACCAAAAGAACACAGATTACATTCAATATCAAAGTTCCATAAGGTGCTAATATACCTTGTACATTTTAAGCTAGAGGTGTGAGCAATGTGACGCTCTGTGTCACATGACGGGGGACAAATGGTAAAACATTATCCTGAAATCACAAGCCCTCTCAGTGATGCTGAAAGACAATTGATCATGTCTTTCCAACTCAGAGCGTTACTTTCCTTCATGTCTAAATTTCAGACTAATTGGTTGTACGTGTTGTTCGGGAGAAAGAGAGAGAGAGAGAGAGAGAGAGAGAGGGGCTGCTGTAACATTACATAAGTGGATTGTTGCTCACAAGATTTGTCCAATTAGAAATGTTCAGAAAAGTTTGTCACCAGCCCTAGCGGAGGAGCATCTATGCTGTATGAATGAGTCCAGGCCCAAACACTAAGGTAAGTTGAGGTATTTAAGTCTTTAACTCTTCAAGCTGAACATTAAACAGAAAATACGACTGATTCTGTCTAAGACAAAATCGAGTTTTACTATAGCAAATAGAAAGTTATCAGACAAAATACTGCAGCAGTCACACCAGCCTGCTTGAGGTGAGTATTAAACATTACATCCAAGAGTCCAGAATGTGAATTCAGATCTTTGAGGAGAACTCTCGCCGGATAAGCGGTGTTCTGTAGCTTAAAGATTAATATATGTATTGCACGAAACTAAGTTTCCTAAACAAACACAACAACATTTCACCCATTTTCAGTCCAGTGTGCCTTTGGACGGCAAGACAAGGTCATTATGGCTGCTGTCAATCAGCCTGGATTTTCATACAAATATCTCAGTGCTCAAGGCACTGGTTGTTACAACGTCCCCCACTCTCCCCTTAGAAACCAGATTTGTTGAGAAGCTGCTTTGAGTCTTAATAATAATAAAACCAAACAAGACAAAAAACAATACAAAAATAATATGAAGTAATTGAACGGCCTTTGGAAATCCATAGAAACACTATATATAGTAAGTACTCAACAATTAACTTAAGAAACGGATAAATAGAAGCGATTTTACAAGCAAATTAGTAAAAGACCAAAGGATTCACTTATGTGCCATCATTCTCGTTTCTATGGGGCTGATGACCAGCATCATTATCTGATCCATGCTCCCCGGACACAGGAGAGGCCAGCTCGGCCTCGTACGACAGCTCATCGTCGGGAGAGGACGGGTCGTTGTCTTTAGAGGACGCTGCATCAAATCCAGCGCTTTTGTCGGGGGACACGCCGGGGAAAGCGATGGCTGCAGCGGCCGCGGCTGCGGCGGAGGCGTGCGCGGGGATCCCGGGGTAAAGCCAGGGGAACGGTGCGGTCAGCGCCGCCGGATACACCAGCTTCTCCAAATGGCTTTTATCTAATAAAGGCATGTAGGACGCTGCCGCGGACGGGTTAATGAAGTAAAACGGCATGCAAAACGGAGTCTGTTGTCCACCGACACCCGCCATTCCCATTAACGAGTTCATAAACGCCACGTCCGGCCGGCTGTTGGCAGAATCTGGGCAGGACGCGCCGGTCGCGGACCAGCTCACTTTGGGCTTTTTGGAGACGCGCTCGTCTCCAAACTCCTGCTTGATCTTTACTCCTCTGGCCGCGTCGCGTCCTTTCTCGCGTCTGCCGTCGCCCTTCTCCGCCTCCCCTCCGTATCCGCTGTCGGTGTCCGTGTCGTTCTCGTTCAGCTCGACGTTCTGGGTCCTCTGGATGACCGGCACGCAGTTGGCTTGCGCGTCCCGCTCCGGCGCGTCGTCGCCGGGCAGCGGCCGCTGCAGCGCTCGCGCTCCGGGCTGGAGCTGCGCGGAAACTTTGCGCAGGTGACCGACGAGCCGCGCGCACCGCTGCTCGCGCGCGCTCCAGTTCTCCACCCTGTTGAGATACTGCAGCACCTCCTTCACACAAGCCTGAAAGCCGGAGTGGAAAGCGTCCAGATCCGACTGGAGAGACGACTTCAGCGACCGCTCCCCTGTGGAAGATCACAGTCGTTTTTAGACATAATAAAAGTTGCAAAGGCGGATAGATGGATTGCACTCGTTGGTACTGTGTACAGGGTTATTTATTAAGGTTTCTCGGGCTGGGGTCGTGCGCTTTACCGTTCTGCAGGGCGATGATCTTCTGGTGCTGCTGCTCGGTGACGGCCGTCAACGCGTTCAGATGCTTCAGCGTCAACTCCAGCACCACCGCTTTCTCCAAGTGACCTAAAGTCTGGAGACGGAGCACACACTTAAGGTTAAACAGGTTTCCTCTCTTGCTTGCTTTAGGTTGCTATTTCCACAAGCCCACAGGAGGTTCCGTTCACTTTACCGTGAGTTTGAGATGCTCCGGTAACAAGTCCTTCAGCTGGCCGATGCACTCGTTTATTCTGTCCCTCCGCTTCTTCTCGATCAGTCTGTGGGGTAACTTGTAAGCGTCCTGCAATTCAGAAAGCGGTGCAAAAAGTGAACCAAGTCACTTGTGTGTCTCTAATAACGCGTCGTGTGAAGTTCTCACGGCTTTTACTCACCTTTCCTTCCTCCCTCTTCATGCCTCTCTTCGACTTGCACATGTAAAGGGACGGATATTCAACCCTGTAAACACAAATGGACAAATTTTAAAAATCAACCTTTACGCTCGTTCCCAAACGCGTTCCCAACAAAACCCCCAGCTATGAAATTACCCCAGGAAGTCTGCGTGATCCAGGAACTGTCTGCCCTGCATTCTGGGTATTCTTTCATCCATAACTTTCTCGCACTTCTTTCGGGGTTGGCGTTGTTATCCGGTACGAGCGGAGCGGCGGTGCGGTGCGTCCGGTGTCGCTCAGCGCTTCTGAATGACGACGTGTGTGCGCGCTCGCCCGGGCTGCCACTTTCGCCGGCGCGGGCGCGTGCGCGCGGCACCGGCGGCGCACGCGCGCTCGCACCGGGGACCGCGAGTGGACTCACGTGTAAACTGCAGCGGTTTGGAGGCTCGTCGCCGAATCGACTCCGGATTAAACGACATCCGGTCACAGCAAACACTTCCCGTGCTTTAAGCGGAGACATTTTCTGCTTTCTGCAGGAGAACATATGCATTTAAAACATGAAGATAATTACAATGGCTACCCAAAATAAAACGGGGTAGCTTGTGTCATATCTGGGGACAGTCTTTGTCCTCATTGCAGGGTCGTGTCTTATCCCGGGACAAAGTGTGATGGGTGGACATCCCTCTTCTGCTAAACCAGAGAGCTTCAGTGTGTTAGTAATTTACCTGAACAACTGCAGCTTATTTATACGAACATATTGTGAAACATTTTGTGCAATGCAACGTTCCTGCCCTTCATTTCTGGATCTGTTTGCTTTGCCTACACTGTATATGTGACCTTATACAATAGCACAGGGGGTCTTAATTTAGCTCCCAGTAAGGGTCCCGGTACAGTGTGCTTTAAAAGAAACTACATGCAGTCAATATCCAGCCTTTATAAGACTGTTAAGATGAACTTTATAAGGTTATATCTGTTAATCATAAAATATGCAAAAAGTTCATTATAAAGGCATTTCATTATTCATTATTTGCTGTACATTGCATGTAGTCAATGATTCTACATATTGAAGCACATATAAACTGAACACACGCAGTGTACCTGTACTCTTTAATATTCATAAGAGATTTACTGTAACCCTCTCACATGCCTGCAGGTCACATAACCTAATCAAAAGCATGTGACTGACTCCAGGCTGTTATGGGTAGATTATACAGTGTGTTACAGGAGGTTGGCAGGACCCAAACACTCGTTCACATGTTTTGCCAGTGACAGGAAGTGTTTCAGCCCTGTAAGTTCCAGTTTTTCCACTTATTTTCAGGGAGACTGGTCGCTGTCGTGTGTTAGAGTCCCCCTTATGCGTTCGTTCCCCTCTCCTATCCACCCTCCCCTCTGCCTTCTCTGCTCTGCTCCTCTGCTCTATATGTGGCTCTCACGCTGCTTGTGAAATCTGCTCCAAATGTTTCCATATTAGTTCAGAGCCCTTTCTGATTCTGAATAGCAGCACACGAGCCTGGTTCACATAGAGAGAGGGCTCCAGTGAGGAGGGGCAGGGCAGGGCAGAGGGTGGCAGGCAGTGTGAGGGAACAGTCAGGCTGAAGAAAGCTAAAGAAACACCAGGCAGGGAAGAAAAGAACGGATACACAAACAGAAGCGAGAGAGAACATCCACTCGGCCTCAAAGGAAGATTAAAAATCTCGATCTAACAGAGGAATTATGGGATCAGGGAAAAGTCAGCTGAAGTCTTCTGGCGGAGGCAATGCACCCTCTGGCAACGAGAAGAGGGGAGAAGCTGAGAAAGCCCAGATTTGTTGTGGTTGCCGCTTTCCTTTGCTGGTGGCTCTTTTACAGCTCCTGCTGGGTATCGCGATAGCAGGTGTGGCCTTCCTCATGCTTGCCATCAGCCCCTCTTTGCTAGCCAGGGAGACGCCCCACTGGGCTGGAATTATTGTAAGCAATCCTGCTTTTCCTCTTGCTCTTCATCTTTCCTGTCTTCAACTCCCAGCATGCCTTGTTTACATTTTCAGGGGCCATGCATGAGGCCATCTCACCTGCCCATCTTACAGATCCATTGACCGCACAGCCATACTGTTCATAAGCATACTGTTTACATAAATAGCAAGCATGCTCATTAGCATGCCATTACAGAGACTAACGTTACCTGTGCAAGGAAAAAACATGTGAAATCATTAACCCAGCAGACAGAGAACATTCTCAGAATAACGCTGCTAACATTCTCCAAAAGTTCTTACAGTAACATTAGTGGAACTGTTTTAATGTTATATATATCATGTATTCAAATTGTTATTCTTAAGTAGCTAGAGGAATGTTTTATAAAGGTCACAGAATTAAAAAATGTTTGAAGAACGTTCTTATAATCAAGCAATAATGTTAATACACGTTTAAAACTTTGGAAATTTTGAACATTCATAGAACTTTCAAAAAAAACATTTAGTAACTTAATAGAAACGTTAGGGAAACGATCTTATAACCTAATATTGTTACCTGGAAACTTTGTAGGTATTGAATGGCATTCGATGTCCTGAAGTTGTTGGGGATAATGCTTTATTTTAAAACAAATTATTACCATTATCAAAATGTTTCTCAGCTACAATCATGCACACGTTTTGCAGCTGCAACATCTAAAAAATGATTTGTATTTTGCTTTGTATTCTCTTGGAGAAGGTCGGTTTGAACTGCACCTTTAGAAAACAAACTGAAACATCTTCAAGGCTTCAAGCCAGCTAGCTCAAAGCAAGTGTCTGTGCACAGACGTGTATGTCCAGTCACGTACACAATATGACAAAATAACAGAGAACAACAGGACACTGTCCTTGCATACATTAGCCTTGAGATGACAAAAAAGCAGATTATTTAATTCACAGTTTAAAAGTTTAAGGTGAATGTTTCTAAAAGTGCACTTTGCACATGCCTCTATAAAGAAACAAAGACTTTTGTAAGAAGAATCTTTGTATAATGTTCCTGCTAATGTTGTTTTTCTGAGTGTGTTGTATTTATATACAATGTTTACATGGCTGTTTTGTTTCATAAGGCTCATGTAGCAATAATATGAAGCAATATGTTTATGAGATAGCTTTGTTGGACACGTATGGTTTTGGCATTATAAGGTAAAATGGAAAGCGAATCTCAAGTTCAGGCCTCACGAGACCAGGCTGATGTTACCGGAGAAAAATGCTGAGGTCTCCAAAACATCTTCTGCCCCAGAACCTGGGAAAAACAATCAAATTAGACACCACACGTTAGTCACAAGACTCCAATCATGCTGAGAAACAGAGGAGAGAGAGAGAGAATGAAAGCATGAGATAAAGAGCATGACAGATTAAGATATCTTAGGGGTGGAGTCAAACCGTTCAATTTGCAACAGCAGTCAATATATTATCAGATGACAACTCACTGCTGAGCTGCACAATGTTGATTACAATAAGGGTCACGGCTGGATCATGACAAGCCTGGCAGACACAGAGAACTGTGGAGTCCTGCTGTACAGCAAATAAGATTAGAGCAAACCAGTACACTGGTAATTTGGCAACAATGGCAAAACAAAGTTTTTTTTAAATAACAGAGCGTGAGGTGCACGTGATGGCGGCTACCCTCCAACCGGCCTGTAAAACTGGATCACACATATGATTTGTTTAAATACAGTGCTAAATTTGGTGTCTGACCCAACTAACAGGGAACGTTCTCAAAATGTTGGCTAACATTTTCTAAAAGTTTTCTCAACTTATCAAAAAAGTTCTTGCAGTTGTTGGTAGACCATTTAAAAAATGTCACTGAATCAAAAAGTTTGAATAACATTCTTAAGCAATAATGTTAATACAACATCTAAAAAACTGGTTTTTGAATGTTCCTAGAACTTTCAAAATAACATTTTTAATGTTTTTGTTACTTAATAGAAACATTAGGGAAACGTTCCAACTTGAAATTGTTACCTGGACAGGGAGGCTGTTAAAAACGCTCTGTGTTGTATTTTGCAGATGTGTGTGGTGTCTCTGCTGGGCTTCATCCTGTACTGCATTACCAAAGTGCCTGATGAGAGAGCAGCAGCACAATTTATCACAAAGGTGAAAAATTAATGCAGGTCTCACGTTAATTGTAAATTACAATCACGCCTTATTGCTGGTTTTTCTAAATACATTTCATAATAACTCTGGGTTTGTTACATAACGCTCAGTAAATAAGTAACACTGTATTTATCTAGCACCTTTACAAGTGTGTTAGTGCTTTACAGAAGGCATAAACGTTCATTTGTATACATATGGAATCAGATAAAAGAAAAACCACCGTTAAGTTATAAAATAATAGAACAGAAAATAGAAATCAAAAGAATAAGAACATAAAATCTAATTAGGAGAGAGGAGCCTCAGAAAAATCCTTAGAGAATGAAGGTGCTTAGCGGTACAGAAGTTACACTGCAAAAAGATACACAGAAATGTTCTCTCACGATTGTGAACGTTTTTGATAACTGTAGGTATAACAGCAAGTCCAGAACGAAATTTCCTCATATCAACGTTATTCTCTCATTTGGCATGCCTTCAGTACTTAATGGGCCATTGCAATCTACAGTAACATAATTCCTGGGTCATCAAGACAGAACTTTCAGCTCTTAAGTGAACAAATGTAGACATTTTAGTCTATTAAACTCTTAATTTCCTTGAGCCCTCATGCCTATATGCATTCTGAGTTCTGTTCCATTAATATTACCACCAAAAATGACCGAAAGTGCCCTTTCACTTCCTGCCAGATTCTCTACTTCCTGTTGTGTACAATAGGACTGATTGTCTCCGTGCTGGTCATCGCCTTCCAGTGCTACCACTACACCCTGACCAACAGCCTCGCATGCATGAAAATGAACGGGGACTGCAGGTGCACCCTGGACCCTGAGGATCCTATAGCTCAAACCTTTACCTACAGAGACGTGACAGACTGCAGTGCTGTTGTAAGCACACTGCCGATGTACAACCTTCTGCAGATGGGGCTGAATCTGGCCCAAGCCATTGTCTGCCTGGTGGGGGCCTTCATGATCTGGAAACATCGATACCAGGTGATTTTTGCTGGTCTGCAGGCAGGATTCCCCCCCCAGCAGTGGCAGAAAGTGTAGAGCTGAGACATTTCTCTGGAGAAGCAAATATGTGGAGCGTTTGTGCCTTTAGTGAAGAAACTGCTTGAAGTGGAAGTTTTCTGTTGTGATGTGACCTTTTAACTGAGCAATTGAATGAATCTGCAGTATGTTTGTATTGTGATTTAATATTTTGGAAAGTGTTTGGCGATTTTTAGAGCTATTGAAATTTTGTAGATTGGATACATTAGAACACTGAAAAACTTTCACCGATCACTGTCTTTGATTTGCCATTGACAATGAGAGTATTTTTATCTATGAAAATGTAACGTAATGGAAAATGTCTAGAACTTCAGAGACAAAAACAGCCAGTGTAGACAGCAGTCAGAAATGAAAAGTGTGTCCAGTGACACCGCTGGCCTGAAGTCAGTGCACAGTCAGTAAACAGCAGCCAGTGAGGCACTGGGGGGAACTGAAGGAGTACTTAGACAAACAGCAGGTCACTGCCTATAGCTAAAAGAAACAAGATTATAACCTTTGCCCTCCTTTTCATTTTGTGTAATTTGAATTAATGGCAGCATGAAAATGTAGAAAACTTGACAATCAAACGAATAATGCTGATATGAAATGATGTCCTGACAGCTCAAATTATAAATCATTATTACCGCTATGAATCAAAGAAAGGGAAGGAGATCGTGTTGAACACTGATCTGTCATGTACTTGCTCAATAACTGATTTTTGTCCACAAAAATGTACGGATTGCAGCTTTAGAGACCTTCAGTTTAGTGCTCAAATGCAACATGACGCACAGGCAGAAACACACTTAAATGTAAGCTTGGTGAGTCATCTCTCCGTTTAGCTGATTTCTAATAAAAGACTTTTACATAACTCTCTCCCTCATCATCCAGTTGTGTGTCCTTTAAAAAATGATTAATCGAACTTCATTGTGTGTTTCTTCTATGACGCCGAGCAAACGAAATACATCTTCGTATGTTTACACATCCATTCAACCCACTGTGTGTCCTGTTGACAAACGAGCAAACATAATCCTTGTAAAAATATTTCTGAAACATTTCAGCCACTTCACAAATGGTTGGGCTTTAACGATTATTTTCCTAATCTATGAGAAACATATACAGGTTTTATTGAATCACAACGTCAAAATATAAAGATATCATAAATGTATAAACAAAAAATATAATAAAAATGCTTATTATAACTTTAAGATTGTTGGCATTGTGACATTATTTTCATGACAAACTAATTGCCCCTCCACCCTCATAAAAAAACATCACTGTGATGTGGAAAAATGATTTATTATCTAAATAATGAGGTTTAATGAGAATAAGGAGAGTCGACAATGAAGATGAAAAGGTTAAATATGTCAAGGTTGTTTTTCTAAGTCTTAAAATGACCACACAGATCATGTCACAGATTGGGTCTCTCTACACAAGCTTCAGTGAGTCTGTCCACACGCTATTCGATTAAGCAGAAGAGCTGAGTCAGATGAAAAATCCCCTCACATGTGGTGTTTTTTGGGAGAGAGTGCAGCAGGGGCGATTCTGTTGCAGCTTGGAGACACGCTCATGTGACGGATCTCATCTGCTCTCTATCTCACCAGCATGACAACAGCACACACAATCACATGCGGACGCATCACATGCGAATAGGAGGAGGTATATTTAGATTAATGAGCGTTTATGCTGCATGTTGATCACCGAATGCGCCTCTCTGGACGCATAACTGCGCACACCTGCCTGCTTGAGCTGCGCTTTCTAATCTTATCTGAGATAGGCAAGTGTTTGGTGGTTTCGTTTTGATGCAAGTGTGTCTTAAAGGAAACAAAAGAAATGCCAGGTCATGGATCCTGGATGCTGATTGGTCAAATAATTAATAGAATATTACATCAGTAGGTTACTGTACTGTACTCATAGAACTGCTAACTCTGAAAGCCAAAAATGGAGAATTTAATCTATCTCTGTAGATTAAATGTGTGTTACTCCCAAAAGCTGACAAAAGTTTCAGCAGATATATGCATTTTAAAATGTACAATTATTCTCTACTAGGATAGACAAGAAATAGACAAAATACGGATTCCTCATGCATTGCCATATCAAATGTTTGTCCACTGAAATTTCTCTCTAGAATAAAAAAAACTCAGCCTTTTAACACGGTGAAAATTCATGTTAGCATGTCCTGTCATACCCGAATGCTTTAAGCAATAATTAGTGTTCACCACAAACCAAAAGCCTCTGAACTAGTTTATTGAGTAACTGCTGTATCCGTGACTGCTGTTTTCATTTGATTGTTTCTGTTTAGTATTGCAGTGCATGATTGTCAATGGATGAGAATCTGTGCCTGTTACTGGGGACAGTAAGTGAGAGTGGCAGCTATCCAGAAACTGTCTTCTCACTGACGGAGCATCCAAACATTCTGGACTTTCTCTTGCTTGCTGACAGCTGTGAGCTATAATGGAGCAGTCAGAAGCTAATTTTAACCGGCGTAAAGTAACTAGTAGACATGTTACTGTACACTTCGCTTTCCTAGTAACTCGGTAGGGTTCTGTGCCCTGAACACACAGGTAAGCTGTTAACAAGTGCTTCCTTGATCTAGATTAACCCAACAGTGTTTATCAGCCTGAGTCACTTCATTATTACACTTTGATTTCAGCTAACTTTAATGCCGGTAATCGTCTTTGACTTATAAATCTATTACCTGGTACCACCCTTTATTATATGTGAAGTACTACAAATTAATTTAAAGTTACAAATGATTAACTAAATAAAAGCCTTCATTTGGTACAGTGGTAACGCTGGCCATTCACTGCTATATCAGTTCATCAATTAAAGAAGGAACTAGTATAAAAATACTGAGGCGCATTTAACACGTGTGTAAATACAAATCCAGGTGCACTGCAGATGACAACAGTGCTGGTTACACTGTCGAACACTCATTCTGTACAACATCCAGGTTGTTACGAAAGCTTTACATATTCACAGCCAAACTTTCCATTCTAATAAACAAATATACATTCTTTATTACTCTCTGTACAGCTTTGTAAGGCACACACATTTTACTCAGCAAAAATACAAAGTAAAAATCATTTCCCATCATTTGACAATTAAGACTAGCAACAAGAAGGTTTAGATCTTTTTGAAGGTGTAACACAGATTTAAACAGTCACATGATTAATGATTATGAGATGACAATGTGTTCAGTATTTTTCGTTAATGGAATCGTACAGTAAGGTACAGCATGACTGTAATTCTAAACAGCACGAGACTGCAGGCACTTAATATCTCCAGTTAATCCAGTACCTTAATTTACAGCGACATTCCAGTAATTTACATGAAAATTAAAATGCTAACATATAATACTTGAAGTTTAAAACCAGACAGCCCTTCCAAAGGCTGCCCGTGTTTAACATGCATGCTGTGGGAGCAAGTAGGCTGTGCAAGTATGCCCTGAACAATACTGGTCATAAGTGTGTACGATTTGTCAAAATAAAAACATTTCCCAGACAGAGCAGACTGTAAATATCCAACAGAAATCTAAATCAGAATCCACTTTCATGACCCGACACCAAAGTCATGTTTGTTTATGTAACTGGACAGCTGGTCATGTGATGATGTAAAGTGTGACATCACTATGAGTGTAGTGTTGATCATGGTGTGAACACCAGCATTTGTGTGATGAAGTCCGTCCTCAGAGCGCAGGAGGAACGTGATGGTTAATCTGAGATGGTCCCATGAAGCCCAATCTCTGTTTATTCTTTCTCTGCTCTGTCATCTGCACATGTGGGAAACATAAACAACAGAGAGAAGACATTTAGTCACTTCTCAAAAACCTACACAGTCACTCAGTGGTAAACCGACTAACTTCTCATGCATCACAGAGATACTCTTGACGTGGAGGCTTTTCCAAAAAGTAGGTGGCATAATTCAGCTGCCTTCTAGAATGACGTACAGTCTGGCCAAATTCTAAAGCTGCATCGCACATATACGGTGAGAGAGCAAGATTGCATTTCAACAAGCTCAGTGAAAAACCCTGGAAGGTGTTCAGAAAGGGACAGAAATGATAAAACATGCTTAGAAATGTATAACTGCAAACTATCTATAAAAATGTATTACAGGAATGTATCTATAAAAACAGTAATGAGAAACTAACTGTTAAATCCAATATCTGTGTGTGGTATATAGTGCTAGATGTTAAATAACTTACAACTTATTATTTAACTTTGAAACACGATTAAGTTTAAGTACCTAGTTTAAAATATATTACCACAAAAAGTATCAAAACAGTTACAGTAAATAAAAACAATTAAATGCATTAGTTGTGTGTTGTACAGTGCTGGGTGGTAAACAACTTAAGTTTCTAAATTAAATAAGTTCTAGGGTAAATATACTTAGCAAAGTATTTAAACAGTATAACAACAGTTAATGCAATTAAAAACTGACTATTAAATTCAATATTTGTGCATGCTATCTAGATTTATGTCTTTTAGATTAGCATATGCTCATTTATACTAATTAGCTTGGCAATAGAGATAATGCCTCTATTAAAATCAATTGTTGAGTGTCCCATGTGAAAAGCATTATGAGCGTGTAGCTTATCCACTCGATAGAGACAGCAAGTAAACAGACCTACATTAAGACACAAGTGGTGGAACACAATGTGCTGTTTTCAGCTGGAAACAGGCTATTTGTTTGAACACAAGTTCTGATTTCGCCTACTTGTTGTGAGCTGGAACTCAGCCTGGCTGGAGCTGAGAGGTGAGGAGGATCTGTTTAATTAAGTCTGGCTGTCGGCAGAGAAATCACTTTAATAAGATATTTAACATCCAGCAGTGCCAGGAGAATTCCAGCCAGCCTGCCCCTCGTGACCGGCAGAAATCAGACGGACTGCTAACAGATCTGAGGGAGGACTCACCACGTTAGTCTGTTGTTAATTTGTTAAAGGGTTCATAATGTTTTTATTTGTTTCATTTATGTTATTATGCAACCCCACAACCATTCTCCACCCTCTCTGTGACCCTAACAACGGAACGGTTCGGGTTTTGCTGCAACGCTTTTAGGAAACGGTCCCTTCGTGTGTGAAATTAACATTGATTTGGTGAGCTCACACAACATACAAGTTTGCTGTCAGGTTCAATATTGTTTGTAACAGGTACATTCTTCAATTACAGCATCTGCGCAAAGCCTGCGTCAAAGATTTGTGACATATTTATTTTAGATTTATTTTATTTAAAACAATCAATTGACTTAAATTATCAGTGACGTTGATAACAATAACTTCCAAAAGCCACTTTCCTAATGCCAAGATCCTTCAGGAGGACAAGCAGTTAAATGCGCTTCACACAACCAGAAACAGCTCAAGGTTTGAGGAACTTTTATACATTTCACTCTCAGAGTAACAGGCTTCTCAGTTAACAGGGAACATCCTCAGAACGTTGGCTAAAAGTTCTCTTGACCTTCAAAAACATTTAAACAAACGGTCTTACATTAACGTTAGTAGAACTCAACAGGTGCAACTGTGTTCACACACCATGTAACAGTGTGTTGATGTTTCTAATGTCCAAAAATCATTCAAAGTCATTTCACAGCTTGTTTTTAATAGGCTTGGAGTGGACTTTTGAGTTTTCTCAATTCATCAAACTCTTTTACCTACATTTAGAAGATCAAGAAAAATTTGATTTGTCGTGATATGACCCCTTTAAAGTTTTGGGCTCGCTGGTTTTCGACTGGTGCTGATTTTCAATGACTGTGCAAGATTAAAATTTCTGCATGCTTTCTGCAACACTGTAAAAAGCTCAAACTTAAGATCACACTATTGAACCTGCAGCCCTTGAGTCAGTGAGACGCTTTCACAAGATCGAGCCATGGGGCAGCAAATCCTGTTCTAACATCTCCCAATTAGAACCTAAAGCTCCTTTCTCCTTCTGTCTTCTTCTGTGTCATGTGAGTTAGTTAAACTGTTTGTGTTGAATCACATGTGGTCCAGGCAGGTGATATCAGTGATCCGATACAGCAGAGCAGGGGCGGAACATCCACACTGCCGCGGGGCGCTGCCCCACCCTGTGCTGACGCACTTTCACAGCGGGCGAACAGTCAACACTTCAGAGGTCTCACGAGGAGACCATGAGTAACAACAAGGCTGTTTTGCCCAGTGAATCCGGGTCGGTCTGCGAGTGTTGCTCTGTATCTTACCTGTTCCTTAAGCTCAGCCAGCTGGCTGGACAGCTGAGCCACCAGTGTGACAGTGGTGTCCAGCCTCTCCTGCAGTGATCGTATCTCGTTCTGCTCGCCCTCTCCCTCTGAGCTCACCAGGGACATGGCCCGCATCCGGGGAAACCAGTCTAGATTCTTCTCCTGGAGGGGAGACAGAGATACGTGAACTGGAAAAAGTTAGGGTCATCTTCACAAGACACATATGACAAGATATCTTCTTAACGGTGGATGGATACCATGTGCAGCATTTCAATGAACAGATATTCAACTAATAAATAACCTAAATCGATATGACCTTCACAACATTATCACGGCAAAAAAAAACAACCCACAAAGCACAATGGATTTAAAAATCTTCTCAACAGTTTCCTTCAAACGCGAAGGTGTCGTTCAAGTTACAAATGTCATTCAGTGGCCAGATGCTAAGATAATACCACAAACAGGAAGTAGTAGTCATGCACAAGAAACAACAGGCAGAATTATAAATGTTTTTAGATAATAACAGTGAGTCATTATGCTTTGTCAAGTGTGTGGGCCTGCACAGTACCTCACGTAAAGGACGCTTGTTTGTGAACCGCAGTTTGCTGTGTGTAAGTGTGTGTGATTGTGTATATGAGTTTATCTGATTTGGAGGTGTGTGTGTGTGTGTGTGGCATGTGTGAGATAAGGAGGGGGTAACAGTACAGCATCTCATCACAGGCAGTTATGTAAGGCGCTTTTCACAGTCAGCCTGACAGGAGCAATGCAAGGTGCTCGGAGAGTTCCAGGATATGTTTAGAAGTGATAAAACGCTGCCTTCCGTTCTTACACAAGCATGAAGTAACACACAGTAAGGAACAAACACACCCGTGCACCGGCAACTTCTGACTCTCTCCACCGTACAATAGCAAACGAGTCTTTCCAAGAAACAAATCAAGCTGAACAAACACGCAGCTGTCAGACAGAAGAACAACGTCTATCATATTCACACCGACACATCAGAAATCACATCTAAATCAGGACAAACACCTCCAGCTTCCGGAACAGAAAGATGGAGATGCTGATCTGGTTTCAGTGGAGGATTAAATAGCATTAGGCAAAAATTGCTATTAATTAGTTTCAGTAAACGGTTCATTACAACATCTGTGGAAACGCTCAAGTCTTTTGCAGGAGGTGTGGTGAAGCAGAGGTGAATCGAGGACAGAGGAACAGAGGCTAGACTGTGCTGGTCGGTTCTTATGAAATGCCTCATTCTTTAAGATCTCGCACTGAAAGTTGCAACCTATGGATACAACAAACAAACAAACGAATGAGAACACAACTGTCCTCTGGACACTTTTTATGGCTGGTTAAGAAAAACAACAAAAATATGGGGACAATTTATCTTTCTTGGGAGTCTAGGACAGCATTGACCGATGACAGATTGACCATTTAGCCTGTTATAACCAATCATCACTTACAATCAACTCATTTAAACAGTAAGGTTTGAGAAACCATGCCATATTATGAGTATTTTCAGAGGTGAAAGGTGCTGTTAGGTATAATACAGGATGGAGCTGTGCTTTTTATATTGTGAATATAGTCACAGATGAAAGCTGTTATTAGGCAGGGAGCTGTGCTATATTGTAAATATACATTTGTATATATTGTAAATAGACACGTTGGCATGTCTATTGGTAAATACAAACAATTGTTGGGTCATAGCCCCCCCAAATATTCATAAATGGAAATACACTTTCATATTCAAATTAAATTAAAGCTTTAATCCATACTTTAGTCTCTCTACCGCCATCTCTGTTTGAAACATAAAATTGCAGGTTACTTTATGTACTTTTCTTTACTCAAATGTAGCCAAACTGACACTTCACGGGAAATCCAAGCCGACAGCTCTAACTATAAATCACAATTATAAACATACCATTGCGAATCAGAATATGGTAAGATACTATATACTAGATTATATCAATACACACACTGAAAAACACAACCCCAAAGTCACAGCGTTCAAATCAACCCACAAATGACATAAAAAATAATTCACGTTTTATCTTTAAGTGTGGACTAAGCCCCTAATACTGGCTTGGTTTTACCCAACATCTCGTGCCTCGCATGCACTCGTCGCAGACGCTTGTTTGGGGAAGGTGTTTGTGCTGTCATTAAAGCGCTATTAAACTCTTTCCCCATCTGACAGACAGCATAATGACAGTGTCACGTGTCCTCGCCTCTCATCAACAGAAAGCTGCTGTTTTGCGACGGAAAGGCGGTTTCGCATTGGTTGTGGAAATAGAAGCATGATTGCAATAATCAGTCTGATGAGCACGGCTGGCCGCCGCATGCATTCCTGCGCTCATCTGTTCTCGCGTAGAGCGCGAGACGCCCAGCTGGGGGATGAAACAGACGCGAGACAGATCCCACCACCAATCTGTGACCTTTGAACTCGCATCGATCGCGTGTCTATAGAGGCCAAGAGGGTTTTTTTCCTCCTTACTGCCGGCAGTGCATGACGACGGTGTTGCCAAGGAGATGCCTGACTCACAGTGTGATAACGAACAGTGTAGCAGGTGTGTGTGTGTAGGACAGGAGAGCACGTGTGAGGATAGGCTGAGCTAATCGCAGGCCACTTGAGATAGGTTACATAACACTGTGACTGCTGCAGTATCTGCTATCACTCTCTTTCTCTCCAGCAGCCTATGTGTGATGATAACACACACACACACTTAATATACTGCGGCGTACCTGCTCGAATATAAGCTTCCATGCACAATTCTTCATCTATAAGTGTGTTTTGCTTTGAATGTGGGCAGGAGTGTTGAGCTGGAGTCCATTTGCACAGTTTGTGTGTGTGTTTTCAGGTGAGTCTAAACAAACTCGCACAGAAGCCAGACTGTAGTGTTTTGCATTCAGTTACTGTTTCGTCTGCGGCTATCACACAAACTGAAACAACAAATAATTACAATGACAAAACTAAACAATCATTAGTTATGCATCGCCCACATCTCATCTATCCCATCTCGGCTTTAATGAGAAACCTTGTGTTTGTGACAACACATAATAATTATTAAATACGGTTCTAATGAAACTCGATCGGTGGCATCAGTAGGGTCACACGGAACCTCAGCATGCACATTTCATCAGAGTGTGCTGCAGATTTTGATCTGTATGCACTTGAGCTGGCCTCCAATCTGCAAGATTGTACCATTAATTGTACCAGTTGATAAATTGTTGGGTTACAAATGAACAAAAATCAGTTACTGAGCACGTACATGACAGATCAGTGCTCGATTCACAACGGTAAGTTTATAATAACGTTTTATAGTTTGAGTTATCCGGTCTGATTTCTTAGGAAATGCATTTTGAGTTCCATGTTCCATGTGAGCCAATCAAAGAAATCAGTCACCTATCTACTATATATGACATGAAATATAATTGAACCCATCTCTCTGAAGGCAGTAAATGTTTTTCTGATCTTTAATCCCACTCAGCCCATTATCTAAGAGAGGCAGAACTCTTACGAGGGTTTTAATTACTACACAGCCTTCAGTATGAGATACAAGGTCACACGTACAAACAAACAAACAGAGGCGCACACACATTGAGTAATCTTGAGGAACTTCAGTCTAGGAAGTCTTTCTCCTGTTTTAAGGGCTGTTCGCTGTCTCCTTCTGATGGCGCCTGCTGTAGACAGTCAGCTTGGAGTCAGAGACGGAGATATAGAGACACACACACATTTCCAGCAAACTCACTGTGCGAGTCCTTGGTTTGTGCTGCCAACGATGTCAACAATGACGAAGCAAACAAGTATCCAGTTACAAACAAACTTATTTCACCAAAACACAACCCATTCTTCAATTAAGCGTTTTAATGAATATTTTATCCATGAAACAAATGATGTGTTGAGGGAAAACACAACTGGCTGTGTCATTGACTGTGTCAGACATTTTGTGTCTGATCCACACAAAACTGAAGGAGGATTTCTAGATACATTTAATACATTTTCCAGATTATCCAAAGGTGTCTGATTTTTAATGTATTGCATAGTCTAATGTTGTGCATAGTCATTTTACTGTAAATTATATGCTGTTTTACCCTGTGTTTTCTACACAATCGTTCACAGTTTCACATCATTATTAATTGTTTTAAGCCGGTCTAATATTGTGATAGAATATATATAATCTCATATCAAGTCATATCAGAGATAGGAGAGAGAGATATCGGAGTCTGATGAGATACACATCTCAGACCCATCAGACTGCTCTCTGTATAAGTGGGCGGTTCTTGGCCAGTTTTCTCACGGTTAAATCGGTTATAGGATATTAATTCTTGCAATAATCCTGACAGGAAGTGAGTGGAAAGACATACACTGGTACCAAATGTAGCACCGGACTAACCTTAATCATCTGGGCCACGTAGCTCTCGGGGCCGGTGTACTCAGTGGGGTCTTTTACCTTCACCAGTACCAGGAAGTACAAGTAGTGCCACATGTTGTGCTCCACCTTGATGTGTTCCTCGAAAGACACAGTCTTGTTATCAAACTTGTCTCTCTCAAGGCCTGAAAACCAGCAGATAAGAAAAACGTGAACAAAAGGTTAATTTTCTCTATCAGAACCACTTGTTTCATTTATAGCATACCACTGACCCAGTGAACAGGACACGTTCTTAGAACATTGGCTAACAGTCTCTAAACTTTCTCTCAAAGTTCTCTCAAAGTTGTCAAAAATGTTCCTGCAGTAATGTTAGTAGAAATTATTTTAAGGCTATATATCATATATCAAAAATGTTAATCTTAAATAGTGGAAAATTTAAAAATGTTGTAAGAATGTTCTTATAACCAAGAAATAACATTAATACAATGTCTAAAATTTTGAATGTTTTGAATGTTCCTAGAACTCTTAACTAGTGTTTACTTGATGGAAACGTTAGGGAAACAGTCTTACAACCTAAAATTGTTAGCTGGGCATATGTTTGTCACTGTAAAACTCCTTCTCCAGTTAAGTTTTTCCTTTTACATGAACTTTATTTCCTCTTTAGTAGTGTAAATGTCATCGTGATCATAGCTCCATCAAATTATAAAGTGCTGTCAAAGACCTCTCATACAAATACAGAATATGACATCTGCTTACACCTACTGTCTGCTTCCAAACCTTTCTAACAATGTTCTCTGGTGTGCAGATGTTGAGAAGAGCACTTCTTAATAGGGCTTTTCTGCACACTTGTGTTCCATTATATGTTTTGCATTAAATAGTTCACATTTCATAGTAAACCAGTTCACAGTTTAGTAGAACTGGAGCAGCCCAGAAGTATTTTGGCTGGACACAATGAAGACAACAGGGCGGGCCAGGTTGCTGATTACTAAACAGGCACTGATATGCAAACATGGGTGGGCATATGTTAATGTGCTCATGGTTGTGACATCATACCCATGCTGATATTTAAATGAAATGGACAGCAAAGACATACCACAAATGAAACAGGTGGTCTTCAAAATCTCCTCCTTCCTCTGTTTCTCACTCCTCAGGTCAGCGAATGTGTCGATGATCACACCAAAAATGAGGTTCAGCACGATGATGATGACGATGAAGAAGAACAAGAGATCGTACACAACACGTGCTGGAAACATGGGCTCCTGAGCAACAAGGGTACACGGATGAATTATAATATATATAATGAGGGTTATGGATGATATATAAATGGGTGAATATAACACACACGCATACACGCATATATGTAAATATCTATTGACTGTAATAGCAAAAGGTTATAAAATAATAAGTCTTAAAACTGAAACAGCTTTATTCCAGTCTCCTCTATTAGTTTATCATCAAATAATTGTTCTGCAGTTGTCCCCAAAATAGCCTCAGACCGACTGAAGCCTTTGAAGCTGGTGTGACTGATTCTGCATGCTTTAAAGCATATAGACACAGGCACACACTGAGAGGAAAACGAATGCGGAGGCCCCGTATACAGTACAGTTGCCTGCAGATTCCACTGCTATAAACATGCATTTCACTGACAGCATTAGCGATGCAGGAAAGGATTTATTGGTGTCATGTCTGAGTGTGTTGATGGTGTTTTGCTCACTTCTTTGGAGAGCTTGCGCAGAACATCTGCGATGCCTCCTCCGTTCCTCAGCCCGTGGTTCAGAACCGTGATGATGCACATCAGCAGGGTGTCACACACACGTTCTGTACCATCATCTTTCCTCCCCTGGGATGGACACATCCACACACATACATACAGACACAGTTTAATGGTTTGTGACGTTTTAATAGTTTTTAAAGACTAAAAAAAAACAAAAAACAAACACACTGGCATGTGGTTTAGGAGGACTCCACAGACATAATGGTTTTATACTGAACAAACGGAATATTCTATCCCCTAACCCTGACCATCACAGAAAACTTTCTGCACGTTTGTGTCCTCATAAATTACATATCTGAACACACACGCTCTCTCTGTCTACGGTGACCACAACTGTTGTCAGGTGTTCTATGCTTTATTCTTCAAGTTCATTATCATTATATAATGATTATATATACTTTCAGGTGGCTTTTAAAATAAATACTGCATGTGTAGAGACTATGAAAAGACGCATCAGAACAGAAAAAAAGAGCAGAAGAATGAAGAAATGAGTGGTGAAATGTGAAAATAAAAGACAGGTCAAAGGATGGAGAGAGAGAGAGAGAGACACGTGTTGATATCTAGAGGAACAGGTGATTTATAAAGACTCACAGGGCAAAACAGAACAAAGAAGCATATGAGTCATGTCCTCAACACACACACACACACACACACACACACACACACACACACACACACACACACACACACACACACACACACACACACACACACACACACACACAAACAACATGGCACTACTGACGCTCATTTTTCAAGTGTGATAGAGGTCATTATGCAGGGGAAACTGAGGTGCTACAGCAAACATGGAAGGATTCTTGATATTGTCAATGAGACACTTTAAATACACAATAAAACTACTGTAAACTTTAATCTTGGTGTATGAATGTCAATGAATTACACAGCAAACTATCAAGCTGCTTTTTTCCCCTGCTATTTTCACTTTCCTAAGCATGTTTCACTTTTCTAAGCATTTCTTCTAACCATGCAGATGCTCTTGCATGATAACAACTGTTTAATTATCTTTTTGTTATTTAACCAGAAAGTGTCCAAATATCTTTCTTTAATTTTGCTTCTATTGTTTTACCATTTCACACCTAATAAATTCCTTTTAGTAAATCATTTTTATTAAAAAATGTATTTTGCTGCTTGTTGGATAACGTTTATCTAGTGCAATGATGTTCATACGTTTATGAATAAGATACTTTTGCTGGTTAAGTTAGGTCTGGTTACCTTTAGAGCTACTGACTTACCGTGGTGAGAGCTGAAGGGGGAGTCAGAACAGGACCCGCCAAAACAGCTCCTGGACTCCTTCATGTTTGGTCTCTCTAAAACATGAATCACACAAATACGGTTAAATTCAGCTTTCCAAGAACTTCTGTTGAAACAAGACCTGCATTCACATTCTCTTCACCAGAACAATGAATTTGTTCCAAACCCGCGTGATTATTTACTTCCATGGAATACAAAAGCCAAATGTTTGAGACTGCCCTTCTCGGGCACCATTCACTTTCATTGTGGGTTTTTCCATACAATGAAAAGTAAATGGTGACTGAAGCTGTCAGTTCTTATCATTCTGCTTAACAACTTACTTTGTGTTCCATGGAAGAAGGAAAGGCATATGAGTTTGGAACAACAGGAGGGAGAGTAAATGAGATCATTTGTATTGTTACAGCGAGCTATCCTTTTAACAATTCAAAAGACTGATTTGATTTAGCTTCAATTTCATATTAAGGAAAAAATATTTTAACCACAAACAGTACGACCTCTGAAGTTCATCTACTGAACTGAATGTTTAATAAATCATGTTTTTTGTATTCCAGTGCAGGCATGTGCTTTATAAATGTGTCCTTTTTGTCCCCAGTGCTTGTATAGGGCTACAGTGCACACAGGAAGTGATTACATAAGGGAGTGTGGCCACTGCTGAGTTATGCAACAGGTGCCATGTGCTAGCAGGTCCTTCCCCATCTCACCGCAGCCACAAGGCCCTGTGTGTGCATAAACACACACACCCGCACGTAATATACATTCACTGCTCAATACTAACACATCCACATGTACGAGCATGTGGAGGCAAAAAACACGAGACTATGCTGTACACCTCACTGCTAACTGAAAGTTCAAGATATTTATGATAGTCTCACTGAAACATTTACCTAAATAACACTTAGGGTGTGTAAGAATCCACCATAATGACTTCATACATACTGAACGTTTTGGAAATATAAGTTGGACATCAAGCAAGCATCATGCTTACTTAAGGCAGGGTGGTGGTCCACGTCCATCAGGAAGTCATCTTTAAAAAAGAGGAATCCCACGATGGAGAAGAGGTAGACTAGAATGATGGCCAGAACGGCTGTGAGAAAGATGGAGCGTCCGTTCTTCGTCACACTCCTCATCACGTTCAGGAGCGTCTCCTCTCTGCGCACAAGATCAAACAACTACAGAGAATGAAAGAGACAGAGAGAAAGATTATGTAGGTTACAAAACAATGTAGGTTTAACTCTATAACATACAATTCTGGTTCTTGATGCTGATTGGTCAATACAGTTGATATGTCAGGGACTTTATCTTCTATTGGAGAGATAAAACACTTGCTTAATAAAACAGCTGTTATAATGTGAACACAGTCCAATGTGTGTCACTTATAATCACTTTAGTCATGATTACATTTACAATGTGAAACAGCCTCTTGTATTCTACTGTTTAAATAAACCACATACTGTAAATATGAAATCATGCATTTAATTTATTGCTGTAATTTCACAATTACACCCCAAACATGCGAAAACTCTTACCAGAATACTGTAGAAGAACTCATGTACAAACAGACCCAGCATGCACACGACAACGTAACCGAGGTGCAGCAGGAAGAAGACGTCCATGACGACCGCCTTGTACCCTCGTGTGAACGTGCCCTGGTTCCCCACAAAACTCACCACAAACACGATTTTATTTAGCAGCTGTGAAGAGACAACGCAACTTTACGATTAGAAGAGGGAACTTCCTTACGACCATATTCATTCTGAATATTAATAATGTTCTAAAAGGAGCACAATGAGAGGAAAAAAATGCAAATGCAAATAAACAAATTAAATTAATTTGTTAATTAATTAAATTAAACAAATTGCTCAGTCATGTATGGTTAGGATATAAAATAGCAATGCAATGTCTAAATGTAATTTAGGATAAAAAGATATGTCCAGAATTTGTTCTGTGCCATGAATTCTTCAGCAAGAAATAACAGATATTTAAAAATCAAAATGATCAAGTATATAATGTTCATCGCTGCATATTATTAGGCCTATGCATTTTATTTCACAATATTAAACAGCGTTTTGACTGTTCTGTACAGTTTTGATAAGGTGTTGAGTCACCACTTGAGGCCCAATGTGAAATCTGCGTCCTGAGGTGGTGTCAACTATGAAAGCAACTCCAGAAGCTGTTTTAGCACATGTCTCTGCTGGTTCTTCATGTGGTGCCATAATGGCTGAGATGATGCCAGCAAGAACAGACGCACAGACTGACACAACAGAGGGTAGAGACAGCAGTCTAAACACTGAAGCTCCATTCGGCTGGAGAGGCATAAAATCGCTCTGATTTTGTATCTGATCAAACATCAAGCACATTATTTGTATCCTCATAAGATACACAGACACACGATCCTCCCCCACCATCTTTCATAGTAAGCCAGATAACAAGCAGCTTCTAGCAATTAATCAGTATTAACGTTTAATCAGTAAAAACAATTAATCAGGTAACGACTTCATCACCAGTTGTACTGGAATATGTTTATGCAAATTGTTTTTCTAATAGGACTCTCGTCATGCTCAAAATACACTGTGATGATTAATCTATTGGTCACAGACGGCTATCAAGCTAAGCGGAGCGTGATTGGTTGATAATAGGCGATCTTACATTTGTGGCCCCCAGCAGCAGCAGCGTAGGTCCCAAACCCAGCGTGTATATAGAGCGAAGGATGACAGTAACCAGAAACGCCAGTATGCCTCCAGGCCTGGGCAGGACGAACAGCATGAAGGTGCTCACGGCCACGGCCACCCAAAGCAAGATGGACACGAGCGGGGACAACGTACCTGACAAACAAAACAAACGAAACGTGAATTTGTAAAATAATACTGTGACAATTTTATGGTCATTACAGCTCAGTATTTAAAAGCATGTGAATTTACAATCTGAAAAAAGGGTAGATGTGTTTGGACACCCTTACATTGTTATTTTTCCAATGAAATGCAGAATTTTAAAATATTTTGTACGCAGAATTTTCTGAATGTTTCATTTTGTGTTTTATAGGAGAAACAGCATACTGGCTTGGAAGGTTATGAAATAAATAAGGCATTGTTTTTATCTTTGGTGAACTATTCCTTATAGTAAGTAATGTCACTGCAACTAAACGGGAAATACCTTCATCTCCATCATCTCCAAATGGGTAGAAAAGAGCGACAGCCAGGTTGACCAGCACAGCCAAGTTAAAAGAGATACTACCCCATAAAGATATATGTTTCGACACCCAGAAAAGTGGTGGATTATCTGTGAAAACACATCAACACACTAATAACTTAACAGGAAGTCAATATGAACCAGACAAAAATCTAAAACCTGTAATGAATACATTTGTTTCCTCGCGAAAGGTGAAACAACGCACTTCTGATTTTCTTCTGCCACCTCATCTCGTTGTAGAGGTCATCGAACTGGTTGAAGAAGTCATTAACCTTGCTGCCCTGATCGTCTCGCTCTGTGGTGGTGAACACGCGCACTTTGGATTCCTCTGTCAGGTACTCGCAGATGTTTGGCACAGGAAACACTATCTGCTCCATCGTGCGGTCGTGGCGCACGATCTAAAACATTACGCAAAGATCATCTTGCCTTGTTATGACTGTAGACCAGCCATTAAAGGTGCGACGTATGTCGACTTACATAAGTGATGAGAAAACTTCGCTTTAATTAGCTTAAAAAATGATCTTTTTTAATCAAGGTGCAGAAAGTGATATCTAAAAAGCACTGCTGAAAACTGAAATCAAAAACCGAATTGAGATGTCTGCTCTGTGTGTATACTGGGAAAAAAAGTGCTTGCACTTAATCCTAGCTGCGTAAATAAGAGAAAAAACAAAACGGATCAGGCCGGTCAACACAACACCATAACAGAAATGATGGGGGTGTGTGTTTGGTGTTGGTTTTGAAATATCAATAGTGTTTCTCAGAAACCGCTTACTGCACCTTTAATTCAGTGATGAAAACAAAATTAGGTACTTAAATTCTTTCTTAAAGTTTCTTAAACTCCTAATGTACCTCTATCTGAGCGGTATGGTTGGCGTAGTATCTGAGCGCGTCCTCTCCTTCAGCACTGGGGTCCGGGCCGGGTTTCAAACTCTGCTGGAGGCTTTTCCTGTGCCGTGCCAACTGATCGCCAGAAACACAGCAGTCAACACAAGTGATTTAACAGACACCAGTGACAACAGCTCAATGTAAGTATATTAGCAACACGTTAGTCAATGAGCCGACACAGTTTAACGGTTTCGTAATATCAAAGCATGAGATGAATGAGTCAATACATAAGAGGCCGGATTAATCAATCAGATTACTTCAAAATCAAAACATTTTAAGGGCAGCCCACGCTGAGAGCCTGGTGTTTATCTCGATGCCTGGATACCCATAATGATGTGGACCAGAAGGCATCAGTGAGACAACAACATCCAAAGACCTAATCAAAAACAATGCCCTAAAAACCATTTGTTGATCATCTCCAACAGATGACAGAGTCAGAAGGCAATGAAGAGTCAATAACCCTCTGCAAGGACCAACTGATTCACAATCAAGTGAAGAAACATCTACTAGAAAAACAGGCTTGTTAACACCGAGGTCGTTGCTAATTTTCTCAGGTCCGGGGTGCGACAATTATTGGGCTCGTCTCAAAAGAGCAGGCTGTAGTTGCAACACTTGAAAATTTATTGAACAAGTTTTTTTTATTTGGTGACTGATCAGAAAGGAAGTCATAACGTCAAAGAAGAATGATTCCTAGAGTTCAGTCCACACCTTCTGTACATGTTCAGCATATACCCACCTAACAGGGAATGTTCTCAGAACGTTGGCTAACGTTCTGTAAAATACATTTTTTTCAGTAATGTTAGTTGAACCTTTTTAACATTATATATCAAAACCGTGACTAATCCCTAATGCTCTGTTCAGTACTCTTAAACTCTTCTTCATCCTGTCTCTAGCCTCAGAACATGATCCTCACTTGTAAATGTAGCTTTGTAGTCTTGGCTCATTGGTTCTTATAGCCAAATGTTAAATGTTCTCTATTTCTCTTTTTGTAAGTCGCTTTGGATGAAAGTGTCTGCTTAATGAATAATGTAAATGTAAATCAGAAATGTTGTTTTTAAGTTATTAGTGGAATGTTTTAATAAAAAATGTGAACACTTATTATTATCAAGCAATACTGTTAAATCCAAAAAATGTTCTTAGAAATGTTCTTAGAATTCAAAATAACATTTTTGACTTTGTGTAACTTCATAAAAATGTTAGGGAAATGTTCTTACAATCTAACATTGTTAGCTGGTAACGGCCTTTGCACAGCCAAGAAACAGGAGGGATTTAAATGTTTGTTTTCTTGCTGCTACACGTGCTAATAAAAACAAAAATAGTGTGTGATTCTTAAGATTCAACGAAGGAAAACGTTTCTCCTCATGGAAAGCTGAGTCATGTTTGTCCCAACAACGTTCCCAGAGTTTGTTTCATTGCACATCAAACTAACATCAGGAATCTGTTTAGAAGAACTTGAAGACAGCGAGGCACGCAACAGAAATCATAACTGACACCAAAAAAATGTCATTTACTTTGTCATTCTCCTTTCACCATGTAAACACTGCAGGATCTTTTATTTGGCAGCTGTTTTTCAGCGTTGTAGCTACCAAGGGCTGAAAACCGCACTAGACAAACACCGCTCAGCAAACGAAAAGAAAATTTAAACCACAATGGAAAAGGACGATGGGAACATTCGTCACTCTTTGTGAGAAAGCAAAGTATATCATCATTCAATACATCTTTCCTGAGAATGTGTACACACATTTCTACACAACAATTAAAGAACGTTTACTGACTGTTCTCTCACGGTAGGAGCAGAGGAGTCGTCTGTTTAATATTTTGGTTTAGGGGCAGGGTTGCCAGGTTTGCGTAGCACAACCGGCACGTGAAAACCCTATTAATAATAGTAATGTTTACCATAGCAACACCAATTAATCATAAACGTTTAGATATTATCGAGTGCTGACATGTTTAATCAATGTTAAGGACATTTTGGGCTTCTGTGAAGAATTTGTCACAGCAAATTCTATTTTATTTCTCTCTTTCAGGCAAAGAACATAAGTAATCTTTTTCCTTATGAGCCCACCAGTCTGTGATTCATAGGTCCTCAGGCCCTGTTTTGTTTTCCTCATGCGAGGATCTACACGCAAAAATGACACAAACACTGTGCAAATGATTTAACTTAAAGATAGGCAATTTCAGAGAGGCTGGCAATACAAACTAGCTTTGAAAGCATAAGATCACCCTTCACAGGTGGCAGGAGGCATACATAGTTTGACAGGCAAGTAGGACATCCTGTCATTGCATTCATTGTATCACCTTCCACAGAAGGCATACAAATATATTTACACCACTTTACTTAGTGATGCTATCAGGACGTGAAGAGACTTTCAACCAGCATAACAAAAAATATTTCTGGAAAAAAACTACCCTACCCTCCCTTTAAATCAAACATCTCACTGGCCAAAGGCAGCATTCACTGATCTCCAGCAAACGCTGAGGGAGCTTTTCAACACTTGTGTGTTTGTTCTCTCGTGTGAGGTGATGAGTGAGAACGTGTTTGGAGAAACAGAGATGGAAGAACACTTGAAGTTACGCTGAAGTCATTATGAAAGCTGCCAATTAGCGCCAGAAATAAACCGTCTGGCAGATGTCTAAACCCGACATGAATACAGGAGGAAGTGAAAGACAGAGAAACACAGCTGGCTGGAGGATTTCCTCAACAGAGACCTGAAGCCTTCCTCAGAGGGCTTTTCTATAAACATCAATACAAATGTGAAAGGCCAAGAACTTCTAGAAAACTTCTCCATTATCTTCATTTGAGTTGTACTGTTGACAGATGGGATGTTTTACAGAGTCTCTGATTTTCACACGATGTTGTGCAGTGAATCTAAATCTCACCTGATGGGCCAGTATGTAGATGTTGTGTCCAACGTCTTTAGGACTGATCTGATCTGATGTTTCTTCATCAATCTCACTTTCTTCTCCCTGAGCGTAAGCCTCCTTCATCACATCAACCTGTAGGTACAGACACACTGCATCAGAACATCACTTTATAGAGAATATTATGAAAAATACAGAGGTTTTGGCTGCTAATACACAATCATAACCTGAGTAGCTCACCAGTTCGTTGGGTCTCATCTTGTACAGGATCTTCTCGGCATTCTCACTGTCATGGCGGCTCTCCATGATGGCCAGAAGAAGTTTAGACGCATTGTTCTGATTTTTCATTGCATAGAAAGAGACATTTTTCATTGTACAGACAGAATGAGTTTTAATGATTACTCTGACATGCAATATTCACTTATTATTCTGGAGTTATAGAAAAATGTGCTGATGTTTTTGGGTAAATAAGTATATAAAAATGTAATAATTTTGGGATATTGACAGTCCTGCGGTGTGACTTACTAATCTCTGTTTAAAACTATTCTGAAAAGCACATTTTATAATCATTATGGATGCAGCTTTTGTGACACATTACCATGTTGACTTCATATATGAAATATGTACATGTAGATTTCTAATTAATACATTTTAATGTTTCGTTTTCTCATCTCAAAAATCAAATTAACATTTTTAATTTCTCACACCACAGGACCACTAACAAAGAGGAAACGGAGACCTAAGAGCAACTTTAAATAGGAAAGAAAAGCTATGGACTATGGAGCTATCTCCCCCTTCACACATGGAAAACAAAAATCTTTAGTGCTTCAAAACAAGTTTCTTTGTCATCCATGAAACGTTATTATGACTGTATCAATTGGCTCCTTCTGGGAAGCACATGAGCAGCCGCACACAAACACGGACCTTCAGCTCCAGCACCAGGTCAAGCCGGTTCTTTCCCAGCGGATCAATTGGGTTCACGATGAGTGCGATGATGATGTCAATGCCATTTGACTCGTGCCTGGCGATGCATGACTGCGGGACAAAATGCATAATCGATCATCCTAAAGAGCTACAGTGAAACTATATCTGTTATCTGAAACATGGAACAGATGCTTATACAAAGACTGTTCTTGATCTTTTACTCACCTTCATGTCATTCTAAACCTGTATGACTTTTGAGAAGTCTCAGTGGTTTTGTGTCCATACAATGGAATTCAATGGGTGACACTTTTGTTTGGTTACCAATGTACTTCAAAATATCTTCTTTGTATTTCTCATAAGCAAAATGGCATACAGGATTGGAATGACATGAGGGCGAGTAAATGATGGACGAAGATTTGTTTTTTGGGTGAACTGTCCCTTTAAGCTTTTAACACGTAAAAAACATCTATCCTCTTGCATTAATCAGTAATCAGGCCAGAAAGACATTCAGTAGCAAATCTAACACCTGGACTCACTTGTCCATGTAGAAACACATTTGTTCTCATTTTCCACGCTAGGGGAGATGTCAGTACCTGGTTCTCGTGGCAGGGGCCCTGGCAGTACTCTGTGATGGTCTCCAGTGTCTGTTTGACCAGGTCCACGTTCCTCTCATTAATGTAGAGACCCAGCAACCCCAGACCACCTGTAGTGCTTCCACAGATACAGTCAAGAAACTGCAGCGTCTCGCACACCAAGTTATAATTGGTCTTGTTGTTCTGATCTCGCAGAAAGTTCTGTGTAAAGAGACCAGAAGCATTTGAACTACCAACACAAACCAAAATCCAGAGTCCTGAGTGGCAGTAATTGGTGAATTAGTGTGTCAGATCTGAAAATTAACCATGGTTTTCTTAAAGTAAACCATGTTTTTTGGCAAAATGACCAGTTTTACTACAAATAACAACTATTGTTGCTGTAGCAAAATCATGTCTTTTTTACCATGGTTTACCTATAGTAAAATGTTTTTGGTTACATTTGTAGTAAAATTGCAATTATTTTACATTTTATGTGATCATTTGTAGTATTTGAACCAGAGTTTACCCTTATGAAAATTAGAGATAAATTATATCAGATTTGGGGTTATGTTTGTGTGTTTATGACCTTGCTAAAGGATGCTACAGGAAAGTGAGATGTTTACTGGACATCATTTATTGAACAACACTTGCAGACACAATATATCTGTGCTTCTCTTTTTAATCACGACCCACCAATCCCTAAAACTACAGCAGAGCAAGAGTAAAGTAACAAAACCTCGAGAAGATCAGCTACAGCACCTGCAATTCCCTGTTGTGGTTCTCACAGAGCAGCTGAAGGAACCGAAGGATGGGCTTCATGATGGTGATGGCCTGGCTCATCTGGGTTTCCTCCACCACCTCCTCCAGTCCCTCTAATCCAGAGCCCATCGGCTCCAGATCAGGGTCCAGTTCCCGGCGAAAAGTGCTGTACGCCTTGGAGGTGACAGAGGAGGCGTCTTTTAGCTGACCCCGCATCTCCTCTCTGAGGTGCAAGGTGTCTCGAACTTCACAGAGCACAGAAAGAAACTTCTGGTTAAAGGGATACCTCACCCAAAAATAACAAAAAATCTGTCATCACTTATTCACCCTTATGTCGTTATAATATTATATATGATCCTCTCTGCTGTGGAATACAAACAATATTTCAGAAATCTCTCAGTGGTTTTGGGTGCCACTGCTGTTGAGTTACCAACATACTTCAAAATATCTTCTTATATATTCTTTGTGTTCCTCAGAAGTAGAAAAAGTCACACAGGTTTAAAATGACATGATGGTAAGTAAATGATGGAAGAATTTTTATTTTTGGGCAAACTGTCCCTTTAAAAGCCAGTCTTTGATGAACGGGCAGCTAGACCTCACATGACCTCATGTGACAGAGGACCTGGAACACAGCGGATGAAATGGGGACAGCTGCTATTCATAAGTCTGAACATCCTGAAATTAACATCGCCTCGGGCCTCAAGTGCACTAGCAGGATTAGCTGTGCGTTAATGAACACTAGCCGTCTCTGATAAACAATTCACACAACCAATGACACAGGTCTAGAACAAACACAGTGTGTCATTTATAGACTCTGGGGCAACTTTAACAATTAGGCACATATGTTAAAGCAAAACACTTCAATTGAGACATGTCTATGTCTAGCAAGAAATTAAGGGAGTGATTCAAAAAGGTTTATTTTAAGACATCAGACCCATTTCCTTTCAACAAAGCACTAGAGAAAGTCAAAACAGCACCGTTACAGCTAATAATTTTGCTATATTATCTTATACTACCTAATAATTTCATTACATTTTTAATGTGGTTTCGTTTAACGGAAGCAGGATTTTCATTACGCATACCGAACTGCCAGCAATACATTTGGTGTAGAAATCCAGGGTGATTCAGTATTAAAATCAATCCATACTTGGATTGACATTTAGGTCTGATTACTGACTGGCGTTTGGTGGGTCACACTGAGGAGCTGAAACAGCTACACAGTGGAGGAAGAGGAAGTTAAGATCATTTAGAAACTCTGTGTTCTAAAAACAAACTATTTTCAGACACAAAAGATGAATCTCGAGAGTCATTCTGGGAAACACTGCTGAGTGAATCTCACAAAGAATGTCTGGGTCATATTTTCACCCCCAAATTAAGAGAAAAATAAAATACATGTAGGCCTCTGTTAGGGCCTTTGAGATTTTATATTGACATCACACTTAAAGCTGCAATCTGTAACTTTTGCCTCTCTACTGCCATTTCTCTTGCTGACATTTCCCGGGAAACTGAACTCGACAGCTCAAATTATAAATCATTATTATAAACTTCAGTGTAAGGTAAGGACACTGTTTTGAACACTGATCTGTCATCATCTTTACTTGTTCAGTAACTAATTTGTTTATTTTTAACCATTATTATTTTTAATTGCAGTGTTATTATGATGTAAAAATCATAGTTTAATTAGTGTAAATTTCATTTTATTATTTCCCTTTCATTCTGGGGTGAAATATATATACACACACATGCACAGTTCCATGCTCCTGAAGTGTTTATCTCATGTTTTTAGACTGAAAGAAACAGAGAGGCTGAGAAACAGGAAGTTTACTTTTCTTATGTTTCATTCCTGAACCTTCTCCCTCCTCCTCTCTCTTCCTCCAGCTCAGCTCAAACATGTTGACCGACACACTGGAGCGGATCTCCTTCTGGGCCTGTTCCATGCGATCATAGAACACCTTAAAGAACTTCTCAGACTTCTTCTGCTTGTGCAGCTGATTATAGAAGGAGTTCTATGGAGGAACAGCAAGAAATTACATCAAAACAGGCTGCCAGACCCAGATGAAGTGCAGCAATTGAACAGGAGCGGTGCATACCTGAATCTGTGTGTTGCCTCCTCTAAGCAGTGCGATGCCCAGCAGAATGCTCTCCTCAAAGATACGGTCATTCTTAGTGCTGACGATGAGGTCGATGACCAGCTCAGATGCTCCCACGCTGTCCAGCATACACTGGGTGTCCACGACGCTGGTGCCTGGCTTATCAGAGTCTTGCCCTGGAAAGCCACCTAAACCCACATCAACACACTTCACTTTCAGTTCATGAATCAAACTCAGAATCAACCACACAATTATCGCGTTTCTTTTGAAGGGCTGTCATAATGCACACTGTACATCTGTCTTATCTTACATTTGTCATATGGTGTATTTCAAAGTATATTATGCTCCATCACACAGCTTCATTAAAGACAAGGTATGTGATCTTTTCCAGAAAAAAAATTGTTATGCTGGTTGAAAGTCTCTTCACATCATGATGACAGTAACTAAGTAAATATATTTATATATCTACTGTGGAAGGCACAGGACCATAAAATGTTTGTCCAATCATTGCATTCGCTCCGAATGCAATCACAGGATGTTCTGCTTGCCTGTCAAACTAGCTATGTGCATACCTCACATGCACTGCTGGAGGAGGTGGGCTTTAGAGAGCACTCTAAAAGGAAGCGAAATTGATTTTGATTTGGGTTATCTAGATGGGTTATCTAGATTTGGGCTGATTAGCATGGCCAACATGGCTGAAATTCATGTGCAGTAAATAAATTCTATAACTCATTTCAAGCTATCACAAGTGAACTCATGATGCAGAGTCTGTTCCAATAAATGGTCATTAACCTTACACAGCCTCCTAAGATATCTAACTTTGACCAAACTTTATTTTTTTATACATGAAGGAGGCAATCCCAGAGTGCACTGCGCCAAGCTTCATCCATAACATATCTGAAAACGTCATTCACACTGTAGCATCTCAACAAGCTAGGTCTAGCTTTGATGCTTAAGAGCCACCAAGTCTTGCTAAAAGACTCTTTATTAATCACTCAGTGGAGAGTTTGTGTTGACTGAACTGATGCTATGTCTCGTATTTAAAGTGACAGCAGCAGCTGTGCTGAGACAGTAAGTCAGTATTCATTAGAGCCAGACAGGAGAAAAGGTGAGGTTAGGTGAGAGATTGTTTCCTGTGAGCCGACTGTGTGCTGTACCTCCAGATGAAGAGCTGTTTCCACCGCTGAAGTCCAGGGATTTGGAGTGGAGCCGCTGGTTGCCAAAGTAATGGGTGAGCAGAGTCTTCCTCAGCACGTTACCCTGAGGAAGAAGCAGATCCACATAACAGTGAATGTTCTTGAAACGTTGGCTAATGTTGGTCTAAACATTCTCTCAAAGTTATCAGAAATGTTCTTGCAGTAATGTTAGCAGAATGTTTTTAAGCATCCATTCTTAAGCTGTTAGTGGAATGTTTTTAAAAACAGCACAGAATAAAAAAAGTTACAGAAATGTTCTTATAACCAATTTGCAACTTCTGCTTTACCCTGATCCCAGAACATTAAGATAAATAGGTAAGAAAATAATACTTTCAGACAACCTTGCACAAACATTTAAAGCCAGCTCAGTTTCTCTAAGCATGTGAGTGACTTTCATTTCCTGTCCATTTCGTTTCCCACTTTTGCGTGTTTCCCTCCCAACCGTGTTGGATAAAAACACAGGCTCACATGGGAGAACTTCTTACATAACTGCTATAAACTGTCGTAATTGCTGTAATTATGCCAGAAGTGTAGCGAAACCTCGGGGAGGCAGAGGGTGAGAGCTGACGGTAGAAAGCAGACGGCCGCCTCGAAAATCTGTTTCCCAGTGGGAGTGAGAGAGTGGGGGGGCTGGCAGAGAGACTGAGGGAGAGCGAGCGAGAGACAGATCAACAGAGTGAGGGAGAGAGAGAGTTACGTAACACCTGCCTGCTGAACGATCACGCGGTAGGCAAGACAGAGGGAGCAGGATGGTACTGACTCGCTTTCTTTTTTCTCTTTCTTTGTCTGCTTGCCTAATGTTCTCTCGTTTCTTTGTGTCCCTCATGTCTTTCCTGCTCTTCTCTTCTATACATCTGGCAGGAAGATAGTTGCAGATCTTTTTGTGTTTCTTGGGATTCAAAGACACGAAATGAGAGAAAAGAACCAAAAGCAGGTGAAAAACATGGTCCTCTGCGTGCTGTAGCGCTGTGGGACTAAAATCTGAGAACGGAGCGTTGTCAGCTGAAGGATGCGGCCCTGTTAGAGTCGTATCACTCTGGTTGTGTAAGAACATTTAGGAAAAACTCTGGATGTCACCAAAGTTATCTTTGTTCCCATGGCAACAAGCAAGGTGACAAACAGGCACTGATAGCTTACTGATTTTATCCTTACACACTGTGCCACACCAAGGCTACACTACAAATAATCTCAACACTTTCTGTCACATTTGACATTTTGACTAGGTTGTAAATCTTTTGTCATGGTCTATTTTTGTATTATTGTTTTCAACTTTCTAAAAATGATTTCGAGTTTGGGTGTATGTTGGCTTACAGAAAACACGGCTTTTCACTACAATGGAAGTTAATAAATATTTGAAGAGCTGAAACAATGGCCGACTGACAAGCGTAAACAAAACTGAAAACTGATTTTATTTATTCAGTAATAACAAGATTTGCTTTTTCACAACTAAACACAACCTTCTGAAGTGCTCAAGAGAACTAACGGCACGCGGGGTCCGTGTGGTCCATCAGAAGAATGACAAACTGCCACAGAGAGACACTTTCTCTCCCACACTGACAAGCACGTGTTGTTGATGTCTGTGCTCTCAGTAAACACTTGTTCTCATCAGCAGTCAGCGCAGACTGTGTCTGCCTCCACTGTCTGGATCAAGCGCCGCACACTCGCAGCAGGTGAACATCAACTCACAACAGCAGCTCACATCACTTTCACAACCTGACCTACTTCACAGAAACTGAAGTAGGAAACAAACCTCTAGCAACCACTCTGAACACCCTAGCAACTGCATAGCAATGCCATGGCAACAACTTAAAAATCAAGCAGCCGCATGGCAATGTCTTAGCAACCACCAAAAACACCCTAGAAACAACCTTTAACACCATGACATCTGCATAGCAACTAAAAAAAACTTGAAGTTACAAGCAATCATACAGATTTTTATTGTCTTCATGTCAGTTCCAGTAAACAGGGATTGACTGCAATGAAACATGAAAGACGTTCAGAATGTGTTCTGCTGATGTGAGGGAGTTCAGCCTCCCTCCAGATGCTGCAGCGTTTCTCACACCTCTGCAGAGGACTTCAGATGTGAAGACAAAGCAGGAGGAGTGAGAGATGAAGGTAGCGCGACCAGCCGGTCTGACTCATCTGTCTGCTGCTGCATGGGTGAAAAAAACACTCCACGCAGGTGAAGCGAGACCGGAGAGAGAGGAAAAAAGAGATAAAGAAACAAGACAGATAGAGAGAGGTAGAGAAACAGATAGCGGAAGTGGTAGAGAGAGAGAGAGAGATGAGGGTGTGATAAAGGGAAAGACAGAACAGTAGTAACAGAAAAGCTGACTTCTTAAAATGTGCATGGGCACGCCACACTGCGGCTGGCCTGGATGAGTCTGGGATGCTCCAGCGAGCTTTAAAATGCCCTGCTCTGCTGTCTGCAGGTGCCCGAGCGCTCAGGATGGAGGGATCCAGAGAGAGAGAGGGAGTGAGAGAGGGAGGGGGTTGCTCTGTGCCGCTGGTCTGATTCAGGCTCAGTTTATAACCTCACGGCACACCTCCTGGGTCATATCGACCCCAATTACTGCACATGGGGCTCCGCTCCAGGGTTACAGCTGCCATAGTGTGTTTTCCAACTTTTGGATGTGTTAAAAAATTGAGTAGGGAGGAGAGGACAGAGAGAGGAGGAGAGGCAACCTTCACTGCATTAAAACCTATGCAGAAGATTATATCTATAAGCAACACAAGAGAAGTCACACCCTTCATGCAGTACTGAGATGTTATTTACACATTTAAAGGTAAAGTACAAAATTTTTGCATCACTGTGGAACCAATCGGAACAATTTAATAAGACAACGTGAGTGGTGCTTTCACATGCAAAACATACAGAGCCGTCACAAAGTTAAGGTGCTGGAAGAGGTCATTGCCATGGGGTTTCTAAAGTGTTCTGAATGACTGCTAGGTAGTTAACTACAGACCCAAGTCAGCACAATTTGAAATATCACAATTATGCAGAACAAACCTCGACCGCCATCTCTGTTTGAAAATTAACCTTACAAATCATTATAAAATTACAGTTGGGAATTGGGGGAAGGTCGTTTTAAACACTTCTCTGTTATGCACTTGCCCAACAACTTTTTAAGCAAGACAAAATTCCCTGCGAATTTAATCCAAGGATGTTACTCATGTATTAACCACTGAAGTTGCAACACAATGTTTCAGACCTCCAAAACTTAATTGACATAGTAAAGTTAATGGAGTGAAACGTTGCAACAGTGCAACGTGCACTGTTTCTAAGGATGGAAGAAGGACTACGGCTTTGGGTGGAATGGATTTATCGAGGAGAGCGAGTGGAGGAGAGAAAAATCAATACACCTAAAACCTCATTGGACAGTCTAGACATGAACATCATGGCCATATCTTCTCCAGAGCTGAGAAAAACCTGCATAACACAAACTGGGGAAGAGAGAAAGAGTGAGAGACAGTTAGACACAGCCAGTGTCAGTAACAGTGTACCTGCGGGTTTTCTTTAAGGTTGCTCTCACAAGTTCCTGTTGTATTAGATCAGCTCTGTTTTCAACTAATCTCAAACCTTTTTTTTAATGAAAAATGTTTTTTTAATCTTTGTTCTTTCTACACAAGTACAGCTGAGAGCGACGTAAACTCAGAGCCTCAGAAACTGCGCAACAGTGAATTGTCAACATATAAAAAGATCTGTGCCAAGATGCCAAATATGCTTCAATAATACATAATAAAATCATTTATATTTTTGGTTAAAGTGTTTCTTTAACACCGTCTTTAAATCACTGTCATAGCCTCGGCAGTCCCTACAACACATTGTCTTTCTCGTCTGATAGTGAAGGATGAGGAGGCGTCACAAACTCAAGTTTCCTGTAAACAACCGCCCAGTCCAGTGGCCTGACTGTCCTGTGATTGGTCCAGAGGTCCCTTGTGACCTGCTCTAGTGGCTGCTGTGTTCAGCGTGGTTCTCTTCATAAACAGTGTCACCAGCCGCAAAACAAATTAGCTTTGCATGTGAGAGCAATTGGAGAGATTGTTGATTTTCAGGCGGGTCCAAAACAAACATCAGCAGGCGAGTAAACAACCATTCCTGAAGATAGCTGACCCCGGTGCCGTACGGAAGTGGGGCATGTGATTGCCTAATGTTGTTAGGGGCACAGAATGGGTTTGTAAGAACTGTTTGCCATCAGAGGATCACGTAGAAAAATAAGAGTGTGACCTTCGAAATGCTGACTTGTGGACACCCAAACGGCTGCCGCATTTACACACACACACACACACAAACAGTAATTAGTATTCATGTACAAACGCTTAATCTCATGCACAATTAATCTGCATGACGAATCCATTATGTAACCAATATAAGCCTCTACGCTTCTGTGATAAACACTCAATGTTAACAACATCTGTTTCCCAGGCATTTATATAAAGTATGAGTCTCATGTCACGAGCCACATGGTTACTACAGACAATTCCGGGTGTTCTGCAAATCTAAGTTGGATGTGCTATTTGAAAGCATAAACAGCATAAGATCCAAAGCCACGCCTCCTCCGGCAGAGTGCAGAGGTATGCGAATACATAGATTGACCGACAAGCAGGACATCCTAATCGGACTGAATGCAATGATGGGATGAATGTTTTATGGTCCTGTGCCTTCCACGGAGCACATAAACATAATACTATTATAAATATACATTGCAGACAGCACAAACAGACCAGGATGGATCTCACTAAGGAACCTGATATAAGCTGCAGAGAACATCCAGCTCCTGAAGTCAGTCTTCTCAGTAAATCGCGCTCTTACACAGCACTGTGGACCTCCTGTGGCATCATCTACAGGTGTGTTTTTCTAAAGCAAACCGAGATGTGCAGCACGTACTGGTGCATTTCCATGGCGACCACACACTTAATGACTTATTTAAGTGGTGGGGTTAAGAAAACAGTCTCTCTCTCCCTCATACACACACACTTTCAACCAGGTTTCAGATCAGTCACATCCACCAGTGATAAAGACAACGTCGAAATCAAAACCGACCCTTTTTACTCTCTTAATAAATATTCCAGGTCTTTCTCTACACGATTCATCAGTGCACGGTGTTTTGCTGAAATATTATTTGCTTTCATAACCTTCCATTAAAGTGTAATAACTTTCTCTACCTCTAAAACAACTTATTTTTTTCTGACAATTTAGCCCAGACCGCACAGACACAGGTAGATAATATTAACCAGCAAGATTTTTCATGTACTGAAGAAAAAGTTGCGCCTGCCTGTGCAAAACTCTCCACCGCAGCACCGGAGGTCGCCAGCGTGTTGGCGAGAATAACGACTGGCCTCCGTCTGAGGACCCTAAATAGTCTGGGGTTAAGTGTGTGTGTGTGGGCTTTCAACTGGGAGCTGTAAACACTGTTGGATGTGTGTGTGGGCTGATATTGAGTTATTCCACTGCAGCCATCAGGGATACCTGCTAACTCAAAGTGCATACATGCCGTTGTTTCACACCACGTACAGGTTTCACGCCCACCATGAGAAGCGCATGTCTGTGTGTGTGTGAGGGGCTTAACTCTGTGAGGCTGTTAATCCGAAAAGCTGCTCTGCCTTTGTGCGTTAGTGTGAAACTTGGCTGGAGAGAGAGATATAGATGGGATGAGAGAGGGAGAAAGAGAGAGAGTATGGGGTGTTATGTAACAGGGCTTTTCTTTCTTTTGTTAACAAACAGGAGAGGCCTGTTTACACACACACACACACACACACTACTGTACATCATCACACACACACACACACACACACACACACACACACACACACACACACACACACACACACACACACACACACACACACACCACACACACACACACACACACACACAGTTAGTCACTGCAAACACGCCACAGTCACACGAGAAAGCTTTAGTTCAAGTACACGCCCCGCTTGTGAGACACGCATGCGAAACATTCCAGCACTCGGTACACACTGTTATGTCAGTACATAACAGACAGCAGTTTGTTTCCTCAGGTGAATGTTTTGTAACAAGCGCTGGACGAACTGAACAGAAACTCTTGGAAAAAGGAAAAAGTCCTCACCTAAGGAACAGAAGTGGCCTGGCTGCCATCCAAAGTGTTCTCACAAATACACAGCATTATGTTTAGTTGTATAACCTTCTGAAAAACATGAACCCTGTGCTGCTGCTTGGGCCTGAGCTGGTGCTCAGCTGTCGGATGTCATGAACATCTCCAGAACTGGACAAAGTTTCTGCTGAAGCAAGCTGAGATATTACCTAACTGACTGCATTACTACTGTATATAACTGGCCCACAGGACAGTGTTGCATTTAATTATAAGTCTTCAGAACTTTGCATTTCACATCCACATTTAGCAGAACCTAGTCAATTAAGTTGCTTTGGATGTTAAATGCGGAATGTTTTGGGAAATGTTCTCGTAGCTCAGCTGGTAGCTAACAGCACAAACGTTGCGGGTTCGATTCCCAGGGAACACGTGTAAAACGTATGCCTTGAATGTACTGTCGCTTTATATAAAAGTGCTAAATGCATACACATAAATGTAACAATAGTTTTTAAATTACATAAATAAAATACATAATTCATAAGACAGAGACTTGCTCGTGGAGAATGTCACTTAAGGTGCTCTATAGAGAGCTTAAATTTAATGCAAAAAAGTTTTCATGCCACTTTTAATTATATTGAAAAGCCTTTATTATCACATGGTTCAGAACAAAAGGTTTAAACAGTTCAAGGTTGTGATAATAAAGGCTATTTAATATAATTAAGAGTGTTTTACACACATAAAGTACACACACAGTTTTAACCTCTTGTTGGGACCACACACACCCTGAAACCTTAAACCCTGAAACCTGTGTTCACTAAACTCAACCACACACACACACACACACACACACACACACACACACACACACACTGTATGAACACAGAAGAAAACAGACAGATAAAGGCGTCGTTTCAGGAGCTTTGTGGTCACTGCTCTGCTGTGACCATTTGGGCAATTACCACGTATCTAAAGTTACAGCTGAACAACAGCACCTGCCTGACATTTTAAACATTTTGTACACGGTGTGCAGACAGGAGTGTCCACACACTCACGTTCTGCTCATTCACCACATTGACACAAGATCATTTGAGAGAGAGGGGGGAGAGAGAGAGAGAGAGAGAGAGAGAGAGAGAGAGAGAGAGAGAGAGAGGCCAATTATATCTGCTCATGAGTCATGACCTGCTGCTCAGCAACCAAATCACCAAGTCAAAGAACAGAAAAAGAACGAGAGAACGAGAGAGTTTTTATCCCTTTTAAAAACGTGTGCAATTAAAGTAGCTTTTGTCATTTCACTTGTAATTTACATACTTTTGCACTAAAAATTTGCATTAATAATTGCATTAATAATTTCTCATTCTATTTAACACCATTATTTATTTCACACCATGGTTTAATTTGTTCCAACAAATTGACTTAATTTGGACTAATTTGGTTGGACTTTTTCACACATCTCTGGCAATGCGAACAGTAGTGTTTGTTTGTAAAACCTCAAATCAACTGAGAGAGAATAGATTCTAGCTGTTCAAGAATTCGACACAGAAAACAGCGACTTACAGAAAAACACTGAGATAAACAAGCAATAAGTGATGAGAGAGACAGACAAAACCATGGTGAGAGCGAGAGAGAGAGAGAGAGAGAGAGAGAACGTGATGAGACACGTGAGGTTGGCTCAGACACTGCAGGCCGGTTACGTAAACGCCCCCCCGCTCAGACTCCTCATGGACTCAGCAGACACGGCTCGTCTCCAATCGCTCTGCCACGCTTTTCTCCTCCCTCACATGGCTTCTCACATGCTCCCCCCTCCCTCGCTTGCTCGCCCTCCTACTCTCTCTCTCCCTGGGGAGCCGCTGGCCTGTGGCGATCAGGTCTGTGTGAAACCGCAGCTCCACTCTCAGGGCAGGAACAATACAGCAAAGGAGCCAAACTCCACCGAGAAAGAGTCTGGCTAAACATAAACGCACACATAGGAACGCAAAACTATGCAAACAGACGGTCTGTGCGTTGCGTTGGACAATATAATTCAGCTGCTTTTATAGTCTGTGTAGTTTTTTTTTTTTTTTAAAATACGTTCTATTCCAGTTTACTATGCAGAGACTATTGTAAGAATGCCACTGATAGATTAAGTTTATAGAAAGTGCTATCAAAACATTTCTTCACATGCCAACAAGCCTGACACAGCAACACTGGCTCAACCAATGGCAGCAGTTTGGGGTGGGGCCATCTGTTTGTCTATTCAATGACAGCCTACGCAAACAAAGGAGAATTCAGAAAACCTGTTCGAATATAATCACTTTTGCTGCCCTCTGCAGTGACACAAGTGTGATGTTTTACCTTTAAACTTGTCACGTGTCCTGTATGATTACTTAACAGACACACCTATCTAAAGCTATTTACAAATGTTTGTTTTGACATCACAATGCCTGTGATGTCATAATATTAATATGGAAATGACCATACAGATGTACAGTAAGAGCATTTTTACATTTCCCTTTTTATCTTTCAAACTTCCAATGTTTTCTTTCTCTTACAAACTATTCCCTACCTCCCTCGAAAATTCAAACAAGCATTACAGACGGGTACAGTATTGCCAAAGAATTAGCTATTAAAATGACCGTGTCCTCGCTCCCTCTCTCTCCCTGTGTGCGAGGCTGTAGTCAGCTCTCTGCAGTATTGATTCTTTGTGCTGGCTGCTTTGGGTACTTGCTCTAACACTACGAGCGTGTCCTCGTGTGCCTTCGCTTATGTAACAGTGCAGGCCCGTTTCTCTGCTGAATGCTGATTAACTGTCTGGAGCTCAGGACTCCCGGCATCCACCCTGCCACAGATGCCAGCGACACTGCAGAGGCCCAAGAGCTCTGCTTCACCTAGCACACCCGCATACACACTCTCTCCTCTACGGCAGAGGGGCGGGGTCATCAGGTTTAATGGCTCGTCTTATGTCACCAGCACCCTCTTCTGGTAAGCACTGGCATGGCAATAACATTCCCCAGAGACTTTATGCAGTGATGGGTGACAGGTGCATTATTTGAGCTACCGTAACACTGTCTTCTTCTACATGTAATAAGTATAAAACTAGTGTGGAAAGCCAGAGTTACTTTAGCTGGTTTCAGGACGCACTTGAAAAAAGATTTCAGTTTTGTTAAACCAATAAACTACACACTGCAAATGACAAATATTAGATTAAATATTAATTACCAATAATACTGTAATCATATAATTTATATCATAAACCTATAGTATTACCCAAAAAACTTTACATAATTAATCACAAACAAACTTTTGTGATTGCTTTTTTAGTTCATTTCTAAACGCATTCACATCCTATTTTAGGAGGGGGGAAAAGTGATGAAATGATGAAAGACGCAGTGGAATATATATGCATATAAAGGATGACACCAGACAGAGGCAGATTTGTGTACATTTCACTTGCATTAAGCGTTTCTTCATAATTACCTCCAGATCTGTCAAAACTTCTGCAAGAACACTGAATTTAATTGAATTCATTAATTTATTCATAAAGGAAAAGAAGGAAACGAAAAAGCCTCAGTGATGTTTAGGGGAAGTTGTACCACACTTACTTGCTCCTCAAACGTCTCCTTCTTGTCCAGCATCTCTCTCAGGGTCTGCAGGATCTTAATACACAGCTTCTCCTCCTTCTCCATCAGTTTCTTGGTGTGTTTGATCAGCCTGACCGACACAATATCATACTTCAAAATATAGTCTGTAACTATTGTGTCACATGAAGCACTTTGAATACATATTGCATTTACAATGCAATGCAACAATTACAATGTCATGAAAACATTACAAATTAAACAGTGCAACTGAAGCAAAAAAATCTGTGACACATGCATGTGTCTATAATCCTGCAGTCCTATGTCCTAGTCATGTGGACTCTTTATATAATTAAATTTGATTTCTGTAGAACTTTTCACAATGTGTACTGTAGCAAAGCAGCTTTACAGAAATAAAAACATTTCAGTAGAGCAGAAAGATAAAATATAGTATTTTAATGCTAATACCATTTTTGTTCATAAAATTTTTTCCCAGCGGGCTAACTTAATGTGGCTGGGACAACCATTTTGACCTGCTCAAGTCTAGACTCTACATGCCTCCATATGAAGCTAAGCTCTTGTGTAGAGCTGCTCTGTGATTTTACAGCCTCAGACACAGAAAACTGCTTATATAAGACACTTAGCTTACTGCTTACTACTCAAAGCAAACAGGCTCGAACGCATATATACATGCATGAGCTTTATTTGGGCTACACTTAAATTGACGCTAACATGTATAAAACTCATTTGTATGGGGAACATATAATCAGTTATGGATGTACTTGACGTCAATGTATTGCATTGTTTGGAATCTGTGAAACTGAAATTCTCAGATTTACAACGCGGACCTACGTCTATTTATAACACTGGACATTTTTAATGTATTCATCACGGATGACGCACGACTTTAATTTGTTTGATGTGGGAGTGCATCTCACTTGGACATGAAGGCTCCGGTCTCGCAGCGAAGCTGTGCCGACTCAGGAAACAACATCTCTGGGCTCTGGAGCACGTCCACCAAAACAGAGAACTCTGCCTGCACCCGAGGACTAAACTGCTCCTCCAGATAGGAAACAACCCCCTGCAGACACATCATAACAGATTAAAGTAAATCAAAAGAGGTTGTTAAAGGCAGAGTAGGACATTTTACCAGAAGCATTTTTGTTATGCTGGTTGAAAGTCGTTTCACAGCAATCACTTAATACTGTGTTCTAGATATAACAAAAAAATAAAATGCTCGTCCAATCACAGCATTTGCTTCATTTTGTTACCAACTCAGATCTTTAACCACTCCAGTGACAGTGTCGGGGTTAAAACCGCCACGTTACCTGTAGTTTCTCAATGATGTTCTTGTAATCAGGGGCCCCAAAGGGTTCTTTGCGGGGCCGGGAACGGGCCGACAGTCTCCAGTCTTTAGCTGCACGCTGCACTGCGTTGGTGTGTGTCTTCAGGGACAAAGAGTTGACCTGACCGTCCAGGTCCACTGGAATGGGAATGGCCCGGTTCTTAGCTGGAATGGGTCACAGGGAGATTCGGGTTCAGAGATAAAGGACGTAAATAGGGAACAAGATAACCCAAGATGACATTAATTTTATGGTTTTAGAATGACACATGGTTAACTCAACTAACTCAACATTTTTATTAGCAAGATTAAAAAAAGGTAACTTTAAGGAAGAAGCATGGAGCCTTAGTATTATCTTATCTGAAATCTGGAATACAGACCAAATATACTGAATATTACCCTCAACATTTAAAATCAACTTTTGATTTCAATAGATGTCTAATTCGGTTTTTAGTCAAAACCGTTTTAACCCAAAACAAGTAAGAAAAGATGAATAAAAACACTTTAAGCAGTGCTTGCTTGCCCACAATGAAACGACCAGATGTGGCCGCATGTCTGATTACAGAACCAAAAATCAGAACCAAAGATGATGAGACAGAAAAATGATGTAGCGTCTATTCATTACAAACGCTGTTTTTCATCTGCAAACTTCTTAAGGTACATCCCTGCCAGAAACAAAACCTACCCACGTCAGCAAGAGTTTTAATGCAACATTCAATGTTGGTCTTCTGCAGGGAGTTGAGCCAGGTGCAGCTGTACAGTCTGAAGGCCGACTGCAAGAGCTTGATGAATATTGGCTGATGGGCCTGACAGGAGATATAAATACCCTACAGTCATACATCAAATGTAACACCACATTAACATAACGACTGAATCACAGAGGAGAAACACAGCCAGTGAAGGCAAAGGAGATGTAGTGAGAAGGTTTGAGATGATGCGTGTTCCTCAAAGCATTTTTCCCCTACCCAGCTAACAGGGAATGTTCTCCGAACATTGGTTTTTTCAAAGTTCTCCCAAAGTTCCTTCAGTTATCAAAAACATTCTCGCAGAAATGCTAGAAGAACATCCTAACCAACCTATCCCAACCTAAAATTGTTCTCTGGGTACCTGCAGGTTGGAGTTGCTGACAGAAAACTGGGAACCGAAGAAGCCCTTGACAATGGCCACGATGGTGTCTATGACGTACTTCTCCAGGGATGAGTCAGCGTGTTTCCTGTCTGTGGTGCTGTTACACACCTACAACAGCATCACAGTTCACACGGTTCAGAACGCTCGGCACCCACACAGATAACACAAACCAGTCATGGGTGATCTGAAGCAGTTTAACCCTGTGCAAGACGCCTCGCAGAGAAACAGTTGCGAGGGAGTGAAACAGAGAGACAGAGGGATAGTTTCACCGGACTCACCCTGGCCATATCTGTGAGGAAGTTTTCAAAGAGCTTCCAGATGTGATTGCTGGTGTAGATCTCCTTCATTTCCACCTCAGTGTCCACATAGCAGTGATTCACAAAATTGACATAAGCTATTTTGACCTGCAGACAATACAAACACAAACGGTCACACAGGCAAGTAGCTGGTTTCAAAACTCTATGGTTTTAGCATGTTTTCTTCATGGTACCATAGTAATACCATAGTTTTGTATACATGGTAGTGCGATTTTGAATATTGTAACACGGTAATGCAACAATATTTCTTAAAGTGTCCTGGGGTAACTGCTGACTGTTTTACAGGTACATTCAGCATTTGGAGATTTTTGGTAGGGTTCTGATGACCCATCACCTCTGGGATGCAGTCGTCATGGATGACCACCTTAACAATGTCATCGAGTGGCAGAAGTGAGTTACACTTGAGCTCTGTGTCGACGTTCTTGCCCTCCGTGCATGCTGCCAGCAGCTCCACCAGGGTGATGTGATACGCCAAAGCCCCATTCTCATCACTGCGCTCCCGCTCAGAGTTCATCATTTTCAGCAGGGTGGAGAATGAGACACGGTCGTTATAAAACACCAGCACGTCTTCTCCTCCATTCACCAGCTACACGTCAACACACAACTCCAGTTACTTCTGTATAAAGCACTCCCCAAATGCATTATGGGTAATGTAGTGTTCCATTCAAAGTTTCTCTCACCTCATTCATGACTTTGCACTGGCACTCCTTAACGTATTTCCCGTCAGCTTTAACGATGGTCTGGAGGAAGCGCAGGTACTGCACATGACGACCGTGGGTCTCGATGCAGTGCACGTAATGATGCACAACGCGATCGCTGATCTCATTACACAGGAGATAGTTGTTCCTGAAGATGTAGCGCATGGTTTTTGCCTCCAGAAGCTGAAAAAAAACAAGGAATCATATTGGAATATATACAGGAATCAACATATCGGAAGCATTCCATAACTTTTATTAACTAACAATAAACTAAAATCAGTTATTGAGCAGGTACATCAGTGTCCAAAACTGTCTCCTTACCTTACCCCAATTCACTATGGTAATTTCATAATTGTGATGAATAATTTGAGCTTTTGGGTCCGATTTCCCAGGAAATGTCAGTTAGCTTCATTTGATTTCAACATATATAAAAAATATTGTAATTTTATGTTTCAAACCGAGACAGTAGTAGAGAGACAGAAGGTACAGATTGCAGCTTTAATTTATCAGACTGTGCTGTGGAACTGTGGTGAAACTCACCCCAGGTGTGAGGAAGAGGTTGAGATGTTTGTGCAGCAGTGTCTGGTTCTGAGGGTTATCTCGGCAGAAGTTCTGGAGAAACGTGTGGGCAAGAGTCATGATCTCATCCATCTTCTCATCGCCCTGAGAATGGAGCAAAAAAAGCTTAACAATTTCAGAATCTCGCCCCAAATTCATCTACTCCAAATCTGGTACCATTTTACCACTGCATATGACAAAGTTCTTCCATATACCCAAAAAATTCTCTCATGAGTTCATGAGTAGCACGTTCACTCACTTTCTCATATGGGATCTGGAGCAGATCCAGGACCACAGTATGAGCTCCCATGTTCTTCAACAGCCTCTGCTGTTGAACACGACTCTTCTTAGCAGGGTAGCACAGTTTACTGAGACTCAGCACGATCTGTGTGACCGGAAACAACACATCACACCACAAGTTGAGTTGACTATAGATGGGTATTTTTGTCATTTTTTTTATTTCAGTTAATCAATAGTTATGTAGAAAGTCCACTTGAGTACTCGGGGATGGGGAAGGAGCGGGGAAAATTTTCATGATCAATCATCACTGTCGTGTCCCATCACTTGAGACTCAAGCACATGCCTATTTTTAAGCATACTAGTGTAAATCTGTGAAAAAAAATTTTGCTCCTACCTCTTTCACAATTTTGTAGTTGTTAGCTTTGTTGCTGTCTATCTGAGGTTTACTGTTTCCATCCTGCGCTGGACTCAAAATACCCACTTCCTGTAAATCAAAAATTACATAGTTTTTCTTTCTGAGTTGTTAATGTGACCTAATCTCATTTTAATAATGTCATTATGGTGAAGAAGCTAATTTTTGTGGATTATAATCCAGCAATATGCTTGCAGTGTCTTTCTCCTGCCAGTAGGGGCACACCTCCAAATTCTGCTCTTTGGTCTGATTATCTGTGATATCTTCATGCCCATAACTTCCACTCTTCTCCACCCACAACTCGGACTTCTCCACTGTCAGACGCAGCTGGTCCAGGTTTGCCTTGATCTGCTTATAGTTCTCAACATCCTGCTCAGAAACCAGCAACTGGACCTGCACATACAGACACCCCTTACTACAGACCTACCATATTTATTAATAATCGATTCATTTTCATAATCATGTAAAGATCAGTGCTGCTCTCCAAACATTAGTATGAGTGAAAGACCTGTTTGAAGGCCTGGAGAACTTCGGCTCTCTGGCTGAAGTGTTTGAAGATGAGCTGCAGAGAGCCAGAGACCAGCGGAGGATAGTCCTGCATGATCAGATGAATGAGCACGCGCAGAAACGTCTGTCCACCTTCATTATCCAGATCCACTGGACTCCTCTGTTTACCACTGTTAACACAGAGAACCACAGACACATGGAGTCCTGAAGCCAGTTCTAACATAGAACTTTTACACAGAGGTACAGAGCAAAAAAATGGCTTGTTTAATACAACAGGTCAAAGAGAGGATGGAGCTGTCATGTTAAAGTAATAACCACCGTTTTTTTTTTGTAAAATTATTGTAATTAATTACAATACTTTTCTCACCTTCCGGAAAACATACTCTCTGCTTTTTCTGCTATCTCCTCTACGTTTGGCTCTGCAAAGCACCAGAGAAAAATTAAATAACATACAAACACTTAAAACTACAAACGGTAAACTTAGTGCATCTTTACACAGACAGGTTAAAGCTTCTCTGTGCCTGCTCAGAATTCTGCGTCATGACACAATGACACATGAAAGCCACACTGCATTAAACAGTATGATGAAGACTCATTAAATTTCTCTCACCGGATATGGAAGTAAATTCTGTCACTGAGGCAGAACTTTCCATAGTCTGATCCCCAGACTCTTTCTTATAAATGGACAACAGGTAAGTGATGCGGTAATCCAGTCGCACATTCAGAATGAACTACGACAAGACAAAATAAACATTATGCCACCATGTAACAATCTCAGAAACATACAGTGTCAGACGCAACTGAAGTATTGCGAAAAATAACAACTTTAGGTTGTAAGAACATTTCCCTAACTTTCCCTTAAATAAGCAAAAACATTAACAAAGTTATTTTGAAAGTTGTTTCATTCTGTAACGTTCTTAAAACGTTCCACTAACTAGTTAACGTTTTTGATATATGATATATATCATTTAAACACATTCTCCTAATGTTTCTGAAAGAACATTTTGATAACTTATTGAACTTATAGAGATTGTTAGCCAATGTTCTGAGAATGTTCCCTGTCAGCCGGGTAATAACTGTAGTCTTTGTCAATCATTATACAACAGTTGACTGTGATTCACAATTGTGTCATTGAGAGCATCACCTGCAGAATCTCAATAATCCTGAGCTTGGTGTCCATCACCATGACGTCCTCGTTGTCAGGGAGACAGATTTGCTTTCCGTGGATTGGCTGAGCGTCGGGGAGACTGTGGGGCATCATGGAGCCTCTGCTCAGAACCATCTGAGTCATCATCTCACCCACACCATGAATGGTGCGCATGACATTATTACCTACACACACAGACGCACACACAACCTAAAGTGAGGCGATTTCTAAAAAAACAGAGACCAAAGACCAGTTTCCAGAGACCAAAAACAAACAGCACAAAGCAAACAGCTGTTCTTGCTTCTAGGAATCGTACAGTTATACATTTGCTTTGTTCTGAAACCTATGGAGACAGCTACTGCAGGCACCCTGTTTAGGCAACATTTTAAGGCATCATAGAATTTGAAAACAATTTGTTTAAGAGGAAAAGACAACCAAAGTATCCTTTGCCGAGAGTAATTTCATAAAGCATTGCAACAAACGTCCAAAATCCAAGATGGCGGATGAAGCGAGTGAGTTACAATGATAAATATATTACTATTTTATTCTGTTCTGATAAATATTTCAGTGTAGTTCAAACTTATTATAGTGCTATTTATGTGGTGCATTGAGTTGCTGCCTACGTAGATCGCTCCAAATCAGTCATTAGGATACTGACTTTTAAGACAGCTGCCTCTGTAGGCAGTAGGCATCTTACTAGATAATATAACAGTGCTACTTTGAGACACCATGAAATGAATATAACAATTCTGGGGCTATAGCAGAACTGCTCTCTGCCTCAGGGTCTCACCTCCCTCAGGACCCTTGCTAAGTTTGGACATAAATGAGAAAGATGGCTGGACAATGTCCAGGATGGCCAGCAGGGTGCGTGTGAGGCACAAGAGCTCACTGAAGCTGTAGAAACCAAAGTAGACCAGATTACGTGCCAGGTGGACCACCTGAGAGAGAGAGAGAGAGAAAGAGGCCATTAAAATTCATTACATTAGAGAGTAAATTGTTAAGTATTCTATTAGAGCTGACTGGCTAGTCTGCTCTGTTCTCTGGACACGTTACATCACAATTTCAGAAAAGCCAAAACCTGCCATACACAAATGCACTCTACAGAAACAATGAACACATAGTGTACACAAATGTCAGTGATGGGTTGCAGCTACTGGCCCAGCCCTAAATACCAATAATATGACGATCTCTAGATATGGACCTTGGCTTTCTCCTGCAGCCATAAGTCCCCATTGCTTAGCCATTAATACAGTCCCCATTCAAGCTCCACCCACCTCAAGGGTCAGTTCATTCTTCTCTCTGTCTCCAAACGGGTACGGCTGACTGACCACATCCTTGAGATACTCATCCACAAACCTCATAGTAGGAGCAAACGTTCTCTTCATCTCCTCTCTGTTTGTGTCTCTAAACTCGTATTCGTACCTGTGTGCCAGATATTCACATATTCAGACAAGCCAGATAACACAAAAGAGCTTCATTACTGGCAGTAACTTAAATCTGCTATTCGTAATTTGTTTTTTGGTTAAGTACATATCAGACCGGTGTTACAAATAGTCTCGTTACCTCCTATTCACAATGGTAAGTTTATAATATTTTATCCTTATTTTATCAGTTGTGTAGAATTTAAACAAAGAAAATAACTTTGCAATTAACCTGCAAATTTACATCTCAAACAGAGATGGCAGTAGAGAGCCAAAAAGTTACGAATTGCAGCTTTTTCACAGTACAAAATGTGCACAGACGATCAATCAAAATAAGTGTATTTAACAAAAAATTCAGCAGGCCACTCTTACTCATTGACAGAGATCTTAGAAGGTATTTCGGTCCAGAGACGGGCGTAACGAACGGGCACCACGGCCTCCTGCGGGTCACGGTCCACATGCATGTGCAGCATCAGACGACAGAAGGATGCACGCAGGTTGTAGGGCAAGTAGTCATCAAACATGCAGCGCAGGATGAGATCCACGGGCAGCTGCGTGGAAATCTGATTAATGGCCAGATATTGCCGGTCCAGACACATTTTAGCGAAGAGATTCAGCTGACACCTGCAGGAGAACAGAAAGAGTATGTGACATGGCCAAATAAACATCACAATTTGCTCCAAAAACAATCTTGGAGTTTTGGATAAAACCTGGCTGGAATTGTTGTATTCCTATTCTTCACATGTAGCAGCTGATGGTGGATTCACCTGTAATAGGTGATGTCAGCAAACTCTTACCTTTAGTATATTATGATGTCATTTATTTCTCACCTGTAGTATGTGATGATGTCATTGTATGTTCCTGATCTCTCACCTGTAGTAGGTAATGATGTCAACATCCATCTTTTGTCCATCCTTAGAGTCCTGGGCCAGGTGCCGGATGGTCTTCCCATGTGGCTCTTTATTGCTATCGATCCAGTATAGCCATACCTCTTCATCATCACCATCCTCCTGGGCTAAGGATGACTCCAGAGAGCTCTCCGTATGTGGAATCAGTCTAAAAAACAAACAGCCTTCATACAGTACACCTTGACACCTATGATAAATGACCGTGTCAACAGAAATGTCACATCTTAAAAACATCTGCATGCAGTTTTCATTTGGTATCTCAGCAGGACTGTCACTCATGAGGCAGCAGAGAGCAGCTCTTACCTGGTCTGGATGAGGATGTCTGCATTGGCAGGACTGAGCACAAATTTGCAGATCAGTTCCTGAGTGACAGGAATTGCTGTTTTGTTGGAGACACACAGGTCAGACAAATAATCCAGAAACCTGTGAAAACACCCAAGAAATGGAGAAAAACAATCTTATATCCAACATAAGAACACCATGAGAATGTAAACCTAAAGGGGCAAGATTCGACATCAGAAATCGTGTGTAAGCGATGGACCAGACCTGGGTTCTCGGTTCCTGCGGAGAAGCTTGACAAAGGTCTCGATCTCATGTGCAGTGATGTGTTTCTCTAACAGCTTGCGATTGTTGTGCAGAAGAGCTGTGATTGTGTCTTCTGCCAAGATCTCATAGCCTATCTGATCCTGCATGATGGAAAAGTTCTTGGCTATGTACTCCTGTAAGAAAGAATAAAACATGCATTAGTCTTTTGGGCAATGGGGCAGATTAATTAGTTGAATGGATGGAGTTAAGGTGGGTGGATGGATTGTAAAAGAGTTATAAATATGTTCTTCACCTGATTTTTGCGGTAGTCTTGCTGGGAATGCCGCAGGATTCTGTAACACAGCTGCAGCATGTATTTAAATGGAGCATTGCGCTGGTCACCCAGATCTTCAAGCTTGGGCATGGGTGAGTCCTTGTTCTCAACAAATGGGGCTTTCAAGATGCCAAAGATCTGCACAGATAAAAACGATGGTTCATAAGCGAGTTCCAAAAGCAACAAGTGAACTGGCTGACTGCATCAGGCAGGATAAACTCCCGCTAGCTTGAGCACACCTGTGCGAGGATGTTCTGCTCTCTCATGAGCTTCTGTCTTTCTCTGTTGGGGTTGGAGATGACCACAGAGAGCACGTCCTGCCCGTTGTTCGGCACCTCACACACAAAGAAAACCAGATCCTCCAACAGCTTAGTGGTAAACCTAACAAAAGTAATACAGGAGAGGGGAAAACTGTTAGCGGTGCTTACATATAAAAATGGTGTGAAAAAACACAAACTCTCCACTCTGCTTTGTTCAAATCCCCAAGTATGAACAAATGTTAAACTTGCCTTAAAGGTTCACCCATAAATGAAAATTACTCCATCATTTACTCACCCTCATGTCATTTTGTTTGAAATAACATTTTCAAAAAAATTTAATGCACTAACTTTACCTTTAACAGGTTATTAAAGTTATTATTAAAGCTTAAAGTTATTAGCAAGTATAAATGTGATGCCATCTAGCTCATAAAATTTGCTGCTTGTGTAGTGTAACCAGTCATATATAAAGATCCAGAAAGATGTAGATGTCCACCAGATCACCAGCTCTACCACTCTCCATGGCCTTCACTCATCGTGATCTCTACCTGCGTTCGTTTGTTGCTGGGAAGTTGCTGATCCCCAGTATACGCACATACGACTCCAGGACCTTGTTGGCATCGTTAGCAAAGTCCAGGTCTCGGACTTCTGACAGTGGGACAGAATTAATGGAGAATGCCTCCTTATCCTCCTTCATTTTACAGGTGCCGATCTGTTACACCAGTCAGAGACACTATATGAGCTTCCCAGATGAACATATACAACAAGACAAAAAGAATTTAGGGGTTTAGAGGACAAAATCAAAGGTGACCTTGAGCATAACTGGACGTTCCTCCTCAACATCGATGGGAATGTTGGTGCTCCTCACCCAGGTGTTTGTGCACAAGTTTCTGAGTCTCACATACGAGTTCCTAAAAAAATATTTTCAATATCAACTGAACATGCAGGACCTGTCGCAAATGACGTACTTGATGTGACCTTGTGATCTAGGTGACCAAAAGGCAAATAAATGTTAAAGCTGCAATCTGTAACTTTTGCCTCTCTACCACCATCTCTATTTGAAATATAAAAATCATTAATATAAACTTGCCACTGCTAATCACAGTTTTGAACACTGATCTGTCATGTACTTGCTCAATAACTGATTTCTGTTAATTTTCAACCAAAAAAGTTGCAGCTTTAACATAATGCTCTCTGACACAAACCAATGAGAACATACACCCTCAAAATGCATCTTGCACATTCCTGTCCATCAACTGCTCCATCAGAGTCTTCACGAATATCAAACAGTCTATGCAGTGGTACGTCACCAAAGTATGCACTTGAAGTAAGGCGTCAAGGGCTGAGGGCGTGATTTGATACAAGGCTTAATAATTCTTGTCAGATCGATAAAAGTGACCTAAATACAGAGAAGCCTTGACAAATGTTCTCAAAAGTACATTTTAAAATCAAAACAGCCGATTTGAAAAGGCTCTCTGTGCATTTTAATCCACTGCGAGAACTTCAACAATTATTAACACAGAATACTCCCTTCAAAACCCTCACTTTGTAATAGCTTAAACTTTTCTTGTCAATTTTGCATTTTAGAATCCAGCGTTCCAAGGAATTCAAGTGACTTTGAATAAAAATCTAAATGAATGCAAATGTAATACCATGCTGTTTTCACGTATGAAAGGTTATATTTGTGTACAGGCACTCACCTGGGCACCAGGCAGTCTGCTCTCTGTAAGGTTGTGGCATCCAGTTCAAACAGAGAAGCGATGTCATTACCATGGGGCACGGCAACAAGAGTGTAAGGGATCTTCTCAGCTTGCCACTTCTTCTTACTGTACAAAGATTCTGTCTCAGTCTGGAGGTTGGAACAGAGACGGGGAAGGTTACCTTAGTGAGTGCCACGTGCAAGGAAAACATTGGTTCATTTTTTCCTGCGCTTCAGTATTTTGGTGTTGTGAGATTTGTCATTGTTTTCTTTCATCAGGTTAGGGTTATTGTCTTTTGAGGGTGAGAGATCTCAAACTCGGCCTATTGTGAGCATGTTAAGTTTAAGCAGTGAAATTGGGACTATTTTGTAAGCGGAAGAATATTTGTTTATGGGCTACCAATATAATTAATATGAGCGGCCTTTTTCAGCTTAAACAACCCTCTTTAAAAAAAAAATTTTTTAAAAAATAGAAGAATAAATATGTTTTTTTATTTTAAAAATTTTTTTTTTTAAAAGGACCAACTTTTGGCCCCGTACCGCCATCTGTGGTACAAAAAAAATTTCTCAAAAACTTTTATTTTTATTCAAAGAAAAGATACAGATTGCAGCTTTAACATTCATCATTGCCCCACAGCGATTTTCAAGTTATTTTTTGTGATAATCGTCACCAATCATGGATGCTGCTGAGGAAGTTTAACTTGTATGGAGCCCACACCATTCCTGTAATGTCCACAGCTTATGCGAAACCTGAAAAATATTCACTGAAGAACCCAGAGGTCATGTACAGTGAGGTGATTATGGATCTGTGGTACAGACTGTTTTCACCAGAGCGTTTTGATGGAGACGGGCATTATAAATTCTCCTCTGCAGCTCTTCTGACTCACTCCTTCAGAAAGCAGACAGCACGTCTGCACTGCTCTCACGGGGCAGCCCCAGATTCAGACATTATGTAAGCAGCCCCCTTCTGATTGTGCGTGCACAAGCCTCTGCGCATCTGCGAGGCTGCCGAAGTGGAATACTAATACAGCGGAAAGGTGCGGGGAGAGTTACAGACTCGCACAAAAAATCCCCAGAGAAGTGGAGGACGAGAGATGTGCGAGTCTGTCTGTTGCAGAGAGAGATAAAGGAGAGAGAGAGAGAGGGAGGGAGAGGCATTACGTAATAGTGAAGTTGTGCAGCTGAGACGCAGTGCTGTGCAGCCCAGACAGGACGGTTCTGTTTACTTCAGTACAGGGAGTCAGATACAAACACTTTAATGTAATTGTTGAAAATGATTCTTTCAAGATACAAACTACCCAGCTAACTATTTCAGAGTGTAAAAACATTTCCCTAATGTTTCCATTAAGAAACAAAAATGTTATGTTGAATGTTCTAGGAACGTTCAAAACGTGCCGACGTTGTATTAACGTTGCCTTGTTATAATAATGTTTTTGCATATCATTTTTAATTCTGTTAACATTTCACTAACAATTTAAGAATAATGTTTTTGATACGATATATAGTGTTAAAAATCTTTATATTAACGTTACTGCAAGAATGTTTTTAATAACATTGAGAGAATTTTAGCCAATGTTCTGAGAACGTTCTCTGTTAGCGAGGTACACAGCCCATTTGCTTAATGATAATGACATGTACTTCAGCTGGCGTGGACCGCACAAGTTTGTGCACAACCCAATGATGATGTTTTCCCAGCATGATCTGAGAATGTTTCAAAGAGCCTCTTGGGTGCTTTGATGGAAGCAATGAAATCTGAGTCTGTGTATAAAAAGGATTAAACTTGGTAAATGTCACATATTTGCTTGTTTGACTTGTGACCATGATGTTGTGTGCAAACCATATTTATTTTTTAAATCTTCATCAAAGATTTCTATTCACTGCTGTCAAGCAAGACACTTAACAGAAGCGGCTAAACAAATGACGATTCCGCAGGTTCAGATTCTATGTGGGCCGAATTTATGGTCTGACTTACCTCGAATTTGAAGTCGATAGTGTCATCTTTATAATCTGGATTTTCCTGTAACAGAGCCAAGAGTATTTATGAAACTCCTACAGCATGCATGCATGCACACACACAAACACACATAGACACACAAGGCGTCGTCTTTCAGTGTTTGTTTCAGAGACAATGACTCCTCTGTGTGTCTTGTACACAGTAAACCACTGTGAGTGATTTTACACTGTAATGATAACAGAGAGCACACTGCCCCCTGCAGTCCACTACATCTTCCCAAAACAAGATACAGAAGCGCAACGTTTTAAATGTATTAATCCACCCCAAAGAAAGCTTGTATTACTCATAGACTGCTCTTTCGTATCACAGGTGGCTTATGGGATTTAATACATGGATATTTCATAAATAGTTCTTTAAAAAAAATTGTGTAGCAACCTGCTTAAAATGTTCCTTAAACAAACTGAAAATGAGAAAATGCAGAGAACACAGAATTTAAAGGGATATTTCACCCCAAAATCATTCAAATCATTACAAACCTGTATGACTTTTTTGCTTTTGAGAAACAGGAAAAGAACTTAATTTGATGTACTTTGGTAAGCAAACAACAGTGGCACCCATTGACTTCTACTGTATGGACACAAAACCACTGAGACATCTTTTGTGTTCCACGGAAGAAAAAAGGAATCAGTTCATATATCATATATCAGAAATACCTCTAAAGGGTAAAACTCATGGCAGCATGCAAATAAGTGTAAACCACATAAACCGCACTGTCAAATCTTATCCTCAACAGATCTTATCCATGAAGGAATTACACACACACACAGGGAACCGGGAAACAGGAAGACTGTTGGGAGAAACCTGTTTAAACAGATTATGTACCTCTGCAGCCAAATAATGTCCCGTGGCGAGATGTTTGAAACGAAACAGACTGTTCCACTGACCAGCTCCTCCCCTGCACGGGTCATAGTTCACCACCTGAATCACATGACACAGTAAAACTCATTAAACATCACACTGACGACCTTCTGAACGTGATTACAGTGACCTCGTGAACGTAGACCCAGCTAACAGGGAACATTCCCAAAACATTGGCTAATGTTCATTAAAAGTTTGCTTAATGTTATCAAAAAGTTCTTGCCTTAACATTAATAGAACTTTTTTTACATTACTGTATATGTTATAAATATCAAAAACGTTATTCTTAAGTTGCTACGGGAATGTTTTAAAGGAAACAAAAGCTATATTTTTAACTTTTGTTTATAACCATGCTTAAACCGCACAAATATAATTTCATTTTGTTTATTATTTCTAATACATTTTAAGAGTGGCTTAAAGTAGCTTAATGCTTACTAAATACTAGTCAAATATTATTCCCTTATTGGAAACATACCTCCACTTCCCAGAGTGCCTTTGAGCTGGTGGCGGAGGTTGCTGATTGGCGCAGAGTGGTTCGTAAAAAGACATACTGCTGTTTCTTGTAGTCATCACAGGTGAGAAACTTTTCTTGCTCGGCATGAAATAACCTCACCACATCTCCCTGAGTGAGCATAAAAACAGAGAGTCTGATTAAAACCCACAGTTAATATCACACTAATCTCTACTTAACTGATCAGCTCATAACACATAACTAATGAAATCAGGATATAACAAAAATAACTCACCCCTTTTAAGATATCATCTCGGTATTCACTGAATTTCATAAACAGAGTGACCTTCCAACTGGTGTTACAATTTAAAGCGTTAACCTGGCAAACCAAACATATTAAAAACATGACCATCTTTATTTATTTTATTTGGTAATGAGTCTTTGCCATGTCAACTAACACGGAAATGTTCTCAGACCGTTGGCTAATCTTCTGTAAAAATGATCTCAAAGTTATCAAAAACATTCTTGCAGCAACGTTCGTAGAATGTTTTTAACCTTATTTATTATATATCAAAAAACAGTATTTTTAAACTCTTAGTGGAACGTTTAAAAAAATTACAGAATAAAAAAATGTGAACATCTTTCTTATAACCAAGCAGTAACGTTAATACATTAAAACTTTAATGTTAAAACACCTATATTACTATATTTTTTAACGTTTTTATAACTTAATGTTAACATCAGGAAAACGTTCTTACAACCCAAAATTGTTAGCTGGGATGGCAAAGAACTCTGACTTTATTTATTATGGTAGGGCACATGACACAGACACTCTTTTTCATACATGCATTTGGTATGCACTTTTATCTAAAGCAATTTTCAATGCATTTATTTCAATGCATTCCCTGGAAATAGAACCTATGATCTTGGCGTTGCTAGCGCCATTCACCACCAGTTCAGCTACAGGGACAACATGTAACTCTTTATTATATCTACATTATAAGCACTACTGAGAATGTGACCAGCGTCTGACCTCTTTGCAGCCGTGGTTATCCAGGAGTTCAATGTTGCTGGCATGCAGAGGTTGTCCTGCATTCACAGGCATCAGGACCACTTTATCTCCAACCACCACCTACGTGCAGACACACAAATACATAATCCTGCATTCCAGTTCGTACAGTTGCATTTTATATGCACTAGTGCTGCTGTTTCACAACAAAGAAAACAGAATGACATCACATCTTGTGACATGCATAGTTTAACACCGGTGATACTGGTGACACAGGTCAGTCTAAACCACACCCTAGAAATACAATAGGACTATTTTAGGACTTATTACTCAGATAAACACAGTCCTTGTCTAAACACAGCGGATATGAAATATTCATTGCATGCCGAGAGGGATAAATTGAAATTTGCCCATAAACTATTCATCCTGAAGCTATGCTAGGTGTATCTGACTTGCTTCTTTCAGCCAATCAGAGTTATGTTAAATAATATCTTGGTTCCTCCCAGATTTATAATGACAGTGAATGGTGCCTGAGATTTTAAAGCTCCAAAAAGCACATCCATCCATCATAAAAGTAACCGATACAACTTCAGTTTGTTAATAAATGTCTTTAGAAGTGAAACAATGCTTTTGTGAAAGAAAATTCTTGATATTTTGATCGCATTTAGAGACCAATGCCCTGCGTTTTAATGTAAGCATCTGCATGAATCAGTACAGCCAACATGGCCGTATGCCAGGTTCACGTCAATAAGTTTAATGTCATTGGTTCTCGCGCGTCTCATAACTGCAGTCACCAATAAGATTCAAAGTTTTTGACATGGCGGAAAAAGCCAGCATATCATTTAAAAATATTTTGATGAGAGAAGAAAGTCATACACACCTAGGATGCCTTGAGGGTGAGTAATTTATTGGCTAATTTTCAGTTTTTAAGCGAAGTATCACTTGAATGATAAACTGTAAAGGTGAAACTTTATTACAGTGAAGCACAGAACATGAGTGAAGTGTGTTATTTATATTATTATTTGTCTTCTCTCTACACATGAACTGTAGAAGAAAAATATGACATTCAAGCCATCAATGTTAACGGGCACTGATCTCAAATGAGCCTTCCGCAGGATGTTTGGATATCAAAATAATAATATTAATTTAGGCTTGAACAAGTAACAAAATACAAAAATTTTGAAAGAAATCTGTGTTAATATAAGCTGTGCAGCAGGCTGTTAGGGTTGCATGATGCATGCATGTTTACATGCTACATTACTGTGTCTGTGCGTGCACACGCATGCACGCACGCACGCACGCCAAACAGGTTATATACCTTTACACTTTGGTTGCTGAGATGAAAACAAGAGAAGAAACCAGATGAGTTTAACACAACAAAACACTGCTGTTAATATAATGATGAGAGCTGATCTGCTTTTACAAAAATCACCCTTTAAAACGAGCAAGTGCTCCCCCATAAATCACTGCTGCACTTTTTGCTCACTGAAAGTAAAAAACATGTTTGTTGTGTTAGTGCAGCGATGCCTACATTGTCTCCTTCACTGCGCAGCTTCCAGAAGGGCTGGATGTAAAACCAGGAGCCCTCGTTTCCTGACGGGTCCAGAGACACACGCATGGCGTTCTTCTCAAGCAGAGCCGGCAGCCGCTTATTCACCGTCAGGTACTTGTTACTCTTTATATGGAGAAGCTAAAAAATATCAAAGTAATTAATATAAAATGACAGCAAGAAAATACAAGCTCTGAAATGAGCGTGTGTGCGTGTATGTATGCACGTATGCATAAACAAACTCATATTTATGTATATACAAATTCAGATTTACCAACCCCTAAACATCATAAAAATAAAAGAAACATGGCTGTTAAATGTCGACAAAGCAGCCACTTCCTGTGAGCAACGCATGGCCAGATTAGGCTGAAATGTGGACCAGATTATGTATGTAGTCAGTGAGACAACAAGCACACGCATCACATCAGCTGCCAAAGGCCCTTGAGCGACACACTCGCAGCCTTGGCAACAGTGTAAAAATAAACAGAAGGTTCTAGATGTCCAGCCAAAAGGGTGAAAAAGCAAACATTTGTTGATAGGGAGAAGGAAGTTTGCAGCACCTGTATCACTCGACTGTATTTGACGATTTCCCCAAGCAACTTCTTATTTTCAGTGTCATTCTGTTTCTGCTCCAGTTCTGCTGCATGCTGGGAAATGTAGTACAGAGAGCAGGGGGTTACAATTAGCCAAATGTCAAAAAAAATTCTACTGCATAAGCATTTGCATTTTAAGATGCAAGATGCCTGTTTGCGCCCACAGGCTACAGTGTTATCAGGGTACCTGTAGTTTCTTAAAGAGATCGCCCTGTGAGTTACTCCCATGTTTCCCCTGTTTGGCTTTCCAGAACTGCCTCTGTGCTGAGTATCTGTTCATAGGACAAACCTTGAAGAGACAATCTAGAGAACAGAATGAAAAAGAGCATTTTATTAGCTGCTGAAGGTCTCCAGATACATACTGTATGAGGGTTTGACAAGTCTTGTGGATTCATAAACGGTATAAATAAGGGACATTGTGAGATGGTCTCAGTGTAGCTAAATCCTAGAGACTGTTTCATTTAATTTGTCTCTTTTGTGTCACAGAAAAGCACAGCAATGATAAAAACAGGCTGATGTTTTATTTCAGAAAACCCATTAGCTGTATGAACTTCCCTTGAGCAAAAATCTGCAAACAGATTTTTTAAAAATCACTTCCTCAAACATCCTCTTGGATTAAATCCGCAAACCATAACTTTATTTTTAATTAAAAATGAACAAAAATCACTGAAAAAGCACATGACAGATCAGTGTTCAACACAATCTCCTTATCTTACTCAGATATGCAACGATAAGTTTATAATAATGATTTATAATTTGAGAGGTCGGGTCAGATTGGACAGGAAATGTTTGTCTGTAAACAGAAAGTTGTAGTTCTGGCTACTAAATTACATGTGCCGGTTCTGTAGACGCAGCGCTTGTAGTTTGTTCTTACAGCAGTTGTTTAAACTTGTCATCCACCTTAACAAAATATCTCTGCAATTTTATGTATCAAACAGAGATTGCGGTAAAGATACAAAATTATGAATTGCAGCTTTAAGATCACTCATAATTTTACGGTTAACTAAGGTTCATTGAACTTATTCCTCTACTCATTCTTATTCTTAACTTTCTGCTTTTAATGCCATACCCCACAGACATCTGTCATAAGTGCTTTATTGTGCAAACATTTTCTGTTTGTAGGGATGGGTCACACTAGTCACCCAGTCATCTGGTTAACGGATTAGTCAACATGAGATCATGGAAAGTAAAAGCATCACCACAACCATTTAAAAGCACAGCGTGCTTGTATTAGCTTGTATTGAACCCAGAAATGCCTTAAAGCTAGTGTTTCCACAAAGAGAGGAAAATAATAGTTTACTGTTGGTACTATTTCCTCTTGTAGCAAATTGCTCTTGAGGAACAACACTGTAGTTTACAGTGATAGTTAAGACTGAGTTTACAATTGTAGTCCTCAGACAGCAGAACCCGCGCGGGGCTGAATCGTCGCATGTAGGGGGCTGTTTTCTGCTAGCAGGCCCAGTAATTAATCAGCAGCCGGGCAGGTGTAAAGAAACACACACACAGGAAGCTACAGCTACATATTTATATCTCCATAACAACAGCTCCTTCACTAATAATAGAGCTAACAAGTCTGCGCGGGTGCTTTGGCCCTTGACGTGAGGAAACCTGACTGACTCACCCCTGAATTTCTTCGGTGGGTTATTAGGGTCTCCAGCCTTGGGTTGCACCACGCATCTGTCATCCACCAACCTGTGGAGAGAAACATCACAGCACAGTTTTTACACTGAAGGACGGAGCACAGTTCCAAGTGCCTTCCCACACTTGTTAATACACTAAACTGGATCCAAGCCCATATACAGACTTCACACCGCTGGTAGCGTGCTCCCAAGCTCAACTGGTAGAGCATGGTGCTAGCAACGCAAAGTCACAGGTTCGATTCCCAGTGAATGCACAAACTGATAAAATGCATAAATATATCTACGTTGTACTGTATGTTGCTTTGGATAAAAGCATCTGCCAAATGTAAATATAACACATGATGTTGTTTATTTATATTCAGCTTTCATAGAACTGAATACCCTGTGCCCAGACATTTCTGTGCCCAGACATTTGCCCCATCTACTCAGGGTGGTCAAGCGACAGATCAGTCCAGAGTCATTGACTAAAGCACCGCTGTGCACAATGAGAGCTGTTAAACGGATCCTCACGAATGCTTTAAAGCCGTTTTAGTGCTACTGCCATAATAAACCCATCAAATTAAAGGGTGGAGTCTTGTTAAATCCGAGCCAGTGGATTCACAAGGCAAAACCAATTCAGAAAGAACATGGGGTGCAAATAAAAAAATGACCATTTTAGACACATCTTATATAATATTACTGTAAAAGGTTCGACGCAAAGTTTTATGAAAAATGTCTTTTTAGGGTCTCGTAAAAGGACTGTTCTGAATGCACCCTTACTCTGTTCATATACTGAACTGAATTTTTATTGTATGTTTACAATGGTAACATGATGAAAAGTTTCAAAATTTGATTTACGTTCTATCAAACATCAGAGATTTGAGGGCAATTTAACTGAAGTGTCTCACTTTAAACACAAAGAGGCTTTACAGACCAGCCCGCCGATAAAGAAGGAAACAGCAGTTTTCTTCAACGGGCTGATAAACGTACATACACTCAGGCTTTCCACCGTTATTGTTAAAACTAATAATAGGGCATTACTTATCAAGGGCAGCCCATGGTTTTCTTAAAGATAGCTCTAGTCTCGCTTTGGTTATCTTGTGAACACAGTTGTCTGTAAATAAATATTTTAAAGCGACAATGAAGACGTTCTGACTGGGGGGACGTAGGCGTACTGTTCAAAAGCCCCTTCAACACAAGCAGTGCCCCACCTGCTGTGTGTTTCTAGCCAATTAAAATTGCTTTTATTACTTAATAAATACATCTTTAAATGATGCTGCATGCTAGCCGGGAGCCACTCCACCATATTTAAATTACAGTAAAACTTCAAGCAAATCTTTCTTTAATGTACTGTAATTGTGTGCTATGTAAAAAGTCAAGGATGAAACATTCAACTCTTGCTTGAAAGTCTTTCAGCTGAAATTAAATTCTCTTATCCTAGAGTTAAAAAGTTAGAAAGTTGCAGAGACTTGATTTTCAGGTCAAGAACACTAAGTAACAACTAGTTGAAGCTCTGAAGTTTTTGCTTCTCTCAGAACATCAGATCATTTTGCCTTGGTAATATTTTCAGGACAGTGCCTTTAGAAATGTACCTGTCAAATGCTTTGTTAAAAACTGCCCATCTTTATGTTATCCTCGGGCATTTCTGCCCATTTAACAACTCTAATGCCAAATACTAAATAACTTATCGGTTAAACATTTGCCATGTAAATGTCTAAACCTTAAAATAAATCAAGCAAATCCACTACAAATAAAACCACAGCACTACATCAATACCAGGCCTGCAAATGGATCTTTTTATTGAGATGAATTGCTTTATTGCTGTAATTGTTAATGCTTGCACACTTCCTCATCTTTAATTGTATCCGTGCAGGTGTATTAAAATACAAAAATAGGATGTGTTTTTAGAAAGGGTAAAAAACAAGTGCTAATTGTCTGTTTTTACATAAATTAGCATTTCTTGCTCTCGGTGGAGTTACGTGTTTGAAAGTCTTTGCAGGCCAGTAATCTTTAAAGGCGAGATGAAGTGCACTAGGTTAAACATGAACCAAAGTCTCATTTGCCGTGTTTAAACATGCTAATTATAGCTCCATTACTTGATGGTATAAGGAGTTAGACCTTGTCCAAGGTAAATAACTGAACTTTCTAGCTTGCTACATGAGAAGCATGTTAAAACAAATCCTGTTTTTTAGCAGGACACCACATGCATTTAGTATGCAAGACATTAGTACTAAAGTCACTGAATTAAAGGGACAGTTCACCCAAAAATGAAAACGTCCCCTCCTCGCCCTCATGTCATTGCAAAACTGTATGACTATTTTCTTCTGTGGAACACAAAAGAAGATATTTTGAGAAATGTCTCAGCGGTTTTGTGTCCAAACAATGGAAGTCAATGGGGTGCCACTGTTGTTCAATAACCAATACACTTTAAAAGTATTTTGTGTTCCTCAGAAGCAAACAAAGTCACACAAGTTTGAAATGACGTGCCTCATTCTTTAAACTGCATCACAGATTATATCTTTGTAGACCCATGATAGGCTGGGAACTAATCCAAGCCTGCCTGTCTTAGGATCAGGTAATGAACTTTGATGCATTTTCAAACATGATTGGACGAGCACATTGCAAGACCCAACACAACTGCTAAAGATCTGGAACCTCAGCGAGTGCCACGGCAGGCAATGTGACAGCCCCACAATGTGTGCTCGCTTCCAATGCAGGTGTGTGTGTGTGTGTGTGTGTGTGTGTGCTTGGCCTACTTTTCAAACATTTCAGAAACCAACCAAAACTTTTAGTGGTTGTTGTAGTATTACAGAGTATAGTGTCAGGACCAGGTACTCGTATATAAAACCAAAATGTATTTAACGTTTTAAAGATAACATTTAAAGCAGTGAGAAGTGTTACAGCTCCTGGCCCCACCGTTCTGCACACTGCATACTTCAACAGCATATAGTACACATGCTGTGCAAGCTTTCCCAACACCCTCATTTGCTAGATGAGTAATACTGCATGTTTATGCAAAAGTGATGGATGACAGCCTGAAGTCGTCGAGTGTTTCGACACCATGCACTTGTATTCATTAACCAAAGACCTTCAAGCACTTGTGTCCACACTTGGCCATCTTGAAATCAAAGTGAAGTGAACTAAAAAAGGTCTTACAATAGAAAATCATCACGAACGGTGTATATTAAACGCACATGTAGGCCTACACACGTTCAACAGGTTTCAGAATAATTTGTGAAACTCTTACATAACTCAGATCAAATGGACAGACGAGTTTCATGGACGTTTTAGCATAACTTTTATTTTAATCAGGTCTAAGCAAATGCAGTCACTGTGGTTTGTAAACCAACAAGCAACTTTGCATTCCTGTTGCAAGATTTGCATGTTACAATACTGTCACATCTGAGCTCCGGCCTGCATGCTCGATCACTTCCTCCTTTCAGCTGCTTCTGACATTGGGTGGATACAGTGTCTCTCACCCTGCATTTTACCCCTTCAGGGTTGTGTTAGTTGATTTGGACTAAATGAAAACATGAACATGGGATATAAATGTATACAGTGTAGGTTGGTTCACTTAAAGACAATTTGAAGTCTTAAGATGATTGGGAGGCAACGTACCCCAAAGTGCTGATAAATCCATTGACGGTGCCCTCCGCATATAGAGACACGATATCTCCAATGTGAAGGAAACTGGACCTCTGTTCCGACATGCCTGCAAACTTTAAAGCGTTGAAATTGATCCCTTAACCTCCCGATTGAGCGCAACGTGTCGGATCGACTCAGCTCACTTGTTGCGAACTTTGTGCGCTTCGCCACTGCCGCATTTTCATCCAACCACCCGAAGCAAACATGAGATGAGTCTGAAGTTTCTCTATCAGTCGCTTTTCTTTAGTTTGCAACTTCTTCCTGGCAGACAAACGAGGTTTTTCTCACCAATGCGCCACTCGGTTGGGCGGAGCTTGACTCTCCGTCCCGTGAACTGGAGGAAGTTTTGTCCGCCTGCTGCGCTGCGGTATGCGGCTGAACCGAGACCCGCAACTTGCGCAGTTCCGCATTTAAGCTGCCAAGCACATACTTACACCACCTTTATACATTTTTTTTTTTTTTTTTTATTGCTGAGGGTTTAAGTACATCAATGCAATAAAAAAAAACATTTTTTGCATTTTAAACAGAGAATGGCACAATTGTGCACTTTGTTGGTCTGTCCGTAGATACGACATTAGTGTTACTTACGTGTATTGTAGATGCCTGCGTGAATGCATTATTTCATTATGTTTTATTGCTCATTGCACGACACGAAGCAAAGAACAAACGCAACCATCGGGGTGAAAACACACAAAAAAGGCCAAGCAAACGATTAAAACGAGGTTAAAACAAGAATGCATTCAAATAATAAATATTCTGACATAAAGGAACATATAGTTTTAGACTATGTAAATAAATAGATTAAAATAGATTAAAGGAAAGCTTATGTTATTAATGTCTTATTTAGTCAGGTGACGTCATTAATTAGTCTAATCTAACAGAGCAGTTTAACATTGCCAGCATTTCCCTCTAAAGCAGCTGCTCTTCTAAAAGTAAAATAAAGTCACAATTATGTTGAAACTATAAACTATCCTTCACAGAGCCCGCTGTTATCTTGACAGACTGTTTATTTTATACTCCTTGTGTACATACGGATAGTGACAGAAATGATGGATTATAATGAATAAACGAATACTGGAGATGAAGAATTATTATTACTTATTCAAGCTTGCTTCATGTTGTTAAACATGAGCGATAAAATGGCCAAATGTCTCGTTTTGACCTTTTCTATAATTTTACTAATGCCTATATGCAGAAATGTTACATTTCAGCATTTTATAGCACAATATATCACCATTGTAAGTATTTTCTGAGGTTAGCTTTGACTTGGTGATTATAAACTTTACTGCACCGCCATCTAGTGGCGGATTTGCTGAAGTACGCACAATGAAGTCACGTGGTCACTGGCCTCCGGTTTCGTGACGTCATCAACACAAATCCCCGGTCACTTTGTGTGTGAACATTTATTGATCAAATACATTTAGACCAAATTGCTGCACACGTCGTATTTGTGTACCTTTACAGTATGACCTTTATGACGGAATGATGCCAAGTGCAATTTCCCATGTATTGAAATCTGTATTTCCAAACGTGTTTAAACCTATTTTGTGTGCACGCATCACAAAGTAAATAAGTGCAGCATGTAAAATGCTGCACTTAAAATGCTGCACCCTTTTCTAAATGCATCTAAATGCCATTGCATTATGCATGAGACGCATGCATTTATGCACATTTTAGGCTGGATCACTCCACTGCGCATGACTGAAAACTAATCAATAAATAAACCTCGACAGCCCGATGGTCTTTGGAAGAAAAACAAGACGCTGGACGTTTGCTCACAGTTTCCATGAGGTCTGATCTCAAGTCAGGCAGCAACACGTACCCTCTCCTGTTACCTGTCATCCACTTTCATTTGTGTCACACAGCTCCACCTCCTCTGACCCCGGGCGACAAACCTCCAGACCTCCCCGAGTCGCAGAGGACCATATCTCTGTAATTTGTGCTGAACCATCGCGGTGCCACCGGCGACCCGATCCGATTCTCCGACGCTCCTCTGCTCACCCGAACCAGCAGCCGCCCGGAGCGGCGCAGGGGACCCGCTACACCCGTAAGTGGCACAAAAGAGTCGAGATTTATGTTTTTATGTATGTCTGATCCTGGTAACTTTTTCGGGAAGGGAACATCACCAACATCACCAAAGTGCGCGTTTAACCTATTAAACGACACAACAGAGCCAGTGACCCGTGTTTTTTATACAGCATCGTCGTTTTGCGGGTAACTTAGTGGATGTATTTCGTATCTTTTACGCAAACTTTGCTTGATGCCACGGTGTCTTCTGGAGCCGATGTGTCTGCTCACCCAAAACCAGGCGGCTTTGTTTCCCACGCTGCACGGCGACGCTTTAATAATGCAGCAATGCATGCGATGCATGCGATGCATGCAATAAAGTCTGCGTGTCAATATGATGCATATAAATGCATTAGGTTTTGGTCAGAATAAGCCACGATGATGGATAGATTACAGGTCGGGCTTCAACGAGACAGAATAAGGCAAAAATAACTTTGTTTCAGTCGCATAACATTCACTGGGGATTTCAGTGTCGGGGTTATCTTCTTAAGCGTTTCACATCAGCTGTATGAAAAGCATTGAAATGCGCACACTTCGTGGGTGGCCCGTCTAATCCCGTATTATGTTTTTCCAGAGACTTCCAGGGACACGGATGGAAGGTCTTGACTCCTAATCGGTCTTCTGTTGTTGGATATAATGCCGGATTGCTCAAAATGACCGAGCTGAATTATGCCTTCATAAGCGAAAACGGGAAAGAAGTGGATACAACGTTAGACTGGAGTTACATTGAATGGGGCTTGAAGGATAAAGTGACCGGCACGGACGCGCAGACGCAAACCCAATGCGCGCAGACGCAAACCCAATGCGCGCAGAAAACCCAATGCGCGCAGACGCAAACCCAATGCGCGCAGACGGAGGACAGAGAGACGCAGACGAGCAACCCGGTCATCATGCGCAGAGATCTGGGAAGCGCCAGACCGAGACACTCTTCCGTGGCGGAGGCCGACGGCTTGTCCAAGCACTTCTTTCAGTTTGACAGGCAAGCCCCGGGCCGGATCTCCACGTCTCCAACTCTGAGACGCATGAGAAGCACCAGACTCCCCTCCCGAGAGCCGGCGAAGTTTGACGGCCCTCTGGGAGAGGAGTCGGTTTCTCCGAGGAGCCCCCCGTCTCCGATGCACCGGCAAAAGTCTCCGCTGGCGGTGAAGTCTGATGGAGAGTGCGGGAGTTTTGAACCCTCGGTGGTTCGGGGGGCGATCAGATCGCACAGATCCAAGACCCTCGACAACAGTGTCATTTGTAAAAGTCATGAATCTGGGTCTTCACAAGACGCTGGTGATGCCGAGAGCACAACAGATGACAGTGATGAGGTGCTGCCTACATACTAACACTGTCTACCAACCCTACAGCTGTAACCCTCACCTCTGTCTCCATCTCTGCTTGACATCAAACTGCAGTTTTACACAACTTTACTGAAACAAATACTTTAATAACAGTCAATTGCAGTATATAGTTTATGATGCATTTTTAATAAAGTCTTTGGTCAGTGAAGGTAGAGTCACAGGAAGAGCTTGTGACAGCAAATGCATCAGTAGTGACCCACAATCCCCCGGGAGGGTCTTCTGATGAGACCCCGTTCACCACAGAATAATGGAGGGGTCGGGGAATGATTAAGTGAAGAAAAGAAAGAAGATTTAGTCGTCCGCACACCCATCCAAGCGTTTCCACAGTAGATTGGGGACGTTTCTGTGGATGTGAGAACTTAAGGGTTCTTTAACTCACGCTTCTTTAAGTCATTTTATATAAATTGTATGAAGAGAGTGTTTGAAATTTGATGTCGTGTAGCTGCTAAATTAGAGAAATGCTGAATTAAAGAGGTAGTTCACACAGGTTTCTTTTTCCATCATTTACTCGCCCTCATGTCACAGAGGTTTGGAATGACGTGAGGTGAGTAAATGATGGAAGACTTTTCACTTTTGAAAATGAATTTAAGTGCTCGGCCCTCATTATTCACATTGTATTCTTGCTTCTGTTTGCAGGAGCACAATCCGTGTCATAAAAGGTAGGTGAGCTGTCTGCATCTAACATTTTGCATAAACCATTCTGACCGCTGTCATATTTGCATATTTTGCATGTTTCAGTGTCCTGAAACAATCTCACATTAGCCAACAGTATTCCAGCTTGTTGTCATAACACTTTTGTTTTGTTCCTTGTTTACAAAAACTATCTAGCACCTGTTCGACATTTTGGGCTGTTCTACTTGTGTAGAAATTTGTTTGTGTGAAAACACAGTTTGTAACGACCAGGCCAGACGCGTTTCTCTGTAGAGCACCGCCATGCTGAAGCAGAGCATGCTGGGTTGTAGGGAAGTTCATTGTCCATTATATTGCGTCTTTGTTCAACCTACAGTACATGGTCTCTGGTGGGTGTTATTAGAGTGCCATGGTTCGACCCTGTACGGCCCAGACAGTCTCATTAGTGCTACATTCCCCCGTTGGGCCAGTCTGCTTGCCTGCTGGCCCACGGGCTTCTTTTCAGCAGTGGATAATTAGGCAGCTATTGTGGCCTTAATTACAGTAAGGCACCGTCTGATTGCGGTGCTCATCCCTGGACAGTGATTGGATGAGACAGTTATGCGAAGGGAGCGTCATTATTCCATGGAGGTGCGAGGACAAAGCTCCCTTTTTTGCGGCCGTGCTGGGACTGGGAAGTCGGCACAGAGGGCGGCTTCATTCTGGCCAGCCTCATTGTGATGAGATCGCATTGTGGATCTGCTTCTAGATAAACAGCAATTAGCGATGACTTATTTGTATTGTTCTCTAAAAGAAGATGCACTGACTTCCCCACTAACAAATTTAGGTTGTAAGAAAATTTCCCTAATGTTTTCATTAAGTTTCATTAAGTAACAAAACATTTACTTACATCCAATTTTTTAGATGCATATTAACCTTATTGCTTGTTTATAGGAACGTTATTCAAATAGTTTTAAATCTCTAACATTTTTCATGTTTCACTAACAACTTAGGAATAACGTATTTGATATATGACGTATAACTTTAAATAAAAGTTCTACTAATGTTACTGCAAGAATGTTTTTAGAACGTTGAGAGAAATTCCCAACGTGAGGAACATTAGCCAACATTCAGAGAACGTTCCCTGTTAGCTGGGTCTTTACTGGTGAGGTTCTAAACTTGGTGTACTGGCATTTTCTGTTTGTTTTTGCAAAACACGTTATGACAAAACTTACCTAGTAGCACCGTTTCACCATAAAACCCAAGAATGATGCAGATGAGATAGTACAAGCTAATAAGGAAGTATTTGAGTGTTGTGTCGTGCCAGGTACCGTGGAAATGATGGTTACCTTTATGATATTGAAGAGTTCATATCTCATAGGAACTGTATACATGATGAGTGTTTATTGGTATATAGCCATATTTACTCTAGAGAACACAAAAGGACTGATAATCGTGACTGCACTTGTTCTCCAGTTTGGACTTCAGCTAGGGCTGCGTTGGAAGTTTACATGCTGTATTTGATGGAAAGCAGGAGAGGTTCATACCTGCAATCTGAAGATATTTTACTGTAAGATGTTTATTGACACACATCACACAGTGGCACACAGGGTTACCATCATTGCACAGACGTATGGGCACATGCTGGGAGTGACTGTAAAAACCAGCCTGTCAAGTTGTGATTGTCAAACTACCGCCTAAAAACCCTCAGGATTTTTTTGTCAAAATGTAACAGAGGAACTGAAGCATTGCAGAACAAAAAACAACAGAAAGGAACTATAATCCAGCACAAGAGCAGAAGAGACCGAAATTATACTTTTTATACACTGTATGAACTTTGCCAACACAGCACACGAATGGAAGATTTCCACCAGATATTTACAAGTTGAGTGTGCAACAGCAAAAAGCACAAAAGGAAAAATAAGAAATATTTGACTTGATTAACAGTGACTGCAGGCCCATCATTTGGGCTCTGATTATTCACCCCTGCTGCTCTTCTGCTGATTGTGTCCAGTGAGTTAAAGGGCTCGTCCAGTAACCAGACCGGATGCAAGGTGATACCAACGCCAACATCAGGGGTTTAAGTCCCAGGAAACACCTAGAAACAAATAAAAAACAAACTAAATTCTGTGTACATCTCTCTGGATGAAAATGCCTGAAGATGCTTCAAATGTATAAAATAGCATTATTGTAATCTCCATCTGTAATAGATCTCACTGGTGTGTTGGTCCTTATGCATCTAATGGATTATTGGTATACAGTGAGTACAGTAACCAGCTGAAACATTTTATCAACACATTTCCAGTAATCTAATACAACCAAGACATGTCAGAAATGTGAACAGGTCTACAAGAATTCTTTGATTTCCTGCTAAACCAAATCTGCTTTGAAATGTTTGAAGTCTGTGTAATGAGATTAGTGAAGCACACCTGACAGGTTTCAAATGAATTTAGTGGAATAATTGTTTTCTGAGATCTAATGCGTTATTGGGGTATGTTGGCCAGGAGTAAAGAAATTGTTTTCAGGGCAAATAACATGCAAATGACCTGCTGGTGGTGAACTTCAGGAATGTTGTTTCAGTATTTCAGTGACAAAACAGTAAGTTGACATCCTGTATACTTGAAAGACTGGCTGCCTCAGGGGCCAGAATGTTCTCCGAGCTCACCTGCTCTCCGCTGCTCTGTTTTTCTCAGGTTGCAGGAGAGGAGGCGGAGCTCTGTGGTTGTGACTCTTCCTGGATTGGATGTTTCCCCTGGAGATTTGTTTGTGTCCAATGGCGCCGCTGACATTTTAAATAAATCTGATTATTCAGGTTAGTCGTGCCACAATCAATGTTATGATCACAAGTCTTGCAGTCTGATGTTGACAATTTTATTTTGTTACAATGTTTTTGTAACATTTCTATTAAGTAACAAAACAGAAACGTTATTTTGAAAGTTTTAGGAACATTCAAAATGTCCATATTTTTTAGATGTTGTATTAACTTGGTTAAAAGAGCGCTATTCAAACATTTGATAATTTTGTAACGTTTTGATAACATTCCATTAACTACTTGATGTATGATATAATGTTAGAAAAACATTCTACTAACATTATTGCAAGACCATTTAGATAACTTTGTGAGAAACTTTAGCCAGCGTTCTGAGAACGTTCGATGTTGGCTCAAGGGATCTGTATTATCACTGTTTTTGATGATTTTAACATACAATAGTGAATAATGCTGGACCGTTTTCAAAAGTGAAGGACACAACAATCATAGTATTTATGTGCATGCATTAATGTTTTCACAGACGCTAAGAAATCAAAGTGGCCCTTTTCAAGACATGGTACAGTAAGTGGAAACCTTCTCATATTTGAACGCTTCAATGCCAACATGAAGATATCTACCATGGCTTTCTGACCCTCTGCCAGGATTGTGTTGTGTTGTTGCCACCTGCAGATATTTTGTGTCAATGCTTCAGATGCTGCATGTCATCGGGAACACACTGTTCACTGACCCACTTTCAGCTCAGTTAGATTTGCATGCCCCTCCCCTCAGCACACCAATTCCACGAACAGTAAATAAATACCAACACAAGCCCGTCCAGCAGAGCTCAGAGACGCCGTGTTATCAACCTGCTGTGCAATCTGCTCCACAGTCCATGATCAAATACAAAAAAGACGAGGCTGAATAACTGTGAGTGCTGTTTTCCAGCAGACAAAAGGGAAGATCAGCAGTGTCGCAGACATTGACAAGTGCTTGGCTACCATTCAGGTCCAGGAGTGGAGGGACACAGACTTTCAGACATACAAGGTTCAGAACTAATGGCCTGCTTTCATCATTGCCACAAATACTTGACTGTACATGACCTCAAGTAAAAACACAAAACAAATACAATATTTCTGTCATTAATTGTATTATATTCTGTTAATATTTATATATTAACAGAAGAAACACAGTGTAGAAACACTGACTCGAGATGTTACTAATTCCTTTTCTTAAAAGGATAGTTCACTCAAACATAAATACATTATTAAACCCAAACAAAAATATATACAACATTATAACCTATAACCCACAGTCTCGTGAATTTTGTTAACGTTATAATACATATCAAAAATGTTATTCTGAAGTTGTTAGTGGAACCTTTTTAAAACATTACAGAATTTTAAAAAGTATGAATAACATTCTTATATTCAAGCAATAACGTTAATACAATGTCTAAAAAACTGGTCATTCTGAACCTTCCTAAAACATTCAAAATAACATTTTTAAAGTTTTTGTTAATGCAAACATTAGGGAAATGTTCTTACAACCTAATATTGTTAGCTGGGTTATCTCAATGATCACCTTCTTCTCCTCTCCACCCTGTTTTCAGGACATGTCTTTGGAGGAGTTTTTGAAACGTCACTCTGAGCTTGGAGCTGCAGAAGATCCTACAGCTTACAGAAAGCAGGAGGCCATCTGGGAGCTGTTCATCAGTGAATGTGTCTACTTCCTCGATCAGATCATGGTTTTAAAAGAGGTCTGAACACGATGCCTTCATGTTTGGTTAGCACAGAATTATAGCATGTCTTGTTCTGCTGTGGAGGGTGAGGTGTAGATAAATGATAACTGGTGGTAACTAGTGGATGAAATGATAACTGAGTATTAACTAAGTGTTTAGATGCCAACAGCCTGATAAATGTGTACATGTTTCGCTTGAAGGTGTTTTTGAGCACACTGTCAGATCTGCAGACGAGAGATTGCCTGCAGGATATAGATTCATGGAGGATTTTCGCAAATCTCAATGAGCTTTGTTTGGTAAGACTCCAGTGAGTTGCTCATCATCTGAGTTTGTGGTAAAAAAGCAGTTTGGTTCTATAATGCTTTGGAGTAAAATGTAAAGCATTGATTTAAAAACTGTAATGAAGATTCAGGTCTGTTTGTGGAATGAATCTATCAGCATACGTTTTCTTTACTGCAGGTTAGTTTCGGCTTCCTTACTAGTTTTTTGCGTGTCATGAAGAAGCTGTGGACCAGTCCGGACTCTTACAGTAGTCAGCCTCTTCTAGAACTCCTCCAAAAGGTGATTGGTTGATTATGTGCTAGCTAAAATATTTTCTTTCTGTTTTGCACCCTGGATCCAAAACCAAATAAACGCTAAAACCAGCTAAAACAATTTTAGGTTGTAAAAACATTTCCCTAACTTTTCCATTAAGTAACAAAAACACTGGCAATCTTGTTTTGAAAGAACTAGGAATGTTCAAAACACCTAGTTTTTTAGACAGTGTATTAACATTAATGTTTATCAAACTTTTTAACATCTTTATAATGTTCCACTAACAACTTAAGAATAATGTTTTAACTTTGTAGCGTTGAGAGAACTTTTGGGGAATGTTAGCCAACAATTCTGAGAACGTTCCCTGTTTGCTGGTAATGCTCATAAAAAAAGCTCATGCTTTCCATCTGTACCCTGACTACACTGTTGTCCTCTACAGTCAGAGGCATTTACTGCATTCGTTACAACAGTTTTAATCCTTCTTGTCACATAGAATTATATAGTTTTTATGGCAAAGGACTGCGCTTTCAAAAAAAGAAAAGAATTTGGATAAGTCACATGCTATGACCTTTAGACAACCCAAAGTATAAAATAACTGCCTAGTGGACATAATAAACCACCTGTGCGGGTGTACAGTACAATAGATCTGCTCATGAATGTATTATATTAGTCATCTTTCAAATGAATGTTCTAGAAAACTGATCACCTGAACGTTTGTTCCTTATTTGTTGTGAAATGTTTTCTCTTATTGTCCCACTGTTGACTTTGCAGGCGTTTGGGGAGAGCATTTGCCATTGTCTGCAGAAATACTGCTTAAATTACAGTACAGCCATCCTTTATCTGGACAGCCTGAAGTTTAGAGAGGACTTTGGCTGCTTCGTGAAGGTAAACGTGGCGAGCGTCATTTGATGTGGTAAATCAGGGCTTGGTCTGAACGCCCTGACAAGAACTATGGAACAGGGCAAATGTTACAACAGACGTACAGGCCACTGTTGGGCGGTAGTCAGGGGCCGTTGCTTCCTGGGCTGACCACATCTTTGGTGAATGAGAGTGTTGACATAGCTACTTGCCAAACCTTCCCTCAACTCCTCATGACATCACCTGCTGCCACTTTAAATTTCTTCCATTGAATTCAGTAAAGGTAGGGTAGCTAATTTCAAAGAGGCGAGCAATAGCAAGCTGGCTTTAAAAGCATAAGATCCCACCCTCCTTTCAGAGCGCTCTCCAAAGCCACGCCTCCTTCAGTGTATTTGCACACAGTGGTATGCAAATACATAGTTTCACAGGCAATTAGGGCATCATGTCATTGCATTCAGAGTGAAGACAATAATAGGACAAACATTTTATGGTCCTGTGCCTTCTACAGAGAATATATATATATATATATATATATATATATATATATATATATATATATATATATAAATATGATATAGATATATTTAGACCACTTAGTGATGCCCAGGATGTAAAAAAAACAACAAAAAAATTGCCTACTCTGTCTATAAGCTATGTCCAGTTATGGCCCATTTCTCTCTGGGCACACACTTTCCACTCACACACATTAGAACTGGTTTGTTATTTAAGCTTACAAGTACAGTCTTATAAAAATATCTGACTATATCTGTCTTCTGTCTCACTTTTTCTCTTGCTCAGTGGTGTGAACGGAACCAGCAGTGCCGCAAGCTGCAATTGAAGGACCTACTGGTGGTACCTCTGCAGAGGTTCACGAGGTATCCTCTGCTGCTGAAGAACATTGGGAAGAAGGGCTGCTCTGAAGCAGAGGAGGACACACTGCAGAGCATCGTGGAGCTCATCGACAGAGCCATCTGTAAGTGTTCTTCAAAAACCTGCAACAGAGCAAAATAGAATCAGAGGTTTTTAAAAGAACCTTTTCTTTCCTACCGTCTTGTAGTCTAAAGAACCTTTTTCCACTACAAAGAAAGTTTTGTGGAACAGAAAAGTTCTGCATGTTAAATGTTCTGTATAGAACCATACAGCCAAAAAGAGATTCTTCTCGGTAGAACGTCACTGTTGTCACTCTAAACGCAATCATAGCAATCGCAATCCTAAATTCTTACACCTCCAGCGTAAAGAGAAGCTCCTCGTGAGTCCAGTGTCACACCAGGAATTAAGAGTGACAGGTTACTCTTCCAGTTCTCTGACTGTTAACACGGAGACAGTATGTGAGGCGTGTGGTGACAGCTACTCTGAGAGAAAAATGTGGAGTGACAGTTACAAGAGAAAACGTGTGAGAAGACACAGAGCAATTTTTGACTCAGAAATGTGAGATGAATATACGCTGTATTTGAGTCTTAAAACCGTGACACTTTCCGTGGAGGCACAAACAGTATCGCAACTCTTGCGTGCAGGACCTAGTGTATCAGTCTAGAGTATTACACACCTTGTCATAAATCTGTTATATTTCCATCCACTCCTTTGTTTTGATAAGGAAGTAAGATTAACATGGATTGCATAATACTGTACAGTATTTAAGTCTCATATATGGATGAGTCTTGACTGTTTGAATTTAAGTTTGATTTGGGTATTTTTCCAAAAACGTCACTGCAGGAATAGAAGATAGCTTGAATGCACTGTGAGTCATTTGGATTAATGCGTCTGCCAAATGCAGACTGATTTACTGCAAGACTGGCTCAATGTAAGATTAGGCTAATCGTCTATTTCAAAGCTGTTCAAAGCATTCCAGGATGGCTGCAGCTCATTCTGGGTGTGTTTAACACTGCAGCGTTTTTTTGTGCATTGTGTCTTCATGGCATTTACAGTTCAAGTCAGTGTATGAAGTTGTCTGCTGGGCGTGGGATTCAATCAACCATCTCAAACGTGTGTCATTGGTGATGAAAGAGCTTTTATGTGCAACTCAGTAGAAAAAATCTGGAATTATCAGAATCAATTGTCTTCAACCGAACAACCAAAAACAGGATCCGTGATTGTTTGTACAAAAGCAATAATGGTTGTTTGGGAGGTGCAGGTGAACCCTTTACCCATCAGACAACGGTTTTTGTGTGGGTTGATTATATAAATACTACACTCTCTCTCTTTCTTTCTCTCGTGCTCTTTCTCTCTCTCTCTTTCTCTCTCTCTCTCTCTCTCTCTCTCTCTCTGTACAGATGACCTTGAAGGCAAAGTGAAGTGGTTGGACAATTATCAGAAGGTCAAACGGCTGAAGGAAGTTTTGGTGTGGCTTCCAGTGTGGGAGAGAGAGAAGAGAGCGCACGTCCCTGAGGTTTATCAAAATTGCTTTCGACTAAATAGTATGTCAGCTATACAGTAGCTTCATTTGATGTGTTCAAAGAATTTTAAAAGCAACGTATGTTTGACCTACAGAGTCTGAAACACTTGCTAAAAGCTGTAACCTTGGAGAACCTGGTGTCTCACCGTAGCCTACTGTATGACGGCAAGCTCGTTCTGATAGGTCAGATGGCAATAAAGCTGTTCTTTTGATTGGTTCAATTATGCTTCACATTTGTGCGAGCACTTACGTTAATTTTTTTCTTTTGTACGCAGAAAAAACAAAGGTGCATGACGTTTACCTGTTTCTCTTCGAAGAATTCCTTCTAATCACTAAGATCAAGCGAAGCAAAAAGGTGCAGTAAGATATTGTTTTAGATAAATAACGGGACTTTTGTTAGGTGTTGTTTCTGTCAGGCTTGGCTGCTGCGGTCACTGTCTTTACTGAGTGAAATCAGAGTGTGGATGATTCATCTCTGCATGTGACGATGATGTGAAAGTGGATTTATTGATTCAGTTTGGGAGTGATTATTGACTCAAGCCTCTGCCCCCTTTAACACGCAAAGGTTAAATAGAGATCAGTGGTTTCTGAAGGATGAATAGGAGAGATCATGTGTATTGTGTCGCTCAAACTGTATTAGATGCATCACTAAACCACAGGCCATGTGAGAACAACAAAGAGATAGCACAGTAGCCAAAAAATGCCTATTCATATAGGTCAGAAAGAGGATGGAAAATATCAGACTGTTTTTAATGCAAAACAACTTTATTTTATGTAATAAACAACTTTATTACGTTATTTGTGGACCTCAGGGGGAAAATGTAAATTAAAAAGTATGTCCTAACCCCTTTCAGATATGGGGTTACATTAACCATGAAACAAAAAGGTCTTAAAAACTTATTTTTTCATAAGAATTTATGGATTATTACACTAGAATAATTAAACGACGTTTTTCGTTTACCTCTGAATGTTGTTTATATTGCAGAAGTCGAGTGTGGTGGAGTCGAACTCCTTACGTCCAGCTGTGGGCCAAGAGGTTGAAATGTTGTTGCAGGAGGGCTGTAGTTTCATTGTTCTGGATCAACCCATCTCCCTGGACCGCCTGCAGTTAAAGAACATAGACCAGCTCAATGCCACAGGTGTTTATAACATGCATGCATGCAGTGACGCATTACTTAGCATTTAATTCAGTTATTATATAATCATGTGGATATAAAAAACATTTTCATTGAAGATAGACTCACATGATCTCTCTTAGTGTTTACTGATGGAATGACTGTTTTGTCATGAAATCTTTCAGCATCTGGTCTGCCTAATTCGTTCATAATAATGCACCAGAATCGCTATCAGCAATGCATCGGGGTTTTCATTCTACAAGCCCAGACTGAAACTATAAAGGTAAACAGAACAGCAGTATTAATAAAACCCACAAATCAGCTGCACTTCGTGCTCCTCCATGCATGTGTCTGTGGTGTATTTCAGAAAACGTGGCTGATGGAGATGGAGAATGCCATCAATTCTCTGCTGAACCAGGAATCCCAGCAGCCCCGGGTCAAGAACTCCACTCTGTATCTGGAGTCTTCACAAATCTGACTTCTACAGAAACCTTCTGTAGAACTTTCCTCAAAGTGCCATCGGACCACTTAGCAGAACTCATTAGTGCATTTGTTCAGTTTTAGTTAAACACATATAAGAAGGTACAGTATATACTGTACTCACCACTGTGAGAGTGGTGACCCTGAGCAGTTTGAAGTTCAACTACAGGAACAGTAAGTTAGTTTTTTTAAAAACTTTTGGAGAACGACTGTCATCTGTTTTTGTCATGTATGGTGTACAGCAGTGCGACTGTAACATTTCTCATTGTGTAGAATGTGCAGAGAAACGCACACTCAGAAACACAAACAGTGAGTCAGTGAAGATCTGGAGTATAATGCAATATGTGGTTGTAAATTAGTAAAGGTTTAACAATTTCATAAATTAAAATGTTTGAAGCAATAATGTGCACTACATTGTCCTGTAAGGATTTCCAAGTTTGAAAATGAAAAATAAAAGGCTGTCAAGTTTTTATATATATATACATACATTATATATATATATATATATATATATATTGTGAACAAGTCTTTCTTCATTACCAGTGTTGATCACAAACCTTTCAAAAACAAAAGCAGAACACTAAATAAAAACAGAAACAACACGTTTATTTTGAACTTGATGAAAAATTAGAAAACACATAATACTGAGAATTTTGTCTCTTCGTAACATTCTGGGTATTCAAGCACTTTTTCCTTTTGTGTGTTTTAGTTTTAGTTAAACTCATTCTCCCTGACAAACAAACTGAATCACCTGAAATCACTTTAGCTATGCAATTTCTGCAGATCATGTATTTTATTATTTGAGGACACCGTCTAAAATTGTGAATTTCTGACACTGCTTACACATCACAGATATGTAGAAAAACAACAGATGAATCAAAACATATCTGAAGCTTCTGAAGAAAGAAATGCATACAAGAGCACACATGAGAGAACAATTCTTGACTTAAGGCACACTTACATTACCACAATATGAATGTGCTCAGCCAATGAAACGTGACTCTATAAATAGTTAATGCATGACAGACCATATAACAGATACTGTTAAAGTGTAGTGTTCTTCCACAAACCTACATCAAGAGTGATACATGTTGCATATGCATTCACAAAACGGTGCACGCTTGTTATCTTCTGAACGTGCTGAAACACTTTGCTAATAATTACAGCATTGTTATTGGTTAGACTGGAGAAAGAGGAAGTGATGTCATCAAGTAGCGGGTTCTGTAGTGAGGGCACCAGTTATATGGCACTGAGTGGCATCTGTGATGCTTTTAATAATAACATTGACTGCAGCATACGTTTCATTCTAAATCAAGTTAAAGGGCTTTTACACTGCTGTACATGTAACGTTACATTTTCTGAAGCACCCTACGGTACAAGCTCATAACATCCTGAGACACAGCAGGCATAGTCCAGATATCACCAGAACAAAATCACCACGCTCCTGAATCTATCTACAGATAGGAAGTAATCAGTACCTCAGACTCACACTAAAAGCTTAAACAGTGCCATCAACAGACGATCCTGCATTAAACATCGCCTGTGAGGAAGGGCATAGCTGCAGGCTGGAGATCTCCAAGTTGGGGCGGGGACATGTCAAAGGGGGCGTTGCTTCCTCCTACACCTAACCCCACGCCCACCCCTAACCGCCCCCTTTTGGAGGTAAAGCCCACTTTTGAAGTTGAGCCCCGTTTAGGAGACCCCGGTCTGCAGGTGTATCTTCTTGTGCCTGTGCATAGCGTGGCTATCTGACGAACCACAAACAGCAAAGCTCACGTTACAGCAGTTAGAAAATGCAGTCCCATACAGCAGAAGCCGTAAATGAGGGAAACAACAGCCATGACAACAGCTGTAGCAGTCGACACAATAAACACAATCAACAGTCTGTCATTAATATGGTGACACACACGCACAACCACACCAAAAGCACAATTATTGCTTCAAAGCAGCGCATGTACATTCGACATGTACAAATTATTCATTAAGAGAAACTAAATCAAGACACATTTTTGCCACAAACGTGTAAAGAAAAAAACACCAACTGCTATTGGTGAATGAATGCAAAACAAACATCTGCTGTGTTGTTTAAACATTGGAGCAGCACAACAAGCATGTACATTAGATCCACATAAAAATCATATGTGAAACATGCCCACACTGAAACTGCATCGTAATTGTTACAGCTCCAAAACGTGAATATTGTATCTGAGTTACTCCCATAGACCTGTACATTTACTTTACAAATAATGATATATCAAAGGATCTGGCAGACAGCTTTGGCTCTATTTACATTCCCGTAGCCAAACCCACAATGAGATCTTACTGTAGAATAGATGCTTGAGTCCATATGTGTGCCTGCATTTTAAATTTTATCAACAAACGTCTGCTTTAAGCCTTTAAAAGACTGTATTAGTGTAAAGCTTTAATTCTGAGTGCCAAACACCTGCAGTACTACAGCACATAACTCTTACAAAGAGCTGATAAAACCTCCATCTGTTATACTGAAATTACAATTTATACATCATCAAAAAAGGGCCCACTGCTTCGGCCAATCCGGCCCCTCCCTTTTGATTCCTCTGGGTGTGAAAGGGGCCCCAGAAGTGGGAAAGGCACTGTACAGATGAGGACAGACTCTCTGCTCTGTCGTTTAGTGTTCCCTCCATCTGTTTGGCAGGAGAGGGTGGCCGCTGCCTCAGCTACAGGCATGCCGTTCGTCAGTGGTCCCTGCTGTCCCTGTGTCCGGCCCTCACCCCGACCTCAGCTGGCCTTTCTCATCACATGCCAATCCATCCTGGGAGAGGTCATGATGGGAAGGGCAGAGAGGACGGCAGGGGAGGGGCTGTGTGGAGAGCCGTCAGCCCTGCAGTTCATCAAAGCAAGCATCACACACCCGGACAGGCTTTTTGGAGGAGGGCGTGAGGGCGTTGCGTGCGGAGCACTCTGCACAAAAAATGTTGCCGCAGTGTCGACAGTGGTGCTGAGGGAAAAGAGAGAGAGGAAGAGGGGGAGAGAGAGATCAGGATTAGCTTGTCAGGTCAGGTGGTCACTGATAAACTCACATGACCCACTGCTAAATTTGTAAACATTTCCTGATTCAATCTCGAGTCTTCACTCTTAAAAATAAAGGATCTTGAAAGGTTCTTTACAATGCCACAGAAGAACCATTTTTAGTTCCCAAAATAATCAATCAGTCAGAAGTTCTTCTTAAAACCTAGAACCATTTCTTTCTTACCTTTTATAGTCTAAAACACCTTTTCCCAACACAAAGAACCTTTTGTAAAACAGAAAACGTCTACGGATGATAATGGTTCTTTATTGAACCATATGGCCAACACTCAGTTCTGCATCCAGTTAGGAGTAAATATCAGAGTTTAGGAGTAAATATCAGATGTTTAAATGAAATTCAGCAAGAAATAGACCCTTTATCCTAGCCCTAGGAACTGTGTCACTGGCAAAATGAGATGTTTGTCTGAGCAGTCCATTGGCTGTGACTTCCTGAGAACCTCAAACGAAGGCTTTTGTTGGTGGAACCCACTTTTGATGACAAAACCAGCTCTTTGAAGAGCGGAGCAGAGCTTAATGGGATAGATCATTAACACTGTATCAATCTCATACTTTGATCCATCTGCCTGACTGCTTCGTCAAATAAGGGTGTGTGTGTGTGTGTGCTGCACACCTTTCTGACAGTGACGGAGAAGCCTTTCCCACAGGCCATACAGTTCTGTACTTCATGATCTTCCGCCCACTTCCTGGTGAGAGACTGTGACTGTTTTATCTGTAACAGGAGAAAGGACGCAGCACTTAAAATGGCTACAAAAATGGGTTTACTTACTACTTAGCTATTCTGAACAAAACCAGGACCAAATGAACAATAATATTTAAGGTTTAATATCAGAGAGTGAAATATTAAATGTAGGGGAGGCAATTTCAGAGGGGCTAGCAGCAGCAGGCTAGCTTTGGAAGCATTCGGCCTGAATGCAATGATTGGAAGAACATTTTATGGTCCTGCACCTTCCACAGAAGATATATATTTACATAAATACATTTAGACCACTTAGTGACTACTATAAGAATGTGAAAAGACTTTCAACCAGCATAACTGAAAATGTTGTTTGTGTTCCATTTGAAGAAGTTAAGCTGGAAGCAAGAGAATGTCGAGTACATTTTGGGGTGAAGTTTCTCTTTAAATGCTGAGTATCGGCTGATGTGGGGCTCTGTAAATCTGACCTGTAAAGACTGGTTTTCGCGGCCAAGCTCCTGCATGGCGGCCGTGGTGTCGTCTAGCTTTCTGCGCATCTCCAACAACTTGGCCTGGAGCTTCTCAATCTCTCCCTCACCGTTGACGCACCTGGAAAAACAATCAACAGCATGAAAGTAAAAATAAATGAATGTGTATTCTATCATTTAAAACAAAAATGGTGTCAAGTCAAACCTCTCCAGCAGCGCACGTCTCTCGTCCTGGTTGTTCTGGACGGTGGCCTCCAGCACAGCAATTTCTCCTCTCAGCTCGTCTGTCTGTTTCTCCAGCTCGCCCACCCGCCGCTGGCTGCTCTGCCACTCCCTCTTCAGTGTGGCCATGTTCTCGTTCAGCGCCGTCACCTGCATGGACATCTTCACCTCTGCCTCCTCCTTCTGCTTCTCCATCTCTTCTTTAGCCTTCACCTCCGATGCCTGGTGGGGGTGGGCGGTGTAAATAAAATGAGCATGAACAAACTGAGCTTGTGTGGATGAAGTTGGGCTGCTGATGTCATCAGTACCAGTTGCTGTTGAAGTTTGTCGCTCTCAGCTTTGAGCTGCTGCTGCACGTGTTTGATAGAGTCTCGGGTCTTCTGGTGATCTCTCTGCTCCTGCTCCAGAGATGCCTGAGCTGTCTCCACCTTCCCTTGCAGCTCCACCTTCTGCTGGATCAACAGCTGCTTCGCTGCCTGAAGCTCCTTCACTTCCTGCATACACACAAACACACACGCAAACGATCTTCTCACTTCTTTCTTCAGAGTTAAAACATCTTCATAGTGGAAGTTCCTCAGTGTGATTAACAGTTGCATTCTGATTGCTGTCATCTATTAAAGGGATAGTTCACCCAAAAATGTGTCCAAACCTGTATGACTTTGTGGCGTCTAAGGAACACAAAAGAATATTTTTTTTAAATGCGTTGGTAACCAAACAACTGTGGCATCCACTGACTTCCACCGTATGCACACAAAACCACTGAGACATTTCTCAAAATATCTTCTCATGTTACACAGACGGGAAAAGTCACATGGGCTTGGAATGACACGAGAGTGAGCAAATGATGGAAGAATTTTTATTTTTGGGGGAACTATCCCTTTAATGCGTGTCAGATAAAGTGATTGGGGTTAAAGTCATGCCTGACCTTCTCCTCCTTCTCTGCCAGTGCTTTGAGATCAGTGCTCAGCTTGTTTTTGTCCTTTTCCAGAGTGCTCTGACATTCTCTCAGCTCCTCACACTGGACCTTCTCCTTTTTCAGCTGCTCCTGCATCATCTCCTGCACAGGACACACACGGTCAGCCTCACCCCATTTCCATACATGTTCTGGAATGAAGTGCTCATTGTGGCTGCCATGATAAGCAAATTACGATTATGCAAATTTTTCCTGATTAAAATAAAAGGTCGCTGTGTCCAGAACATAACCATCAGTGTGATTACAATGTGACCAAAGCCGGGGCAAATTCTTTCCGTTTTACACAACATAACCCAAAAACAACCCTGTCTTACGCTGCTGGACATATAACATGGAAAGTTATTTTGAACAAAATTAATGCATTAATATTTGAACCTTTCACCCCACGTGAGATTCAAACCTACAACCTCTTCATTACCTGTTGTTTCTGGAGCTTCTGGAGAGCCTCCACCTGTTTTTTGATTCGTTCATCTCTCTGGCTGAGGTCTTTCTCCAGCGTCGCACGAACTGTCTTTACTTCGTGGATCTGGGCTTCAAGAGAACTTATGAGGTTCTTGTTGGACACCAGCTCCTCCTGAGCTAGAACCAGCTTCTCCTCACATACCTGCATTACAACACAAATGCAACACAACCTATGAGATGACAGCCAGATCCTGTCATACTCGGATGGAGGTGTACACTCAAGACTGATGTTTCACGGCCTCATGGACACACACCTTGAGGTCCTGGCAGAGGGCAGAGAGCTCTGACTCTTTGCCGTAGTAGTCAGACTGAAGCGCAGTGAGTTTCTCTGCAGTGCCGTCACTAGTTTTCTGCAGCTCTGCACAGCGATTCTTTTCTGAATTCAAGTCTTTACACAACGTCTTCACCTGCTCCCTCAGCCTGGTCTCCTCCTCAGCCTGAAAAACACACATGCTGCATGCTCATTAGACAATTCTGACTTTTGTTCATTTGTAACCCAAAAATGTTACGGACTTCAGCTTTCAGCAATTATAAAGTAATTATTATTTACTTTACGTAATTTGTAGTTATGTATCATTATGGAGCTGGGGCGTGTTAGAAAACATTGTCATGTAGTTAAGTTCATTATGGTCAAACACACAACACAGTGATTTGGGAGTGACTTGTAAGACTAAATCCCCTAAATTATGACTGTGTACTGAATACAGGTGTTACTCCCACACTCTCAATGGTTGACATAGTGATTACCATAACAACACTGGCATCTCACGAGCTATAAACAAGCAACATGAAGGCCAACAGTTTAACCTGTTTAGGTTATTTTCAGTAAATAAATATTAGTGGGCAAAGATGCATCACTGTTCGACTATTTTTAGTAAACTGCAGCCTGTTTTGTTTTGGAGAATTATATCGTAGGAAGCCTGTAGACCACAGGGCTGGTCCAACCACATACAGAAGAGACAAATCTTCTGTGTTAAGACAAATATCACAGTTTTTCTGGGGTTGTTTTAGCACTACACAGTGTACACATGACCAATTGAATGTGTAATGAAACAGTGATTGCCTTTTTAGTGAGGGTGGCCTGCATCTCAGACACTTGTGCCTCAAGCTTCTTCACTTCCTGGCTGAAGGACCCCTGGGTTGTCTTCAGCTGTGCCTGTAGCTGCTGTACGCTCGTCTCCTTCTCCTTCACTGCATCTTGAGACAGTTTCAGCTGGGCGTTCAGTGAGCTGATCTGAGACTGCAGGCCCTTCTCTGCCTATTTCAACAATAACTTAATTACTCCAGCATCATTATTCATCTATCACACAGTGGAGTGACAGGAACATATAGGGGTTACATACAGTTCACACACAATTCTTTATTTCTGCATTTCACACTCTTACCTCTTTCGTTTTCTCCAGTTGGCCCTTGACCTCACCGAGCTCTTTAGAAGCAGTCTCAATGTTCTTCTGAAGTTCCTGTTGTGCTTTCTGATGAGACTTCTCCTACATGTTAAAAAAGACAGATAATTAAAAACAAAACTCCTGAAACTAAACTGGATGTTAGTGGATGTATGAAGCCCCTCTCAGGTTTACACAGCTGTCCTAGCAGAACAACCACGTCTGTCACATTAATTCTGGACATGTTTCAATACACCTGAACTATTTGAAATCTGGCTCCCACCTTCTCCTCCAGAACAGCTTTGCTGTTCTTCTTCTCCTTCTCCAGTTGAGTTTGGCTTTCTTTCAGGGCTTTAGAAGCTTTGCTCAGAGCCTCCTTCACAGTGGCCATCTCCTTAACAAGAGCCTCCTTCTCTTCCGTGGCCTTCTGGAGCTCCGTGCTGAGACCCTGGATTTTTCTGTCCAGTTCTGCCTGCCGTGTCTGACCCTCCTGAGACAGTTTATCCAGGCTGGCCTGCAGGGTTCCACGCACATTCTCTGCCTTCTCCAGCTGTTGTCTTGTTTTAGACAGAGCTGAGGTTTTCTTCTTCAGCTCTTCTTGTTGGGTGGAAGCTCTGAAACGAAAGACTAGAACTTCACACCAATTGTCTCTACTTATCTTATACACCACTCAAATACAACAAGTTAAAGATCACAAGAATTAAAACAGGGATTTTGTGGCTTTCAGACCATGACAAGTGTTTTAAGACCACCTATATTGCTGTGTATTTCTATGTTTGATAAATGTAAATTTTACCCGTGCTTCTCTGACTCTAACTGGCGGTTAAGCTCCTTCATCTTCACCTCCAGCTCACTGATCTGTTTCGTCATCTTCTGCTGCTCTTTCTGAGACAGTTCCCTCACAGAGCGAAGCTCCGTTAGCTCCACCTCTGCTTTCTGTTGCAGCCACAAACACATACAGCCAGACAACACTATAAATCACACACATTCCCATGAACAAGTGAGCTGTGATGACACAGAAGAAAGCTCCTGCTGTGTTTAGGGGACATAGCTTGTGCTGACCTTGACCTGGGTCTCCAGAGTCTCTGTCTTCTGCTCTGCCGTCAGCAGTTTGTCTCTGCTGTCCTTCAGACTGCTCTCCAGCTGAGAGCACAGCTCCTGCTTCTCCTGCAGCCTGCACCCCTGCTCCTCCAGCTGAGCCTGCACTTTACTCAACTCCTGCATAAACACACAGTTACAGAACTTACTGTACCAACAGGAGAAACCTAGTGCAATAGATGAATTACAGAAAGACACAAGAAAGCATTCACAAGTCTGATAAACTGTAGGAAAAACATGCCTGTTGCTTGTCCTGCAATGCATTCTGGGCCGTCTCCAGGTGGTTCTCTAAATCAGCTCGCTGGGCATTTTTTGCTGCTTCTGCAGACAGCAACATCTCTGTCTTGGCTTTCAGCTTTCAGAGGACAAGCAAGTGAATCATTAATATTATTAACATTTAAACGGACTAAGTTAATTGAACCAATGTGATTGCTTGACTCTGTGAAGCTGCCTTACCTGTGTGTCCAGCTGGGCGATCTTCTCTTTGCTCTCTGTGAGCTGAGTGTTGAGTTCAGACATGGTGGTCTCTAGACTCTGGCAGCGGTCTTGGGCTGAACGCAGGTGGGTCTTTTGCTCTTGCATCTGCTCATGAAGGTTCTCCTGAGCCTGTTTGTGGCTCTCCGATTGGTTCTTGAGCTTGTCGCTCAACTGCATGATCTGAATTTACAAATGGGTGGAAAACTAAGTTCAATTTCTGCCTAATACATGAATACATTCATTTATTAACATATTGTTAATAGATGGTAGCGCAATCTAAGAGCGCAAGTTTGTTTATTGTCCTTTCCTCATTACCTGTTCTTGTAGTGAGTGGTTTTTCTCCTGTAGCTGGTTAAGCACAGCCGCCTCTCCCTCTCCAGCCTGGATCTTGGCACACAGATCTTCTCTTTCAGCCTCCAGCTGGCTCACACTGTCCTTGCTCTTCTGCAGAAGAGCCTCAAGATTTTGGATCTTCTGATCCTTGTCCCCAATCTGACGCAACACCTGCTCCAGGTCATTCTGCACAGGAAGGCCAGCGGAGCTTAGAATCAACCTGAGGTTAGTAACAACACTGATATGAATTCAGGATGTTCTGTCTGGCAGAGATTGTCACCTGTGCTTCTCGAAGTTTTCCATTAGTGCTCTGCTGAAGTGTCTGAAGTTCCTGGTGTTGCTGTTTAGACTTGTCCAGCTGATGCTGCAGGTCAGTAGACCTGGTGGAGCTCTCCTTTAACTACACACATAATACACAACACAGAGAGAGAGAGAGAGAGAGAGAGAGAGAGAGAGAGAGAGAGAGAGAGAGAGAGACAGAGAGAGAGAGAGAGAGAGAGAGAGAGAGAGAGAGACAGAGAGAGAGAGAGAGAGAGAGAGAGACATGTAGCAGTGAAAAGACACTCAAGCCCACCACAATAATTATTCTGTCAGGAAACAGACTCATTCCCAATTAAAGCTGCAATCTGTAACATCTGCCTCTCTACTGCCCTCTCTGTTTGAAACATAATATTGCAGTATACTTGCAGAGTTATGTTCTTAACATGGATGACAAGTTTAAATTCTGAACAACTGCTGTAAGAACAAGCTACAAGCGCTGCACCATCCACAGTACCTGGTCATGTGATACAGTAGCCAGATCTTTTTCTTTTTTTCTTTCAGATCTTTTACTTTCTTTAACAGTTCAAATTATAAATCATAATCATAAATTTACCATTAGGAATCACGGTGAGTAAGATAAGGAGATTGTGTTGAACGTTGATCTGTCACGTTCTTGCTCAATAACAGATTTTTGGTTTTTTTTGCAACAAAAAAAGTTACAGATTGGAGATTTAACATGCTGATTATCCTAATAACTATTCATAGTGTCCACAAATGCATCAGTGTTTCCAAGCCTTGCAGCTGCATCCTGCAGTGTTGTGAGATTTCAACACAAGTCTGTCCTACCTGCTCCTCCACTCGAGACAGTCTGAGCTGCAGATCGGCCACGTGCTGCTCTCGATCTTTAAGTTTCTCTCCAGACAGCTGCCTCTGTTCCTTCAGCCGACCCTGCAGCTCTCCCAGCTGACGCTCCGCCTCCAGCAGCTTGGCATGCAGCTAAAGAGACAGAATCATGTCAGTACAGTATCATAATGAATTATATACATAGTTATGACAAATCCTGCCAGGTATATAAAAAGATTGATGATGGATAGACAGATGGATGGTTCTTTAGCTGGGTATATAAAGTGATTGATGGATGGATGAATGTTGGGTAGGAGGGCATACAGATGGATGAAGGAATGATGGATGGATGAAGGCATGTACACAGATTGAGGGATGGTTGGATGAGCAGGTTTATTTATTTTTATGATATTGTTTGATTCATTCTGACCTGGCTGATCTCGCTCTGCTGCTGTAGGGCCTGGTTCTCCTTCTCCTCCCTTTGCTGCTGGAGTTGTTTTCTCTCTGCTTTCAGCTCCTGCTGGTTTTTCTCCAGTTCGCTGAGCTCTCTTTTGAGCCGAGCCGCCTCCTCCCCACGTTCATTCAGTTCAGCCTGGGTCCGGCTCAGCGCCGCCTCACCCGCTGATGCCCGGGCCTGGCTGTCCTGGAGCTCAAGGTCTTTCTGGTGCAGGCTGGCCTGAAGATTCTTCTTAGAGGTCTGCTCCTGACCCAAACGCCCCTCAAGCTCCTGACTCTCCTTCTCCTTACGAGATAACTTCTCCGTCAAAAGCTAAGGAGTGACAGAATGATTAGAAGTTAATGGTTAAGTTTTTTTATTATGACTAAGAGACACTAACTTTTAGAGGCATTTATTATTGTCACGACAACCTATAAAAATGCAATAACACAAATTTTCTTTTCTATGACATACAAACCTATTGCTAACTGTAAAGAACATCCCATTACAGCAGCTATTTAAAGGGATAGTAAGGATAATTCTCCCATTATTTACTCACCCTCATGTCATTCCAAACCTATGACTGTTTTTTTTTTTCTGGGACACAAAGGAAGATATTCTGAGAAATGTCTCAGTGGTTTTGTGTTCATCCAATGGAAGTCAGTGGGTGTCACTGTTGTTTGACATACAACAACAGTCATTTCAAGTTTGAAATGGCATGATGGTGAGTAAATAATGGGAGAACTGTCTCTAATTAAAGTCTCTAAATAGTTTGCTGAAGATGTTTCAGGGAATTCTGGGATAGCTCGGGCACCTCTGGACCTCTTTGTGTAACAATATGTAGTACCATTTAGGGCAGGCCTGTTTTATGAGGGTAGGGTTGGGCTCTTTGCATGCCAGAGAGAGTGATGTGACTTTTGCCCTGTGACAGCTATAAAGAGGGCTAGGTTGATAAGGACACAGTGATGACATGGAGAGGGCACCTACATCACAGTACATACACAGTGAGCTTTGCCTCTTAACATAATGGACCGGGCACAGCTATGTACCCTTTCTACAAAGCCTCTTTCTTTCACTGTTTTTGTGGGCTACAGCGACCCTCTGGTCTGTGTGGCCTTGACAGTATCTTCTTACATTGCCTTATTTGTTCCTCCAAGTGCCTAAAAAAACTAAAAGGAACAATTAATCAAAAAAAATAAAAGTGAGTTTTCATTTATGCCGTTGGGAGTCAATAACATCAAACCTAGTGTGACATCTTAACGTGCCATATTTAAACTTTCACAAACGCAAAACTTCTCCCTTCCTGTTTCACAGAGGAAGGAAAGTCATACTGGTTTGAAGTGACATGTGATTGATGACACATGAAGAATAATTCCTTTAAAATTTTGTTTGATTTAGCTGGAACTTGGTGACAACAGCTCATTGTATCACATCACTTTACACTGATCCCAGTCCAGTACTTTAGAGTCACTGTAGATTTTAACTACAGTTTCGTTATTGCTACTTGTTTGTTTCACTGTAGCAGATGATGTAATCTGGGACATTTTTGACTTCTGTAATTAATTGTGAACACCATGTGATGACAATCTCCTCCATCTACTTATATATTCTCCTTGAAACTCTAAATTATAATTTATATTTATCCCCTCAAAAGCGTGACAGGAATAATTTCATTAACGACCCTCTAATCGCCCATATTTCACTTGCCGTGGTTTACATTTTTGGGAAGTCAGTGCACCTCTGGGCTCTGATCTCCTAATCTTATCCTGACAGCTTGAACAATGGGCCGGGGGTTGTGGATCATTACCTGCAGCAGTCTGTCACTGTAAATATCACAGCTGGCACAAGACCAATCACCCTCCGCCACTTTAATTACGCCGCATCTGTGAGATGTATGTCAACACTCTTTAATGGCCAATCAGAACACATGGGGTGGTGACAGGTCAATGGGCCATTGTGGACTGGGCGTACTGGGGGCCGCAGCCGAGTGCCTTCTTGTAAAACGTGCTGGCCTGTTTTCTGAAAGGGCAGCTGACAGCGCTTGTGAACGCTGTTACAGTAAATTTAAATTTGGAAGTTGTTTGAAATACTCAATCCACCCAGAGACTGGCTGGTCTTAACATAGCAGGTGCTGGCGTGTTTTCTGTAAAGCCGTAAAGTAGGCTATTCAAATAAACAGCTGGGTTTTTTTGCAGGGGTACAGCCCATGCCTTGCATCCGCAAACATTTGCCTATATCACTCTGCGTGTTACCTGGGTCTGTTGCTGGAGGTTGTTTAGGTTGCTCTGTAACTGGTGGATCTGTTGGGTGTAGACTGCTACCTCTTGAGGGCCCTTCTCAAGTTCTGCTCTCAGCTGAGCTATCGTTGTCTGAAAAATAAGTACAGAAGGGTTCAACAGGTAAAGCAGACAAGGCGATAAACCTGGTCAGAGCATTTACCATAAATCATTTGATGTAAATGGGGCTGTGAGGAACAGATGTACAGGCAATAAGTCCTTTTGTTTTTTGTTTAGCTGCCAAAACATTAAAATGTATCTTTCCACAAACTTCGAATGAAAGAAGTGACAGTCTGTGATAATTAAAAATGACTTTTTAAGAACACGTAGTGAACAAATTTTCTCTCACAGCTTAATTTTGGCTCTGTCAAATTAAACATGGTGTCTTCTCTCTATAAACTCTTAACAAAAGACAAAAAGACAAAAACAACACAGCTGACAAACAAAAGGCTTCAGCTTTAAACCTGATGCCATGACAAACACAGAAAACCAAAATAACACAAATGCTGAAGGAAACACCGGTTTCACTTTCAATTACAGTTCAATCATTACAAAAATTATTACAAGATGGAAAATGTAAAAAGGGAAATAAATCATTTGAATAATGAAAAATTCTGACACTGAGTCATTCAAGATTGAAAAATTGTACTTTCAGTTTATGATGTAGTTTTAGATCAAGGGTGAGGGAGGGCAGATTCAGATGAAGAAAAAGACACAAACACACATACAGAAACAAAGGCTGAGCCCTACAAATAGACAATGAAACTTTAACAATACACCAACTCGATAATACTACAGAATTCCCTAAATTATTAAGTTTTCAATACTGTTGTCTTTCATATTTCTGTTACCATTGTGTAACATATATGTATACATGTATATGTATAAAAGCAAAAAGCCATACAAGGTTGTGCACACATTTTATGCGCTTTTGATTTCTGAAAGTTTGTTGCGAAGATTTTTGGTCCTTAAGAAAAATTGGCCTACTTGAAACTTCCTTTCTATGGTCACTAGATGGCAGTATTTGAATCGTGTAGACCAACTAAAGTCACCAAACTGGAATATCTGAGAAAGGTCAGAGTGCACCCTGTTTGTAATCGTCTGTGATTCAAAGCTGCTTTGCTCTGGTGGGACCTTCATATAATGACACACACTTTTGGGTCAGCAGCGCAGGCCATTACAGGCTTGTTTACAGGAAACACTCAGAGGTGGGAGGATGGCCGGGTTAATGGTTAACCTCAGGAATCTGTTAGAAAGGACAATCAGTGTGACCCTGCTCTGACAGATGTTAATATCCAACACTTGGTCTTTAACTCGTGAACATTAATGAAATTTTTTTCACTTCATGTCACTTGAAAAAACCCAATATGTTTCAAAAGGTGAAGTGATGTCACTGGGACAAAGGTCAAAGGTAAGATACATGCCTCTGTCTCAAAATGACCTCCCAGTATCTTTCTTTACAAGCTATTGATTCTGGCACGAGTCTCTGTATGTGCCTGGTCCCATCAATACCCGCATTTTCCAGCTTAGGGATTGACTGTCTATAAAGCAACGTGTCATGTACTGTAACTCTGTCCTTATTTGAGCTGTACATAGGAGACAAGGTCATGGCTGGTTCGAGCTGCCTCATCTGAGGCAGTGGCTCACCTCTGAGGTAGTGAGGTTGGCCTTCAGCTGTTTGTATTGGCTCTTGAGGTGCTCTGACTCCTCCTCCCTTTCCCGGGTCATGTTGTCCATGAGCGTCTGCACCTGTACCAACTCTTTCTTCAACACTTCCACGTCCTCCACTCCAGGCCTCTGGAGCTGGAAGAGAGCCAATGACAGACAGGATCAGACCGGGTGAGACTGATGACGTATGAGGTTGATGATACACCGGCAGCAGCAGCTGAGAGAATATAAACTCATCAATTATCAGGAGACATTAAGTGTGAGGTTACCAGCTCTGCCGAGAGTTTCTCCTTCTCCTGTCTTTCTCTCTGCAGATCGTGGTTCAGGCTGGTGAGCTTGTGCTCTAATGCTTCTCTCGTGCTTTTCTCCTCATCGTAACGAGATTTAATGTCTGGGAATTCATGCAGATGCAAATTTTAAATCCAGTTTTAAGTTATAGGTTCTGCATTTAGCATGAAGCATGATTTCACTGTGAAGATGTTAAAACAGAAGTTTGGCTGATCATACCATCAGCCCCAAACAGCAAAACTGGCTTAACAAACAGCTTGAGTTTCATTCAGCATCAAACTGTGAATACTTCTAAAATACTTTTAAATTTGGGAATATTTTCAAATATTGTTACGTGAGTTAAATCTTCTATAAAATATCTTGTTTTATACATTTTATAATCACTTAGTTCAAAAGACTGAATAAATGAAAAAGGTGGGAACTTTAGTGCAAATCTTACCAACGATCTCAGTGGCGAGCTGGGCGGCTTTCTGTTCAAACAGGTCCTTCATCTGTTTGATGTTGAACTTCTCCGTTTCTGCCTCATTAAGCCTCAATTCAAGCTCTGAAATACACGGACGGAAACGTTACGTCTCCAATCATTATGTTTACATAAAATGTTTGATTTTAAAACCCAGTTAAAACTACTCTCAAGCAACCTGATTCTTCTACACTGGTACCATCACTCTGTGAGCCCTAAAATCAAAACAAATGACACAACTCACTTATTAAACAAAGCAAACAGTCCTTTAATAACCCTTCAGACATTGTTAAACATAAAAATCGTCTTAAAACATTTCATTTACTTTATTAGTTGCTAACCGTCCTTGTACTTTGTCTAATTCTTTTTTTAATTCCTCGGAAAACCAGCGTTCTTCCTGAAAACACAGACACACAGAAGAAAGTGTCAACAAGTCCGATTCAACAGTCTGATCCAGTGGAAATAACAGCATTGAGTAATGGTGCTATGAGTAACACCAAACATGTCACGCACTCAGTGGCTGATAAGGAGTGCGAGTCAAAGGCAGGATACCTTCAATGAAGCTTGTAAATCTTGGACTTCCTGTCGAAGAAGGGTAAGATCCTCCCTAAACATGAGAAACAGCCTTTATTGACGTGCTCTTTTTCTGAAGATATGTCCAGAGCACAAGGTTACCATTTCAAAAAGCTACAACATTTCACCCTTGTAATACAATAAGAATTTCAATTGAAAGGTGTGGGGCTTGATTTTATTCATTATAAATTATTAGATCAGGACTGGGGGCTTGTTGATGTCATTCAAAAGTCATGTTATGATTAAATACAGCCCAGAGGTCAGAATGTCCAGATTATCTGACTGAGCAACTGTGCTGCCCTGAACGGAAAGAGATCAAGAAGGGTTTAATAAAGCAGGAGCCCCACCTGCCAGGGCTAAAGTGAGAGGACTGGTCTCCTGGCTCATGGAAAACCTCATAATGCTTGAAGAGCTCTTCAGCCGTGTTGTGAGACTTCATACACTGAGGACAAATGAAGCCCTGGGGACAAACAAATTAACACCACAATGAGATCAGGCAAAGAGCTAAAGAGCAATGCACAATACATTTTAGGTGAACGATTACTTTAAAAGTGGTAAATATCTAAGGAAAATGACTTGCCAACAACACTGATACAGTTCTAGCAATTAACTTAATTGCTTAAAACAACAGATATTTTAGCTAGTAATGCTGTAGGATTACAGGGATGTTCACCCAAATATGAAATTTCCTTTTCTCTTCTGTGGAACACAAAATAAGATATTTTGAGAAAAGTCTCAGTGGTTTTCTGTCCATACAACTGGAAGTCAATGGGTGCCACTGTTGTTTGGTTACCAACATACTTTAAAATATCTTCTCTTGTGTTCCTCAGAAGCAATTAAGTCATACAGGTTTGGAACGACATGAGAGTGTGTAAATGATGGAAGAATTTTCATTTTTGGGTGAACTGTCCCTTTAAGCATTTAATTAAACTCAGGTTACCTCTGAGGACTCATTATTCATGTCGGCAGAGGGCTGCTCAGACTCTGAGCTCTGGGAGCCTCCTTTCCCAGGAGTCTATTTCCACAAAATGACAAACAGAGAAAGATGAGTCAGGAAAGCTTTGAGTCTCTGATGAAACTCATCTCATTCGATCACACTATTTAGTTCTGGCACAGTTGATCAGGTATCTGGGCAGCCTGAGAGCTGATCTGGCCTGATCGCTGCAATTCATTCACAAGGTGTAAAGACAGAGAATGCTCTTGTTGGCTTCTTTGGGATGAACTCTTCATGGCTCATTTATCTGAGAACATGTCTAAGATGCTAAAATAGTAAAGTCAGCAGCGAGGCCGCGTAATGTTTCCTGAGCAAAAACTCATCCTGGCAACCAAAAGCGGTATGATGTCAACCAATACAGTACGATACAGATACTATACACTTTGTATTCAGATATCTTGACATTGAAAGCCATTAGCTCAGCAATAACCTTACGCTTCACTTCCACTGTTGCAGTAAAACAAAACTGATACCAAAAGCTGTTCGGCTGTGAATCTTTCACTGCAGTTTGATGCACAAAACAACCAAGCAAAATACTGGCTGCAATATTATTTCAACTGAGCATTCATTTTATTGGTTAAAGTGTTTTTGACATTTGACATTTAGGCCAAACTATAGGTGCTTTCATTGCATCACTTGCATAAATGCAGATATACCCAAACTGGCTGATTATTACATTACTGTACCAAATGTCCAATTCTAATGTTACTGCATTTGTGCATCACAGATTGAAAACATTACACTTAATCTACGGTTAGTCTAACTGTTATTACAGTACAGTTTTCTTAGAGATTAAAGACTGTTGCAGCTGCACGAATGCACAGCTGATCATGATAAATGTTGAAAACAATGACATTACCATTATACATGGTTTTGATGGCAGACTATCCAGGTCACGTGACACCATTCAAACAAGCACGCTCTCATGTTAAGGCACAATATGAAGGTAAACATCGCTGGCTGAATGAAATCTCAATGTTTCTGAACAGAGACAGTCCCCCATGAATCCTTCATGACATCTCGAATCGCTTTCATTGCCATGCTGACAGGTCCGATCAGACCCGATGACGTCATCGAGATCGGTCATCGATGTTTAGCGCACCATCGTCACATGTGACGAGCTCGGACGTCGGCGGCTATTTTAAAGGACGTGCTGTATGGCTACTTTTCTTAATGTGAAGGAAAACTTTATGAATTAAAAGCTTTCTGCAAAACAGCCTGGACGTTTCTGTTAACGAGGAAATCGCTAACAGAAGTCACGTGATGTGTGACGCAAAATGCAATCACGACAGCTGTGTCAGACTGACCAGTCCTCAAAACGACGTACAATCGACTAAACACGCTTCGTTACACCCAGTCACCGTTTGCAGTTATTTATTAAACTAGTACACTAGTTATTTACAGGCTAGGTCCCGCTAGCCGCTAACAGCTCGGTCTCTATGCCAACGCACACGTAAGCACAAATATATGAGGACATTTACTACACCTACAACAACTGAAGGGCATTTGCACTCGTAAATGTCCTTAATAAATGACCAGATGACAGACATTTTAAAGGATCCTCTCTCTCTTGCACAAGGCGATCATTCAGCGGTGGCAGAGGCCTGTCAGAAATCACATTGAACTGACTGACAGTGTTCGTCCATGACTTTTTGACTCACCATCTGTAATATTCGTCTTAACATACTGTAATCCCTTTTCTGTCTAAAACTGTGGAGGTTCAGCTCTTCAGGTTGTATCCTGTTGAGGGTGCACGTTTTAAAATGTGTTGTTGACACCTGCACGCACACTATCGACTCTATGGGAGCCACCCTACTCATCGCTGTTTGATGTGATTGGACCAGCAGTGTAAACGAGTTCTAAACTGTCCAATCGCACGCTGTCTGCGAGGGGCATCTACCAATCATAGAAAAGAGCGATTAGGTCGAAGGCGGGGCTTGTGGGAATACGGGTAAAGGGTACAGCAGCAGTGTTGGGCTGGTATGATTTGCTGTGAGGAGGTATTACAACAAAATATTACAAAAAAGGTCAATCAAATTAAACATGAGGGGATATTTACAGATAATTGTTTAAGCTCTTTCACATTTTTGGGTAAATTAACGTCACCCCTTTTGGGTATGGAGACGGGCGTGCTACTGCCACCGCCTGGCAGGGAGGACGCGACTGGTTGGTGGTCGATTCTGCACATTGAAATGGACGGATATATTTTACTGTCCACTGTTGAATTATAAAAATCCAGGAAATATAGCGACCTGTGGTGTTACCGTGCCAACACTCTTATTTTCCCTTCTTTTTTAATTATCAGTTTTTTCCAGAAACATTTTGTTATGCTGGTTGAAAGTGTCTTCACATCCTGATAGCATCACTAAGTAAAGTGGGTTAAACTAAATAAGTTTAACCCAATAACTAACCATAACCAACCCCTTAAACGAGAGGGAAATAATAGGTGGATTGGTATACAAAGGTATACAAATCCTTACACAGTCCAGATTGGTTTTCAGGAACGTTGTTCCAGGTTCAACACAAATGATGATGATCCATCAACACACACCCGTCCCCACAATCAGCATCAAATATGCAAATCATTCCGACATTGTTAGAACAGTTTTTTATTTTGTTCAAAATTGTTCAGGGCTTTGCTGATTTTCTCGAAGACAATCAATAAAGTTTGCAGAAAAATAGCGTCACTTCTTCTGTCAGATCACATTTGAATACATATTAAACTGTATATTTCATTGATACTTGTTGATAAGTTAAGAGTTGAGTGCTTGTGTGTTCAGCAGCGCAATCCTATAAATATCCTGTTATGAGATTCATAATACTAAAATAAACCACACAAAGGCAGAAGCTGACATTTTTGAATATTAAAACATATTTACAACCTGACATGCAATCTTCCCTCCGAGGAAAGATAAATATGCTTGTTTATCATACATGTCCCAATAAAACAGTTTGGCCACAAATCCCATCACACTTCAGTGACTTCCACCTACTGTTCACTGACAAAATACATACAATAGTGGAAATCCTCAATGTAAATTGTTAGTATAATTACAATACATTTATTGCATTTCTGTTGCCTTTGTTAGAAAACACTTAAAACATAAGCTGGCATGTCTACTTAGTTAAGCTGGTTTGTTTGATCTGATATATTAGGGTTGCCATTAGAGGTTTCATTTTCTTTTCCGGAAGCATTCAGAATATCCTTTCAGACAATATAAACAAAATTCCATGAATCTTCACTAGCCCAGTGACACCATAAGCAGTTAGATTTGTTTTCTTTGTTCACAGTTTACCAAATGCCATCATGGCTTGAGAAGATAAAGTGACATGAAGTTTCTTCTGTCTTACAGAGAATTGAACTTTAAGCCTTTGTGTGCAAAGCGAAAGAGGGGAAACTATCATCACATTGTTTAACATGGCAAATTCACATTTAAGACCAAACTGTGAAAGAACCTTCAAACATCACAGCATGGTAAACCTATATTACAGGTAAATATCTGTGATGAAGAATGTAATCACATGATGAATATAATATAATCAAAAGCAGCCCAAACTCTCTTTTAGAACTATTTACATACTATATAAGTTGTGATTTCCTGTTTGGTTCTGTATCGTGTTGTGCAGAATTTATTTACCAAATACCTAACAGGACTAATTATTGATTATATATAAACAGATTTAGAAAGATCCGTCACAATTATCCCTTCTAAACCACACACAGATTTGAACCTTGGCAAAATAACTGCACAAAACCATTACTCTTCTAGAACAGCCCTCCAATACCCAACTGTCTCTGTCAAATAACGTTTCCAAAACGTTCTCTATACCATCTTTTACTCTGCCCTTCATACTTCACATCTTGCTCCTTTGCATACCGTAATTCTACTTAATTTGGCTTGAAATGGTTGTTTTTGAATGAAAATGAGGAAATTGTCTGTCAGGTTCAGGTCATTGAGAACAAGGAGAGACATTTCACAACTAGCCTTTGGTTTCTACACTTAAAAAACATTTTAAATAGTAAACATTGAAGTTATGCATGCAAAAATTGTCTCGTCCATGGATAGTTTCTCTTGTAAAGCACTTTTCTGCATCTGTGCCCCTGTTGGCAGTTCTATCTGTGAAAACAGGCGAGCGCACAGTCCTGTGAGGTTGTTTGGTGAAGAGGGGCATTGTCGTCTGTGTTTGTGGGCTCCTGCGTGTTGCCGTTCGTGGGGCCGCAGCGTGGAGTGAGTTTGCGGAGGTACTCTGCATGGACGGGTTTATGGCACTGTAGTACCCGGATCGCCTCGTCTATCTTGAACCACTTCCGCTTCCGACCTGCAAATATCATATTTAATAGCACCTTACATCATTGGCATTAAGCTCAAGTTTACACTTTGATAATATTTTGTTGTGATTTTAGATCAGTGCACAGATTTACAATTGTACATGTGATTTACAGTGTACAGTGATACAACATTTTTTAAATTGAATATTTATTTTATAATTAAAGTGGTGAAATTAAACAGTATATGATCATATTTATATATGGTTTCATTATCCATCACTCAGTAGGGGCCAGATGTTTGAATGAGTTTAAAACTTCCTTTTATTATGGGTATTTAATTAACATTTCCTACAAAACTAAGAAGAAATGAATGGTGACACTGAAGTGTCATTGAACGTGGCAAATATTTAAATCCATAATTTACTGTATTTACATTACATCTGTTCTGTGAGTTAATTCAAAAGTAATTTTGCTGTGGTAGACGCTTCATTTAATTCAGACATACTGCCATTACATACAGCAGCTCAGTTTAAAAATGTGTAGCATTTATTTAAACACTGTACAAAAGGTCAACTTCACTACGAACTTGTGAAATGTTTGGCTGCCCAACCATCTGGCTCACAAACGTTCTGCTTTATTAATAGTCCTCAAAACTGTCTCGCATGAAGTGCTGACACTGAAACATTCACCTAAAGCATTTTAAAAAGAGGCTTGTGCACATTATATATGCAAGAGGGTGAAAGATCAACGGGCTGGCGATCAGGCTATTGACTCCGTCCAGTCTGCTTAGCTCTGTGTCATGTATGCAGCTTGCTTCTTCTCTGTGTATTAAGGTTATGACGCCCTATTTGGCAACTGAAAGCGATAGAGAGAAAGAGAGAGAGGGGGAGAGAGAGGCCAGACAGAGGGGAGTGTAGTGACGCTAACTGGAAAACAACTGTGCCCCCGCTAACAGACACGCCTCCCTGTGAACAAACTTGCGTCTATTTATACGTCTGCTGGGAGTGAAGGGTTACTAGCTTTTTCTTTCCACACCATCTACAAATAGTTTGAGTTTTGAATTGCGCTGTCTGTGGGCAAATGTTGGCTCCTTTCTATTAACATAAATCCAGTAAGGAGAAGATTTCAGTGGCTAATCACACAAATGCTTCACATCTGTAATAGCTTTGTAAAAATATTGAAACAAATCCCCATATTTGCCCTGCTTACAGATCAGCAGTTGTGCCTTGCGAAAAGAAATCAGTTTTGTAGGATTGGGATAAGCTGGCGAATGCTACACATTTTAAAGCACTGAAACCAATGACTTGTTAGCAGATTGAGCCTGGTGTACACAGTTCCCACTATTGACTTATGAAGACCCATAAAATCAAAATAAACTTAGATTTTCCTTAGAGTATTTCAGTGTTTATTATAAATGCTTTATGCACATCTTTTCATTCATGCTCTGTAATCTTTCCCAGATGATGTCAGTCTGACGGCTTATGTGGAGCCAGAGCCATTAACAATTCCCAGTGGAAAAACAAGCCACGCCCTCAATTTTTCTATTTTGATTTTGTGGTGACAAAGAAAATTCTCTGAGGTCTGTATAAATCAATAGTGGGGACTTTGTGCATAAAAATCAATCAATTGTTTAGATCAATACAGAAATCTGACACTTAAAAGCAACTCACCAATATTAACCGAGTCCTCCCAGTCTTCCAGTGTCTCTGTGACTGTGAGCACATACACATATGTGCGGTGCTTGCTGTCCTGATTCTGCTGTAAAGAATGACAAAGATCAATTTATCTCGAGGTGGCACAAACTCAATGTGCGAAATGCTGTAAAATGTGCATTGAGAAGGTGTGAGGAGAAGAGATTCATGAGTGTTTATGAAATAAACTCTTGTTTTGTAAGGTCTATGTGTATCAGTGTATGTGATTAAGCAGTGCCATGTGTTAGAGAGGCCCGAGGTAACATCTTACTTTATATAAGGCAGTTTGGCAGTCTTACCTCAAACACCCCCAGTAGCCGGCCAAGGGTGCCCCTCACACCAGCCTGTTCAAGCAGGAATAGACACAGAGAAAACATTTGTGAGACTCACACAGAAGACAGCTGCAAACAGCTGCATTTTTTTCCTCTATCCACAAGCTACTTTTATTCACTGCTGTTTTCACAAGATATCCCACACTGCACAGGCCAGCAATCTTACTGAAATAACTGAGCAACAAACAGAAGCCTCATAACTAAACCACTGCCCAGCCAACAGGGAACACTTATTAACATTCTCTCAAAGTTCTCTCAATGTCCTTGCAGTAACGTTAGCAGAACATTTTAATGTTATATCATGGCAAAAACATTGCTCTTAGGTGGTTAGTGGAACTTTAAAAAAAGTGCCACAAAATTAAAAACGCTTAAATAACGTTCCTGAAATCAAGCAATAATGTTAATATAATGATAAATAATATTAGAAAAAATTTTGAATGTTCCTAAAACTCTCAAAATTACATTTTTAACATTGTTGTTACCTAAAGGAAACATTAGGGAAACATTCTCACAACCTTATACTGTTAGCTGGGGGACTATGTTTTTTCCTGTCACATGGTCCAAATATATAAGGAGGGGTTAAGATGCATTATTGTGTAGCTTATCGCACTTAAAGGAAATATCTTTTGGATTATGACATAAGCGGCTGGATGATTCTTGCTGGGTTAACAGTAGCTTAACTGGAAGATTTTTGGATCAGTGCCAACACGGTGCCAACACATCAGTCCAACACATCAGACCTGACTCACTGATCAGGGAGAACTGAGCCGCATGTTTCCACAACAGAAGATTCCCGGTCAACACAGTGCACACTAAAGAACAGCATGTCCCCATTCAGACACTGCAAAATAACCCAACCAGTCTCAGTTCACCCGGTCTGGGGACAAACCGGCAACCCTGCGACCACGTGCAATTTGGGTTGACGAGGTGATTCTCAATTGGACCTGACAAACAACAGGGGGCGATTTCATAGACGATGGAAAAATTTGTCCGTTTAAACTGCCCCGAGTGCGTTTCTGTCATCTCCATGTATCCATTTTTGACAGTCACAAAACAGTCTTTTGTATAGCCTGGATAACCCTGACACAAACATTTCAGTAGTGCAAACCAATGGCAGTGAAATTTCTCCATTCTTTAAACCAATTTTGATATCATAGCAGAGAAAATGACAATTCAAAATTAAATATTTACATGGGTACTAACAAAATAAATTAAATTAAAATAATGGCATGCTGTTTTTTATTTGTCAATATAGTATAAATCACTTCATGTTATTATTAAAGCTACAATCTGTAACTTTTTTGGGGGTTAAAATGAACAGAAATCAGTTATTAACAAGCACATAACAGATCAGTGCTAAAAAACCTTTCTCTATTGTCTTACTCCCCAACTCACTATGGTAAGTTTACAATAATGATTTATACAATAACACAATTTATAAATTGAGTTGTCAGCTCCTATTTTCCAGGAAATGTCAGTTTGGCTTCTTTTGACTAACATACATAATGAAAAGTATGTAAATTAACCTGCAGATTTATGTGTCAAACAGAGATGGCGATAGAGAAGTTACAGATTGCAGCTTTAAGAGAAATAGTCATACTAAAACATAAATCAACATGACACAGTGTCAAATAGAGTGCTTTATTCTTAGTCAAATATCATTTCTCACACTGGTTCTGTTGCTTGGCCAGATCACATTCAGGAAACTGGTCATCATCCAATAAAATACAGAAATTGAAGGGCTCCTTTTAACAAGGGGCCGGTTATCAAAACCGACCAGTTTTATGAGGCCTTTGGGACATCCCACCCCTGGCAAAGCCCCCAAGGGTATCAGCTCGGATCCTCCAGGCACTGCCTTAACCCACAGCATGATATATTCACAGATAGGTTTACGGTCTTCTCCAGCGTCCTCCTAACACTCCAGTGGGTTGGGTTACACTCTTCTAAACCATTATGTAACAAATAAATTCCTCGAAGTAAACATTTGTTGTCTTGTGCATGAATGCGATTATATTTAATACATAACAGAAGTGTACAACTGCCATCTGGCTTTACACCAATAGAATTAAGCATGTTATCAAAGGAAATGTAACTAACCCTAAGGTGAATTCTTTCATTCGGGTACTGTTTGGGGCGTAATTCATTAATAACATTGTCTGACGTCATTACACTGCATTCAAATTGGGCAACTGCAAACTTCCAAACTTCATGAACCTCAGATACATGTCGATTTCAGACAGAAGAGGCAACAGTAACAGGACACGGTTTCTAAATTCTCACTGCAATGCTTTACAGTTGTCAACAAATTACCATGTTGGTAACTTCTACCTCTGCTTTTCAATGTCATGAAACAGACCCTCCCTAAAACGACCACAAAACCATTAGCTCAACTTATCTAAGACTGACAAGTAGCAATGAGTTTAGTGAAGGTTCTGTTGATGTGGACTGAAAACATGCTAATGCAGTTTATGATTTAGTTTGCATGTGTAAATGACTGAGACATATGTAGATCAGAACCTCCCTCTCATATATGTATATATATATATAAAAATGTAAATGTATATGCATATATACTGAGCTCATGTGACAATGTTTTTCATTGCATATGTATCGTTGTCTCATTTCACCTGCTCCATTTTTTAAAACAGCAGGCAGTATACAGTGTATTTTTCTCAGTATGCGTGGTGGCCATGCAAAGTAAAAAGAATTCGGGTGAGACAAGATATGAGTGACAGGTGCAACACATAATTCTCGACCCAAACATGAGCTCTCTTTGCTTGTAAACACAGTCCAGACCTCGTTTAGGACCCTGGACCTACCAACTGCCTGAGGGACCCCCATTACTCAACAAACCTATACTGATGATGCAACCCTATTAAAACTGAACCAATAATCTCACTAACTAATTCACCATTTTCCTTCTTTTTCTTTACCCTGAAGTCACCAAGACATCAAAACAGTTTCATTTTATGAAATATTGCAGTGTTTATTATAAATGATTTATCAAAACCTGAAAATGTACTACCCCTCTGGAACAGCAGACCTTCTCTGATGAAGTCAGTCTGACGGCTTAGGCGGAGCCAGAACTGTTAACCCCTCCCCTAAAACAGTCAGTCTCAACACTGAAGTTGTGCAGACTTTAATCTAACAAATCATAATAATAAACTGATTATGGTTTTGCATTTGTGATTTGTGCCAAGTAACTTAATGTATTTTTACAGTCTACATGTTAATAATCATTTTATATTTATGAATGTTTAAAGTTTGTCTTTCATAGTGCATTCGACTGTAAATAGCATTTGGTAATGAGCCTTTTCTAATTTAATAGACACAAATATTATGTCTGTAAGATGTTTATCTGATAGGATTTCATGCTCTAACGTGGTACATGAGTATTCAATAGCCAAACCGAGATTTCAGTGAGTCACATCAGAACCTCAGCTGCTTCCTTCATGAATCAGGGAGCAGTTGTAGGCTTCATTGGGACAGACCTCACCTCCTCATAGACCTCTCGAACCGCAGCCCCTCCGGGCTCCTCCTCTGGTTCCATCCCTCCTCCTGGAACAATCCACTGATCCGGATGCCGACTGCTGCTAACGAGCAAAACCTGCAACACACACAAACAGAACTCAGATAAGTCTGAATCCCACCGGTCATCAACACTCTACCAGAGTTTGTTATTTGCCTAGTAGAAGTTTCTACATTGCATGTATCTGTGCTGAAGATGGCGGAGCATTTGCAGCTTGTTCTTACAGCAGCTGCTTAGAATCTTCGTCAAGAAAATAACTCCACAGGATACAATTTTATGTTTCAACTTGAGACGTGATAGAGAAGCAAAAGTTATGGACTAAAGCTTTAAAAACATACTTAAAATAGATTTTTCTTATTAAAACTAATCTCATAACGATATATTCTATTCTGTCTACTTTAGTTATAGCTTTAGTATCTCTGCATTCATCGCAGTGACCATTTCTTGCAGTGTAGCTGTCAGATGTCTTTATTTACTGTTCCAGCAGCAGCTGTTGAACGTGGAGCTAATGCTAAGTACTTTATGTTGAATGCCACGATTGTTCAGACTAAGAATGCATTTTCAGCGGAAACATTTAACACGGACCACACGACACGCTGTGTTTCCACATGGACCACAAAAAACAGCCCTGAAAATCTCTGTAGGTGTAATCTGTTCATATCTCTCATTGTTCGCATCACCCTCCATCACTCTTGTAGAAGGCCATCCTATATTCGTGGCATCACATCTTATAAATAAACTAACAGCAACAGCTGCCCGGCCACAGCAGCAGATTCTGCACACTCAGAGTCAAGCTCTTCTTTTGGGTATGAAGTGTGGGAGATACAACAGGTGTGACAGGATGAGGTGGTCTCGATAGAGGTGGAGAAATCTCATGTTCAGCTCTGACACTTCTGAACGAGCAAAGGATCTGATCGCAGCTTTAACCAGGCCAGCCCAATAAATATGGTGCTAACAAGTAACCTTTTCAGGACATTAGCTAACATTCTCTCAAAGTTATCAAAAACGTTCTTGCAGTAACATTAGCAGAATGTTTTTTTTAAGTTAAACGCTACCGAATTAAAAAATGTTCTCATAATAACCAGAGCAATAATGTTAATATAATGTCTATAATTAATATAAAATGGACTTTTTGAATGTTCCTTAAATATTTAAAATAACATTTTTGATCCCTAATGAAAACGTTGAGGAAATGTTCTTACAACCTAAACTTGTCAGCTGGGATGCGGATAATTTAATCGTGATTGTTGCTTCACACTTAATTAACACAGCAAGACAATATAGCAGGAGGCAATTATTTTAATTCAACTAAATAAAACAGAATCACAGAGGAGTCGTCCACTACAGAAAGTACAACACATTATTACTCAGTAATATTACTAAGTATATTACTTAGTAATAGTATATTACTTGTATTACTAAGTAGCTTATTACTTAGTCGTATTCAACCAGTAAAGATTTGCTTAGGCAAAAAGAACACAGCGGCATCTTCTGAAGTCTTTATGTAGCCTCTTCATCTTTATTGTTAGTATTTTAGTGCACGTTTTTCCATTCAGCGCAACAGTCAGTATTTGAGTGTGATGTGTCCCACAAAATCCCCTGCTCACTGACAGCTATACAAGCCATTTTCACTCATCCTTCAATTTACTCGTCCTTGAAAACTGAGAAGCTAATAAAACTAAAGCAAATCCAGTCAACAATCATTTCCAAGGTTAGTAACGCCTACTGGCAGCGCTACCATTCAAACATGAGCCTGACTCCCAGTCACAGTAACAAATACTCAAGACTCAAGTTAAACCACCCAAAATGAACTTCAGCATCACAAATGTTGCATTGTAATTGTTTAAATATTTTAAAGGCTTTCATGAGCCCCAGGGCATATTTCAACTTAATTCAAAATTTAATCAAATTCTGAATTTGAATAACAGAGCAGTTCACAAAATTGCAATTCAAAGAAATGGAAAACACTCCCACAACAGAGGAAATTTATCAGTCCAACGTCACAAGTTTTGTGAGTTACACTAATAAAAATGGATCTATTGTGCCAATTTATTCCCTTACAGATCAACTAACATGCGTACTCTCCATAACATATATAAAACAGTATTTAAAGATACATTTGACATGTTTAGTATATGAATCTAAAAACTATTGATACAATTAGCTAATTGATTAAAGGTATGTTTTCACTGTTAATTGACAACCTTTATTTTACTGATCAATGTGTTCAGTTTCATCATTTGAAAAGCTGTTTGCTGTTCTACCACACATACTGACAGTCCTGAGCAATCCGCTGACATACTGACCCAGTTCAGGCCCAACTGACTCCCAAGACCAGCAGCATCTTAAATTCCAGCAGAAGTCTGAGAGGCACGTGTGGCCCTTAAGTTTCATTGGCCAAACACCAGCAGAACAGTGGATGTCCTCCAGTGCTGATCGGCATTAGGGCAGATAAATGTTTGTTATGAACTTTCTGAAGAGTCTTTGCATCTATATGTGGATCCACAGTTGAGAAACCCTGTGTAACTGTGTGCATGTAAAACATCACCGCAAGCTTTTTATTGGAGACTTCCTGCTGATCAAGCAGGTCAACACAATTCTAAAGCTATTCACACATTCAGCCATTTCACACTTTAAATGCATCGCTTCACTTCTGCAGGGCACAAGTGCTCATGGTCACAGACCGCATGCAGTTGATTCTGGTTTGTTTTATTGGTCATTGTTCAGGTTCGGTCAGCTGTGACGTGTTAGCATTTATCTGGATCGTTCTTGCTACGACTGCACTCGTGTCATTATTACTGAACCAGTTCGCTCATCTGGACGAATCAACAACTCAGATGACGTCCTTGATGAAACTGTTACTCACATTGTAGACCTAACTGCTTACATCCAACATAAATACATCTAACATTTCCAATCATAAGAGCTGTCAGCGGGCGACAGATTAATGGTGGCTCAACCCAATCACACGCCCACAAACACAAAAACATTTTTTTAAATCACTAAATCAGCAGTTTTGCTCCTAAACGTGAACATAACTCAACTGCACTGTCCAGAGAAGTTTGCCCACTTGTTTTTGGACAGTCAACAAGTGTGTTTATGGACGAAATTATCATGCATATTACTATTAGAAGAAGTAGTTGTAGTCCGATGTTAGTGATGCAACAACAGCGCCTTATGAAACACTCTGTCCAACTGCATAGCAACACCCTGACAACCACCCACAACAGCCCTGCATCACGGCTTAGTTGCCATTAGTGGGAGGTCTTGTTTTAGGACATCAACACGAACAGCAGATGGGTTGTAGGACGTCTCCAGCATGTCGTACGTTGTTGCTTGTACTCAGTTCATCATCAACACGACAGGAATGTATTGATGTTGGCTGTGCTGTGCCCAGTCCACTCATCTGCTATTTGTGTGATTGTTAATTTTGTTGAATATATACATTCAATGCGTACACGTGTATATTTTATTAATAAAGTACCTAATCTATCCATCTATTCATCTATCCATTTTAACATTATCAGCAGCGAAAAATAAATACAGTTAAATGGGATGCTTGCCAAAAAGGAAAAATGAGTGAAACGGATGAACTAATAAAACTGATCAAATAAAGTTTGGTTCATAAAGACTAGTAAAGAAAGATACTGAAAGAGAACGAATCTGTCAGGGAACAGAGTGCTGTCATTCTGATTCTAAAAATTGCTGCTGATAGGTCACTTGGAGCCTTAGCACATAGTGTCACTTACCTCCCCCCCACCTCCCCCCACCCCTCTGTGCTAATCACATGGAGGAGACCTGGGAAACAGAGTCCTGTTGCCATGCGGAATATTTAGGGCCCAAAACTCCCACGCAATAATAACCCTCAAGTCTTAAGTAATCTAGTGTGACGACTTTATTTACAGTAGCCAGTACTTCAGAGAATCAAGAAATCTATTAGCACATCACAAAATGAACACGTATTGAAAAATCATATTAATGAGAGAGGGTGTTTGAAAGTATCCATGTTTCCTCTCCGCACTTCCTGTCATTTCCAAGTGCACTGCCCACATCAGGTCGTCTCAGAACTCAACAACGCCTCGAGTGTGCATGACAAGTTTCATAATGGACAGTATTTTTAGTACTTTCAAGGAGGTCACAAAATGCTAAACGGATGGCCAATGTCATTATAGAAACTTTTTAAAAGTTTTGAGTGACTGGTTACTTGTATTAACAAAGAAACTTTTTTGGACATGTAAATGATTTAGACGTGCAAGCAGAAGACTGAACAAAACAGTGTCTTCAACCCAAGATCTTTAGGTTTACAGAAGACATGTTGTGGGTTCGAATGTTGTTTGTGCTTAAACAAAACTTTTTCTGACGCAAAGCAGGTGAAAGATCGCAACAGAGCTAAATCACGCACTATGCACTGTTATTTCTGCTACAGTGTGTACAATTCCTCAACAGTTTTATCTATATAATACGGTGCTGATCACAGACCAGTGGCCGCGGGGGTGTGTCCAGTCATGTGTGTACAAGTCTTGTACTCCATGGAATGTAACTGGGATCCGCTCTTATGTAATATTAAATCAATAAACCGCTTCCTGATTTACATCACAAAAAGCCAGTTCTCTAATATCCTAACTCTGTTTCCTTCTCTCTCTACATACTTAGTTTCATTCCTTGATCTGGTAAACCCGAAGAAATACACATAAACTGTTTGTATATATCAAACTCCAGCCTGCCCGCTTCTGCAACTGCATATATCACAACTCTACAAGTGTAAACTTGTGCAAATTGATATAATCATATACAAACCTGTGGCAGATTTGTACCAACACGAACAGATGTCGCTGATCAGGTACAGGTGAGACATTGAAGGTAAAGTTAAGATTATTAAGATCATGCACAGACTGCTGAACTCTATACCCTGTATAACTGAAAGTGAAGAACTGAGACATGATCTGTCTCCAGCACACAGTTGTGTTACCTGTGAACAGCTGTCATCAGTCATGTGAAACTCAGTCCTGGCTCAGGGTGGTCTGATCTCATCTGATCTCATCACACGTCCTGATAAATGCGTATTATATTTCTAGCTCTGAATGATAACTTAGCTCACCCGTGCAGTCTGATCATAATATCTGAAGGTTATGATCTGAGAGTAAATGCAGCGTCTTTATTATTGATTTAACATGGTGTGGGCTACAAAGATGTGCTCGTCAGCAGTAACTTGGATCAGCGTTCGTTTACTTCACAAGTCAGACTCGTACTGTATTGATCTCACACGTCTGGGAGGGACAGAAGAAGTGCTGGATGTGATCCACACAAGCACGTTGCAAGCAGGCTTACCTCGTCCTCCCGATCGTTCTTAAAACACAGACACGCCGCTCGTTTTTTGAACCCCTCTCCGTCGTAAGTCCTCGTCTGATTGGGCTTGAATTTCATCATGGGTTTGTTTTCTCCGAGCGGAACCAGCATGCAAGAGTTCCGGGCTGTCTGATGAACGCTGCTGTCTTTCAGGCCGAGATCTGGACGTCGTCCCCGCTTCTCCAGGCTGATCGTACAGGTCGCTTTTATGAAAACCGTGTCATGATGAAGACGCAGTTCCTCTCTTGGCAGCAGGGATGATGTGTTGGGCTGCTCGTCTTCATCATGGTGTCCCGCCGGCTGGTGCTGCGTCGCTTCGGCTCTGCGCAGCCGCCTTAAATCAGCTGCAACAGGATCAGCCTTACAAACCAAAGATACCATCAACAGAGAGGCGTTTCCCTTCCGAAAGCATGAATGAGACATTGTCCAATATCTCCCGTCTATTCAGACAGCAGCGGGCACGCGGCTCGAGGGGACGAGGTTCGAGGACGCGCGGAATTAAGCGCGGTTACATTGTCGCGCGTTTGATTGTTACATTGAATCAATACGCGAATGTTTCAATGTAACGCGCGAGATCAAAGTCGCACCGCAGTGCGCTGTGCGGGCGCCCCCTGCCGGATAAAATAAACGCCTTCAATTCCGTCCAAAACCTTTTACATATTCATTTACTCATTTCTTTACACATATAAGACGCTCCAACAAAGTTGTTAAAAGTAAAACATTTCTTTTGTAATAACAACAAACATTTCTTCAAGCCTACGAAAGTATTTATTACTCAACTTGGTCATTCTCAGAAACGCAATAAATAAAAGCACCACATAAATGCTGCTTATTAATCAACAGATTTTATTTACAGAAGAACACAAATGTGTGTGTGTGTGTGTGTGTGGACTGTTGTCGTCACATTTCAAAACGCAGATCTTTTTCCTCTTTCGACAGAAAGCAGGAATTTACAAACAAATTGACTTTTAAACCAAAGACCAATCATGGAAATTGAGACAAAGCTTTTGTTGATCTTTTGCGATGTTTTTCCAACCATTCCCACCTGTTCAGCGTTACTAAAATCTCACCTTCAGCTCCACTGCAACTTCAGGGTTTCCAAATAAATGTTAAAGGGGAAAAACAGGCAAATAAATGGATGCAATGGACTGTGAAGCACACAATGTTGGAGTTTTGACAGTGCAGTTAGTACAGTGATGGCAAGATAGATGAAACAAAACACTAAAACCGGACACAATAATATTATTATAACTAACAGAAATATGCAAAATCTCCCTTCTATATAGCTCGCCCATACTCCAAAACATCTACATTAGGATCAATGTACAACAGTGTCCAACAGTGTGATGGTGAGAGATCGTTCTGCTGTTTGCGTTATGAAGTTAAATCTTGCACTTTTTTCATTTTAGAGAAACTGAAGTTTTTTCTAGGTTATGCATCTGCATTTCCACAGAAAGGTGCTTTAAACGGGCTAGTCTGCTGCTCCGTTATCAAACAGCAACATAAGAGAAACATTAAAAGAAATATAAAAAGTTTACCCCTTCAACAAAAACAAAAGTGGGACAAATGACAGTTTTAATGCACAATTCTTAGCAGAAGTCTGTGGCCACTTGCCCATCCACCAGAAAAGAAAAGTCGCATGAATAGATCGTCTGCCCATGCATCTCAAGAGCTGTGAATCAAGACGAAGACACGGTTTTTGTACTAATGTGCATTTAAATCACAAATTGCCTGCAGATCATTTTATACTTTGTTAATATACGCTTTAGCTTTTCATATCTTTTATTCTAAGACATGAAAATTCCTTTACATGAAAATGAATTGGTCTTGGCAGAACATGGAGTTGTGTTCACTCTTCTTTCATTTTGCTTTCCTCCCCCACCCCCCCACTCATATCTAGACTTCGATGTTGTTTCCGGCGTAAAGCCTGGTCCATGTTCGAGCTGCAAGACACAAACAAACTGTTAAAATGTTTCCCTACACATGTAATACAACAATCATTTTGTTCTTGGAAAGCTTGTGGTGGAGGAAACCCACAAACTACCCTAAGGTGATTTCTTAACACGTGCCAAGTCTTCTATCACAATTCCCCACGGAGATCAATTATTCAGACCGCCTCTGGCACAAAGCTTATTCGGTTAAATCCAGCGGTGTGAACAGAACGGGTGTGAATATTTCCTTGTGCAAAACCATTGTGACTAACTGCAACATGCAATTAGCAGTATGTTTTTTTTACTTTGAAGCCAGCAATGTTCTACACCTTAATTTTATGTACTGACAAGATCTTCTATTGCTCTGAAATCTCATTCAATTAAAAAACAGAATCTGCCTGTCTCACATCAGGTGTGACATCAATGACTAGAGACTCGAAAACCAACATTTGTAATTCAACCTTTAAAAAAATAAAGAACTCTGGACTCTGTGATGTCAATGTTGTTTTTGTGTTCCACAGCAGAACCAAAGTCTCGTGGGTTTTGAATGATAGGAGGGTAAGAGCTGACTCAATTTTAGGTGTGCTGTTTCTTTAAATGTGTCACTGCAGCCCCACCTGTCTCTATGGCTTGAGCTTCATTAGTCTTCCACTGCTCTGCCACATCATTTGCTAGAGGATCGTCAGGGTTGGGAGCGCTTAGTAATGCCTGGATTGATAGCAGCACTGTGCGGATCTGCAAGGCTGGGGACCACTTATCTGTATGACATGACATCATCATTATCCAGAGAGATAAATGAGAGGAAGAGCATCAGGAGAAAAGTATTAGCAAGTACAGTAAAGTACAGTAGGGATAGATCATTTTCGAAGGGGGAACAAGTGTAATCTGAGATACTCTGTTTTTTTTTAAAGGTAGGGTTGGCAATTTTGGAGATGCCATGCCTTAACAGCTCCTCCAAAACACATGAACAGCTAAGTAGGACAACCTATCACTGGATTCAGTCTGAATGCAATGATTGGATGAACATTTTATGGTCCTGTGCCTTTAACAGAAGATATACATATATAAAAATATATTTAGACCACATTGTGATTACGATGAGAATGTGAAGAGACTTTCAAACAGCATAAAATGTTTCTGAATAAAAAAAATAATCTATCCTGCTATTTAGACTTTAAACAGGAATCCTGTCATATGCACATACAAGACAAACAAAGACAAAACTGTATAACCATAAAATTAAAGATATTTAAAGTCCCATTATCATTTAAAGTTGCATTATCCATTATCGTCCCTCTGAGATAAAGATAAGAGAGTATTTTCTATGAATCATCACTAATTCATATCACACCCATAAACCACTCAAAATTCCTGCATATAAATTTTCCTAGATTTAATAGTACATTTTATTACCCATCTTACCTAAGAGCTGTAAAACAGTTAATAAACGGATAATCAGTTTAATGTTCAGTGAATCTTAAAACATTGGATAAAACAGGCTACAAAAATTAAACAGAAACTTCTGTTTGGTTAAGAACATTCAAGTGATAATGTCAGATTAATTCCAAACTAACTGCAGGTGAAGTTTTGAGAAACGTTGCGTGTCACGTCTCAAACAGTCATGTGTTTCATTTCAACAGAATTTGACCTTTTAATCCTCAATGTCTAGGAGAATGAAAAAATATGAACAATCAGACCTTCCACAGATTTCAGAGCTGAATACGGAATGAAATGAAAGTCTCTCACCTTTCAAAATATCTAGACATATTCTTCCCAGCTTGTCTACATTGGGGTGATATATTTTGGTCATGAATCGTACTTTCGGAGCTGCCATGGGATATTCTTCAGGAAGAAACAGTTCAAGTTTAAAAGTTCCTCCCTCAAAGGGAGAGTCTTGAGGTCCGGCAATGACCACGTGGAAGTAGCGAGCGTTCCCTTCATCCGGTTCTGCCTTTATACCTGGAACCGGTTCTGCCAACAGACGCTGTGTTTCCTACACACACAGACACACACACAATCAGGCTGGAACATGAGGGACCTCCAGCCATGCAGCTAATTACCAATTAGTCAAAGCACTGGTACATTTGAGATAGTGAGACGGTCGAGTGGGTACACAACTGCAAACAAGTCAGCCGACATATACTGCACACAGGAAAAACAGTTGTTTTCATGCATTTTGTTTTCCAAAAAAGATATTTTTTTAGATATGTACAGAAGACCAGAATCTGTTGATTTTTGTTTTTTGCATTTTCTGCACTGATTTGGAGAAAAACTGTGGACAGGATGTAAACTTGATAAAATACATTAAATAGGGCTGTGAATACTACACTCACTATTGGTTGAAACTGCATTTTGCAGCAGTATTTATTTAATAAACAGTATTTTTTTAAAAAAACAAAGTGTAGGATAAAGGTTGTGGCTGTGAAGGTTTCAATTTGTCAGAAATTCTGAGAAAGTCCTAGGGCCGCCAATTTTGGGCAGGCAATTGCCTCCTTAGGCCTGAAACATTTTCATTAGGTGTTGACCTACCTTTAAAAGAATAAAAAAAAGATTGTTTTGTAATTTTACTACGAAGCAAGTTCTTTTCTTTCCGCCCTCTGCACTCTGTCCTGCTGCTTAAACAGATAAGTGACATTTAAGTGACATACTTTGCATTTCACAAGAATAAGTAAAACGTAAAGGAGTAGACTAATGCTGAAGCTTAAAGCCCTTTGGAAACACACCCAAATGACTAATGAGAATCTGATGTCACCTGTGGAATGCTCGAGTCTGGAAATATACGTAATACCCCGCACTAACACTCGCAATACCCCGCACTAACACTCGCAATACCCCGCACTAACACTCGCAATACCCCGCACTAACACTCGCAATACCCCGCACTAACATACATAATACCCCGCACTAACATACATAATACACTGTATTAATATACATAATACACTGTACTGTACCCCTGAAAAACTGCCTGCTTGCCATATGAGACCAAAACCACTTGCCAAAACATGACGCTACAGTCACTGGACACAATAATCTTTCATATCAATAATCACAAACATCAAAGACTGGCAAAAGCTCTATATAAAAAAAATATTAAACAACTTAAGTGTCCATTGGCCATGTAAATATGAAGACAGTCACTTCTTTATACATTTCCACAAGTCAAAATGAGGATATGACATGGTTAAAACGTTATTTTGGTTTATAATAGCCGTGACATTAAAATAAATTTAGTTCACTACTTTTTCATTAAATCAAGAACTTTATGAAGGTTTATGTCATTTGATCATAACAACATCCTCACAATACACGAGACACATCTAAGCCTCCACTGTTGGTTTTTCTTTGATCTGAACCCTCGGCTTTGCCTGCATGTTGTATTTAGAGTGAAATTCCTCACGCGTTTCACATAACCCGCTGACAAAAACATAGAGAAAACACAGACAAAGAGACAGGCCAGCCATCATGGTCTCATGCTTGGGGGACCAACCATCAAAAATGCGTTCCCAGCCTTCCCACTCGGGTCAGTCAGTTAATTCCCAACCAGCCCATTTACACCCAGACCCACCACGACCCTGCCACCGTTTAATATGCGATCAGATCTGATCAGACATTCATGTCAGATGTTTCTTCCCTGATCAGATCATTCTGATAGCCTTGAAAAACAGAGCCACTGAATTAAAGCAGACACATCTTTCTATAACATTGAACAGCCTTCCTGGGAATGTTTTATTAAGGGTTTTATGATCATGCTGGAGAAAAATGAACAACACACACAAACTGCAGTGTGTGTATATATATATATATATATATATATTTTTTTTTAATTTACATATCAACTATAAATAATTTATGCGGAAGGATATGTCTGATTATCAGATGAAAGCTGTTTATAACGTATATATTAATGTATGTATATATACATAAACAGGGCGACCCGATGTCATGAACGCTGTCAAACGTCTTTAATCGATCAAGGAGAAATTACGATCACTTTCTTTTCTACAAATGTCGATGTGACATTTCTGCTGCTCGGGGCCTGCGGTCGCCAGTTCGTGCCGCGGACGCAGGCGGCTTCCCTTGCCGACAGGAAGCGGATCGTTTCGCGTCCGAAACCGACCCGATCACCGACCCGATCACCGGATCCGTCTGTCGGTGCAGTCGGTTAATAAACACCCGCACCGGCACGGAAACCATCAAACGAGCGAGCGTGTCGTTGTGCGTTTCGCGGCCGGCGGATGAATGAGCTCCGCGGCGCTCGCCGTTTCGGCTCTTTCAATCCCGTTTTCTCTTTCGTCGTTTGCGTTTCGCCTCTTGAACCGCAATGCACCGGGAGACGGGCCCGGTGGCACCTTTGTCCCGGCGGTGGATGCATTTTGAACGCATCCGTATTCGGGGTGCGAGCGGAAGTGCTAACGCGCGCCAGGCTAACGCGGCCGTCGGTCACCGCGGGGATGTTTGACGACCGCCGGGCGTCACGGTGCAGAAATCGGGGCTGAAACGTGCCGTGTGTCTCACTTCACGGTTACCTTAATGATCCTGCGGGGCAGCCCGGTCATCTTGTCTTGAATGCGGGGTTTGGCTTTGACTCTCGGTGCCTCTTGCTTCGTTTGCGTTGACGGCGGAGACGCGACGCACGCACGCCTTCCGGCGCCGTGCGTCAGTCCGGTACCGACGCACGCGTCGTGCTCGTTATATGTGCACGATGTAGTTTTGTAGGCTTTACTTTTCACTCAGTTAAACATCGCAATATGTGAATGATTCGTCGTGTTATGCATGCCTTTAATTAAATGTAAAGCGTTGCATGTTTTATTGCAAGGCTGCAGGATAAAACTGTAGTTATTTGTGAAACGAAGAGTGTGAATGCTGAAGAAATGGTTTGTGCAACTTATATGCTCTGTTATGCATATAATTAAATAATAATCAAGCAAAAGCTCTGATGTTTTACCAGGTTAAGAAGGTTATGATGAGACATTTAGTGCTGCACATCTGTACCTCCACATTTATAATCATGAATGGAAATGTCAGGTGATGTTAAGAATATGGAAATATACTGATATGGCAAAGTGTTACAAAAAATAATGTAAGGGTGTCAAATCCAGTTATATTGACATGGGCAGAAAATTGTTATTGCCCCTCCCTCTCTCCCTCCCCCTGCCCCTAATGCCTCTTTTATTTGAACATGGGGTGTGAGGAGGTGCCACACATAAATAACATTAGGACAGCTTCACAGAGGTGTAGAAACCTTCAGAAAGAGCCGGACATCAGACATGAAGTCTCTCACCACACTTAGACCAGGTACAGAAGCTGTGAAACTATTTTTTTTGTGAAATTATTTATTGCTTATATTAATGTATTGTTTAAAGCAGTGTGCTGAGTAACACAACCTGTTTAATACGTTTTTGTTCAGCATGTCATTAAAATGTGCTGAGTTTGATATTTTTATTCTGTGAACTGCGTCTCCATTTACTATAAACACTTTTCATAAAGTCACGCTGCGGGAGTTTGTTCAGAAATGACATTGGAAATGTATATCTCAAATTTGGGCTTAAACGGTGGGCTTAACAGGCCAATAGGAAATACAGTTTTCTATAAAACATTTAGCTAACAATATTAGGTTGTAAGAATGTTTTCCTAACATTTTCATGAAGTTACAAAAACATTAAGAACATTCAAAACGCCCAGTTTTTTAGACCTTGTATTAACATTATTGCTTGATTATTTAAACATTTGTTAATTCTGTAACGTTTATAAAACTTTCCACTAACAACTTCAAAATGTTTTTGATATATGAAATATATCATTGATATATTTTTATCATCATATTTATCATCATATATATCATATTTGATATATTTTTTGATATATGAAATATAACATTGAAAATGTTCTACTGACTGTACTGAAGAACATTCCCTGTTAGCTACCTTAAATATACTTTAGCACAAAGTCTCCCATGGATCTGCACCTTTGACATGTTTCAGTCATCCCTGTCAAATAAGCCTTTGTTCCAGCACACAGGAGCAGATGAATCGGTGGCTAATCTATTGCCTTTTGTCGGGGCACACTGTGAACAGACAATGGCAGCTGAATTAGAGGCACTACTGCTTCCACTGAGCACTTGATATGAAAGGCAGAATCTGTTCTGACGGCTTAATCTAACTTCCCAGCACGGCTATATGGCATTTTAACCAGTTCATTACACATCAGATGCCAAACCTGAAGTGTTGTGAGACTTTTTATAAACGTAAGGCAGTGAATGAAAACAAACCAAATGATTCTTTTACCTAATTATTGGTGTTGAGAAGTTAAATTTGAGTTATTGTTCTCTAAAAAAGTAAAGTTGACCAACGATGTTGCCAAATGAAAAATACAGTATGTGTCAAGTAAATCCTTTCACAATTAGAAAAACTGATGGATTTTATAATATTATGTTAATTTTTAATGCATTTGGCAGACACTTTTTTAAAGAGACATACAGTGCATTCAAGCTATACACTTTATCAGTGTGTGTGTTTCCTGGAAATCGAACTCAGTTGAACATTTGCGGTGCTAACACAATGCTCTACTGATGTGACTGCAGGAACATTTTTTAATATTATTTATATTTTTAACAGTACCCAACAGGTGGAATTTGACTTTTGCTATGAACCATCATTGAGCTTGTTATCTCTTTACTACAGCTGGTGTGGTATTATGGACACCATGCAGAAGTGTTTCCTGTTTACTGGGGCTTTTCACCTATCTTTGCTGTGTCACTGCCCTTTACTTCACACCAATGACGACAGGCCCACGCTCGGCCTTCTCTGCCACCCGGAGCAGCAGTGTGTTAGGTGGCACTCAGCGAGTTCTGACCTTTGACCATCTCCTAGTCAACATTGGCGACGACTTCAACCCAGACACGGGTCGTTTCCGGTGCCGCTTGCCCGGCGCCTACTATTTCTCTTTCACGGTGGGAAAGTTTCCAAAGAAGATGCTCTCGGTCATGCTGGTGAAGAACGGAATGGAGGTGCAGGCCATGGCATACGACGGATACAGGAACCAGGGACGCAAAGTTCACAGTCAGAGTGCGATGATCAGTCTAAAGCCCATGGACACAGTTTACCTGCTGCTTCAGGAGAGCCCTGACTATGCCATCTACAGCAATGTCGGACCATACATCACATTCAGCGGTTATCTTGTGTACCCTGACTCCACATCCTCTGCGGGGTATCTCAATAACCACCTATCTCCTCCAGGGCCCCATCTTCCAGGTTGTCCTCCTCCTGTAGACCTTCATTATGACTGGAGAAGAAGAGCAGCTCGCGAGGAACCACGATCTGCATTTTCGGTTGCAAGAACGTCGTCCACATTGGGGGTTAGCAAGGGACATCAAGAGAAAGAAGCTCTCACATTCAATGTGGAGTACGTGAACATAGGCAGCCATTTTAACAAAACATCCGGACGGTTTACCTGCCAATTTCCCGGCGTGTACTACTTTGCGTTCACTGTGGGAAAACACCCTCACCGGGCAGTGTCGGTGAAGCTGATGACAGGCAGGGAGGTGAAGGCCATGGTGTTTGATGAGGACATGTCTCGAAGGAGAGAGATGCAGAGTCAGAGTCTACTGTTGCCATTGAAAAGAGGAGACTGCGTCTGGCTGTACAGTCAGCAGGATGAGGGCTATGCTGTCTACAGCAACCAGGGACGATTCACAACCTTCTCTGGTTTCCTCGTCTACCCTGATGGTGAATTCATAGACAGAACTTCCCCTTAAGACCCTGAGCCAGCTGAGGTGCTAAATAATTCATAGGTCTGACCTTAAAGGGATAGTTCACCCAAAAAAGAAAATTCTTCCATCCTCTACTCTCTCTTATGTTATTCCAAACTTTCTCAGTGGCTCGTCAGAATGTTTATTATTGAGTGAACTATCCCTTTAATCTTTTGTTTTTGTCCCTATTCTGTCAATACTATCATTCTTTTTGCTAATGTCGTACTTTAATATATCAGTAAAATAAATCACTACTTCATATTCATTATTATTATTATTCATTATTCATGTCAGGACCTTGTACAGTTGATAGTTCAACAAACCATAATGTAAATATTGTATAATTCTTGGGTAACACTTAATCATGGTGATAACATTAAGTAACATTACCAAAAATTATTACATATATAATGGTTTGCAGATCTTTACAATTGAACTATATATACATTGTCAAAAATATTTATATATGAATGTATATTAACTAGTTATCTGTTAATCTGCATTGTATGTACAATATATTTTTATGATGTTACAATGTCAATTGTTTAGCAGGTTATGTTAGTGTGCCTGCATCATGTATTTTTAAAGCCAATATGCTCTTCACAGCCATAGATATATCTGAGATCTTAATGGGTGCTGTTTTAGTAGACAAAACAGAAATAATATACGATATTTCAATAAACCAAATGTTTATTATTCAATAAACTTAAGTAGAACACACAAATAAACATTTTATTTAATGTGGCTGTAAACCTATTTTTAAATCATTATTTACTAAAATACTTATTTACTTCAATGGTAGAGCAAGTTACAGATGTATAAAATACAATAAAATAAATAAGTTTAAATACATTTAGAGAAATAAAGATAACAGTTGAGTTTGCAAGGGATTGCTTCGAAAGTGCAAAAACAGAATACTGTAAAACTGATAACATAATAATGGATAACATAAAACTGATCTCACTATCACAATATTTACAATATTACATTGCATGTCAAAATAAATAAAACATAGTAATTGCATTATTGCACGGTTACAATCAAAGTGCAGATTCTAGATCATTTTCTAGTTTCAAGTTGTCAGTGTAAGATGTCATCGATTATTGATTACTCAATGTTTCCATTATGGTCAAGTTGATTATCTTGACTTTCATTTTGAGTTTCAGATTCTGAATCTCTGAGCTGTGAAAGCTGTTCAAATATAAACACGGTTAATTTCAAACAACATGTTATTAAAAAATGTCATTAACATTTTAGAATCTCGATCCACTGACTCACCCGAGATTTTTTAAGCGCTCTGGAGCGTTTCTCATAAGCTTTGGTGTCTGTATCCACATACGCCACAAAATGGATTAATGTATAGATTCTGAAATTAGAAATCACAAGACCTTCTCACACCACACATTCATGATATTGAGCAAAACGACCGCAATGAAACTGAACTTTTCAACTGAGGGTCAAGTTTTATCAGGACATAAGATGTTTTTTTAAATTTAGGCATAATCTTATAAGATTATCAGTCTCCGTGGTGATTAACAATCAGCACGATCTGAGTTTTTGTAAGGGTGTTTTGTTACCTGTGGTAAATCATCGCGAAGAACTGCAGTACTAGCAATGCTGCAAAGCCCAGGAGAAACATCAGGGCAATTGGATCAATGGAAAACGTTTCTGTTCTGGACTGTGTCCCGTTGAGATAAAGCTTTGGGATCTTGATGGTGACTGTGTCTCCAATAGCTTGAAGGAAGAACGTTGCCACTAACCAAAGTGCATTGCAGAAGAAAAAAGCAAAGGTCACCTGTATGGAAAAAGGAAGAGATTATAGGCAAACAATTTCAGACTGTTTAAAACTCTTTTTGAATAATGTTTGTCTACAGATCATGGATGAAGCATCTCTAAAGTTTTTTTTGCATGCACTTACCTTATTTCTAAGTTCTATAAGATCAGAAGCAATTTTCTTCTGTTCTTCTTTGTTTTCTTTAAGAGGCTCTAGATATCTTTCCTTAAGATCTATCCAGAAATCAGTTTCATCCTGTCGCATGAAGAATCACAGGCATTAAAATCTATATAGATGAGAACATTCAAAAAGACGTTTTCATGGCTTATTCTTACCATTGTGAGCGTATTCTTGCACAGTGGGAAATTGTAAGGTTTCTGTTGCAGACATTCAATCCAAGCTAGTAAAATTAAATGCAAGAATTTAGTTACTGTCCCTCAACACAGGCTGAGTAAAAAATACTGAAGAATTAAGGCATGTAGTACTTACTGTGATATGGGTTTTCTGTGCACTCTTCAGAACTACAATGTAAGAATAAAGTAATATTATTGTCATTGTATAAATCTGCAACAACCAGATGATTTGTCTATTTATTATTTATTTAATTTAGGAACGTTTAAAATGGTTCAGAAATACATTTAAAAAGTGAGTTTAAACCCTTAGAAACCTTGAACATTAAAGCTGCAACCTGTAACTTTTCAGACCTGACAGCTCAAATTATAAATCATTATTATAAACTTACAGTTGCGAATTGGGGTAAGGTAAGGAGACCGTTTTGAACACTGATCTGTTATATATTTGCTCAATAACTGATATATGTTCATTTTTAATTAAAAAATTGCGGTTTGCAGCTTTTTAAACGTAACTAAACAAAGGCAGCAGCTTATAGACATGTTTTACCTTTCTGTTTCCGTGGGAACTTGTGTCTGTTCAGTCATATTGATGGTTTCTGCTGGTGGCTCCTCCTTCATAACTTCATATGATCCCAGGCATGGACATTTACAGCATGCGGCCTGCATGAACTGCTTCTTGATGGCACTGACCGCTGCAGTCTTAGCCTGACCCCCACTTTCACGAGTACCCCACGAGACAATGTTCATGTTGACCATGTAGTAAATGGCTAACAGCAGATACCCGCTAGGAATGCAAATGAAGTATAAAAGTCCATAGATGACCAGTGAGAACTCCTGAGGGTGTAGAGCAGCCGTGATGAGGTACAACAGCACCATGCCAATGAGAAACAGACCGCTGGGAGTCATGAAGGTGCCCTGCCTAACCTGATCACCTGTGTGGGTTAATGTAAGAAGAAATATTATTATAAATAGAAAAGAACCTGTCATCCATTAATTTATTCGATTATGTTTACACATAAATTGCTATTTAAAGATAAAACCTCTTACCTATGATTGACAGAATGGAACCTGCCATCAGAAAGGCGTAGAATACACTCATGACCGCTGCGATTGTGATCTGTGTGTCCGGCTTCAGTTTGAAGCACAGAATGATGTAGACAGCAGGGGGTGCTATGGCCAGAAAAAGAGCCAAGTTTGCTTGCATCTTGAAGACGAACATAAAACATCCTGGAAGACAAAGCAAAGCTTTTAATTATAAACTGAAAAACGTTGTCATTAACTATATAAATATCATCCTTGTGTCATACTCACACATGCACAACACAAGCTATGTACAGCAATAATAAATAGCAATGACACATACTTAACCTTATAATCCGTAAACCACATGTAAGCGCTTACAATAGTAATGCATTGGTCTGCACGCACCACTTATAATAACAAAGATAATGTTTTCCTCAATTCACCTGATATCATCAGACAGACAGTGGCAGGGCCCAAGACGGAAGCTCCAACGCTGAGAACCTGGTACAAAATGAACAGTTTAGAGATAGAGCTGTTCCTCTCAGCAGTCAGTGCTCCTGTGCCCAGGAGATCAATGGTGTTGGCCATGGTAGAAGGTCCCCATCGTCTGCGCTGGTTGTAGAACTCTTTAAAATCTTGTGGCGCATTTGTGTAAGCATCAGCAGCCGCGCAGTACTCAACCCTCCATCCCTGCTGCAGCAGCAGAGTGCACAACCAGCGGTCCTCACCTGACACAGCACATACACCACACATTAGCTTACAGCTACATTAACTTGGTAAAGAACTTATTTGTCAGTGGTTAGCTAGGTTACCTTGATCATACTGAACATGGTGGCTGGCCTCAGAGGCTTTTGTGGAGTACGTCTTCATGACGTTGTCGTCCATGAGAGCAGCTCCTCTGAACAGACTGAAACATCCAGGGCTGCACAGCACGCAGCCAAGCACGTGTTCTGCAGACTTCTGCAGCCAGTGGCCCACTGCATACTCAAACTTCTGATACCACACCATGGGCCCTTCAAACAAAGAAGCAAATTTTTAGAAAATGTCTTTTGTGATTTTTTTTGTGAATGTTATTTATTATTTTGTCTTACCTGTGCCTGTCGGGTGAATTCTACCACAGGCAGCACCAACGTCTGGGTAGAGTTTCAGTCTGTCGATTAACAGCATCACTGCAGACGGCTGGAAATCAGTGTCTCCATCCACGGCCAAGATATAAGTGTTCTCCTTCTCTTTCTGAAAAACATGGTCACACACGGTCAGTACCGGCCAATATTGAAGAAGCATCCAGGCTCCGGCCCAGAGTTTAGCTCCAACCCTAATCAAACAAACCTGGAGAAGCTAATCAAGGTCACAGGAAATTCATTTTGATTAGGGCTGGAGTTAAACTCTGGAGGAGAGTGGACCTCCAGGAGCAGGATTAGACACCTCTATAAAGATTTATAGCTTTGTAGTGATATTTTAATACTCCTCACTTTAAAGTTTTCTTCAAGGACGTTTAATTCTCCACCTTCCTGAAACATTTTGAAGTATTTTTCATTAAGCCGCCACCCAAGGATGTAGTATAGGTACATTATCTGCAAAACAAAAATGATGAAATGTATATCAGTTTTGATAGGGCAAAATGACCTCAGTTGCACGTTTTAATAGGTGCAAATTGTCCACAGCTGTTTTTACAATCAATGGTACCTGAGACCATCTTTTCTTGTGACGAATTAGCTTCTTGTCCTTCAGGTGAACCATCAACACATTGCCTTTAGGAAGGGTGTATTCTAGCCGACCTCCGTATGGAGTGTCTATTATTGTCTGTGGAGGGAGGGGCAGCCTCTGCTTAAACATGCACGGATCCTCTTCGCTGAAAATGCTAATGGATGCATGACAACATTAAGTGAAGATCAGATCTTAGAAGCATTTCAGAAGCAGAAGAGGTTATAAACAAATGCAGTTCTTACGTGTAAACTTCTCTGACCACGTCCACCAGGGTTTCAACATAATCGTTTACACGTCTTTTATTATTAGAATCCTTGAAAGCGTCATCAAAAGGAATGTGGAATTCAAACTCTACGTCTTGTTTTTGGTCCGTCTTTGGCTTGTATTTGTCAAGTCTGGTAGAAAAGCAAGGAACATTGTTAATGGAGATGACAGAAACAGTTAAGTGAAGTCAAACATAGCCAACGTGTTTACCTGAAAATGGAGATGATCATCTTCATCATTTCATCATAGGTCTCGTGCCACATTGTTCCACACAGAAACACTCTGATGGTTTCTTGTGGTCTGGGGAGAACAGTAATGTTTAGGAAATGGCCCCAAGAGGCAAATTATGTTTAAAATGATAAAATTCTAACATTACATTTTATCCAAGAAGAAATCAGTTACCTTTCCTCTTTGATTCTCTTTTTGATCTCAAAACGAGTGTTCAGCAACATGGACTGTTCCAGAAATGCCCCTTCATACAAGCGTCGCACAAACAAATCTTTGGTTCTTTCTATTCGATGGATCTTCAGGTACCAGATATAAACTGTACTGAGAATGAGTCCCAGCCACCAGCTCAGAGCAGAGCTGCTCATATATGCCAGTCCTTCTCTTTCCATGTTGATCACAATGTCCCTGTTACACACGGTACTCACAACATCCTTTATCATCAAAGTCACCCATGGGTCTTTAAACTGCGGCTGAATGTTCTCACAATAGGAAGAATTCTGTTTAGAGTTCAAAGGCATGAATACAACTGGAACCAAAAACACTATTAAAACTGTGAATGACACAAAGTACATGGGCAGGACAAAGCCACGGCGCAGGAAATGCATCTTGCACGCCACAACCACAAACCAGTGGCACAGGGCAGAGGATGCAATCTGGGTAGCCACCAGCAAACCCACTGTGGGTGTTTTGAAAAGAAACGCTGCTGACTTCCACTCCTGACCTGACAGAGGAACATAAGCTCCAAGAACAGCTGCAGTAATCAGAATTCGGATCAAACTGGAGAAGATGCTGACCACATTACGGGACTTAGCAACGTCTTTAGAAACTTCCTTTAGAAATTGGATGTTAAAGAGTGTGCTGTAGTTTTCCCACCAGTTCACAGACACCAAGATGGTTCCCCCGATGGCAAGACCGACTGATATTTTTATCTGAAGAGAGCTTTCTTCTGATACCAGATAACTGATTATGAAAAAGAACGTAACCCAGGATGATGAGGACAATGGAGCACACGGGAATCACTATGAAGCGTCGCATGTCTCCACCAATGCATTGAGCGACCACTTGGAAAACTGCAGACAGGATACTCACACTGTTCAGAATCATCACATTAGTGACAATGTCAAAGTGTGGCATGGACACGACTGTTAGAACTGCAGCTCCTAAAGCTACCAGGAGCTCCACACCAAACACCTACAGGAAAACAGAGGACAAAGAAGTCAGAAGTGGCAATAAAGACCCATTCATTTTACATCTATATATTGTGAAGATATACAACAAAATTAAACATTACACATTTGCTTACCCACAAAACTCTTTTACTGGGCAGAGCTGTGCTCTTGAAAAGAAGTTTCCACATGCTCTTGATCAGAAGAAGAACATTCGGTGCAACCAAAACTAATCCGGTGCCCAAATGAGCCGTCACTTTGTGCTCCACAAACGTAGTGTTTTTGTTCGCAAAAGATATCAAGAGCAGAAATGATGTCTGTAAAAATAAAACTGATTAAAATCAAACACAGAGCGTGTTGTATAATATCTAGAATAGAAAGTATGTACTAACAATTATAAGAGAATGACCGTAAAGGAGCTTACTTTACTGAGCAGTGCAAGAACGAAGACAAGCATGATAACAATGATGCAAGAGAACCATTTTAAACAGCGGGCGAGGGGTTTGGGTTTCTGCTTGTTTTGAATGATGGGAACTTTTCTGCAGGTGTCCCATGGCTGCGGTTCGCTGTGAAAAGAAAATTGAGATGCAGGTCAAGACAAGTTGATTGACTGATGACTAAACAGCAACAGATATAAGAATGATCGTAAAACAAACACAATAAAGCATAAATCACAGTCCTTCCCCAATGCAAATGTGCAGAAGTGACATGCCACCCACATGCATATGACATGTGTAACCACAGCAAGGTGTTGATTATAATGCTGGAAAATATAATATGCATATAATATAAAAATATACTATACATCATATTAAATTAAAATAAAAAAGCAATATAGACACATAGCCAAACTCTTAGGTATTAAGAACATTCAATCCACTTTCATTTACTCTCTCACACAATTATAGTGATCCGTGTTGTATAAAATCAACACTGATTCACTTTACATTTCTAATGTGCACACGGAGCGACAGCAGCGCACAGGTGAAGGTTTCCGGTCGGACAAACGTGTCAAAATCACCACGAACTATCACAGTATTCCTCCTGTTATGAATGATCACATGCTTTACGTGATCTGTACCAACATCCTGTGATTACAGGCTGCTGTTGACTTTAAAGGGACATACAATTACAAATGATGTACATCGACATCTGTATAGACGATGCAATGCTACTCAATTTGTTGTTATATTTATATTTACCAATGTATTTACTCCATTTGTTGTTATATTTATCAATGTATTTACTCCATTTGTTGTTATATTTATCAATGTATTTACTCCATTTGTTGTTATATTTATCAATGTATTTACTCCATTTGTTGTTATATTTACCAATGTATTTACTCCATTTGTTGTTATATTTATCAATGTATTTACTCCATTTGTTGTTATATTTACCAATGTATTTACTCCATTTGTTGTTATATTTATCAATGTATTTACTCCATTTGTTGTTATATTTATCAATGCATTTACTCCATTTGTTCTTATATTTACTAGTTTTAATGTTTCTTAAAGGGGTGGACTATCCCAAGCCCCTTCCCTCAACTCAAGCGCTAGGAGACAACTAAAAACAGATAAAAAGCAGAAATTCATTTAGTAAAAATTGAATAAACCTAATTCAGTGAAACAGAGTGTCATATTTGTAAATAACAAATGTAGTTTTATATAAATAAAACTACATTACATACATTAGTGCATTTAAAATGTACAGAATGCATTTTTACGTCTCATACAACTATTTTCCTTATTGCATTATTGTAAAATGATAAATACGCTTAACCCTCCGATTGAAATCTGAAGAATCAAAAGCAAATGATTTTTGATTTAGAGTCAGAGTGAATCATTTAGATTAATTACCTGGAGTCGTTTACATATTTCTCCATAGTGATGCCAACCTTGCCTCGATCATCAGCTGAGAAGAGTGAACCTGTCTGTCTGAGAGACTGAGAGCTATAGGGCTGGGGAGGGATATAAAACAACGGGGCAGTCACCTGATTAGCATAACATATTTTACATACCACTGCTTCTCTCTCTCCCTCCCTCTTTGAAAAAAACATCTTCCAGCCCAGAGGTTTTGTTCATATTGAAAACATAAGTAATTTGCAATTTTTGGTTGCAGACTTATCAGTCTGAGACACTGTTAAGATCTCTTCCGAAACTCTAAGGGAGACATTTGTGAGATTTTTGAATCAAAAGGATAAATATCTGAGACAAAGGAGACTGAGCAAAATTTTACATTCGCTCTCCATAAAATCTCATTAATGTCTAGGAGAAATAACTAAGATATTAAAGAGATCTCATCTGTGATTTGTCTTTCCTAGTGGAGTACGCCAGACATCCCAGTGTTTTTGGAAACTGGGTTAAAGTGGATCACAACACCTTTACAAGTCCTGAGAATGTATCTGGTGAACTTTCAGATCAGTCTTCTCAGTGCAGGGTTCGATTTGATTGAGAGAACAGCTGAATGTTAATTTGGTTAATTTGTTAGTTAGTGTAGTATTTTTACTTACATTTATGCATTTAACTTTTATTCAACTTCAGCAACTAACAGTACATTCAAGTTAATACATTTTATCAGTATGTGTTCCCCCTAGGAATCAAACCCTTAACTTTGGTGCTGGTAATGCAATGCTTGACCAGTTGAGCTACAGAACATTTTTTATTTAGGTCAAAATATATTTCTATTCTAGTATTTCTGTGTATTTTTATTTGCACAGTCTACAGAGTTGACCAATCGTATTTTTCACTACACGTTTATATAACTGTGTATGTTACAAATAAAAATCTTGAATCTCTTCCATTTTGAATTTGCACACATACCAGAAACAATGTCAGATAAAGTTGACTTACATTTGAATTAAATCAGAGTAGGCTGGGGCATGGCACTATTGGCTATACTGGTTTTGTGGGCTACACTGTAAATTGATATATACAGTTATGTGCTGTATTGCATTGTATTGTAACACTGTCAGATTGATATGTATAGTTATGTACTGTATTTTATTGTATTGTAACATACAGTATCCAACACAGTTGTGCACAAAATCTACAAATGTAGATCATTATGTTTTCTGGGTATCATTATGATATCATTATGAGTCTTGCAAAAGTTTAGATTATATATAATTTTATATACTGTGTATAACACTCAGACCAGATTCTTTCAAAAATAATTAAACTGTTAATTTAATAAAAATAATTAAATTAAAATAATAAAATCTGTTGTCTTATTGTTCTGTTTATTAACTATTTTCTGTTCATTAAACAATCATTTCTTTAACCTGTAATTATTGAATACAAAATGATGATTCTTCTGATGTGTGAGTAAACGGCAGTGCTGTGGGCTAAAGCACTTTTTTATATGACAGTTTAATTGTAATGCTAAATAAGTAATAAATTAACTAATAAAAAAACTTAATATTTTATGTGAGGATTGACTGACACAACATTAACTATGATACAACAATCTAAGATCGAAAGAGTTTTAATCCAAGATTTAAATAAATCTCTCACACCATCAACACACATTTTTTATTCACTTCATTCCTCATTCTTTACTTCTGAAAAACAACAGGCTTTCAGTTTAAATGGAAAGGAATGAAAAACACACAGACTAGTTCCGTCTTCTTCTGTCAGATCAGTTTGGTGGTGGTTGTTTGACAGCTTCTGAGAGTCATTTAGGTTCTTTTGAAGAATATTACCAATATTAATGTAAAATTAATTCAATTAACTTTTAAAAAACCGATGGGGTTTCTTGGCTAAAGTATATTTCCTCATAACTCTTCTAACAAGTAGTCCATATATTTTTGCAGTTTTATTCTTAATCTCAAAAAATAAAAGAAAGCTCTTGTAATTAAAGAGAAGTTAACTACAACTGCAAAACTCTATATTTGGTAAACGCACGTGCTTTGCCATATTTTGGCGTTGTTTGGTATTTTTGTACCACTCCCATTCTGCAGAACTTGAGTAACAATAAAAGGCTTTTGATGCTCAGTGAACCTGAATAAGTTAAGTTTCCAATGTGGGTGACTAGACCATGTCAAACAGCATATGATATTATTACTGTACCTTTGAACTATGTTTACTTTCTAATATTTTATTGGTCAGATTTTACATGAGCAATGGTCATTCAAATAATTATTCACGTTTTCATGATTTAAGTATTTCTTCATTTCTTTACTTTTGTACTTTAAATAATGAATACAATGAATATTCCTTCAGGAAATAATACATTACATGCACATTAAATTTGATAATATAATAACCAAACCTAAGCCCATACACTCTTCAAAATAAAGGTACTAAAAGGTTCTTCGCAGTTTTAGAAAGAACCATTCAGTCAGCGGTTCTTAAAAGAACCATTTCTTTCTTCCTTTTCATACTCTGAAAAACCTTTCTCCAATACAAAGAACTTTTTGCACAAGAGAAAGTTCTGTGGAAGTTCATGTTGAAGGCTCCTCATGAAACCATAAAGCCAGACAAAGAACCTTTTTTTAAAATTGATTATTATTTTTATTATTCATTTAAATTAATTTGCAATTCTAACACTGTACGACTGATACCTTGACCCTTGCTAAGACATGCAAAGACATGCAAATCAGCTATTAAAAGTGTTGTGACTCATACACCAGCTTCAAAAACTACTAAGAACTCTGCGTGGCAACACATGAGGAATGATATTTACATTAAACCTTCAGAAAGAAAATATGAGGAACAAAATCACAATGTTGTTTTTACTTTTTCCTCACAGGTGACATTTTTGACAAACTCTCAATCTATGTCAATTATGTGGTGAGTTATCTGACAGGGACTGTTAATCATCACTTTACAACCAATATAGATATATATATATATATATATATATATATATATATATATATATATATATATATATATATATATATATTTATAGATATAGATATATAAGAGCATAAACCTCTACTAACTCTTACTAACAACTACTTAAATGTCCCATCGGTTCTTATTCTTTGACCAAGCACACAAAAGTCAAAATATTCAGGCACAAGGCCTTATGGGTATTCCTCGTAGCATTTTGTGTTGACAATTTTAGGTTTATTGCACTTGAATTTTTAAGTGGGTCCAAAATGCAAATTCTGTCATGATTACATGTTAAAGTATGAACAACATTAGGTTTATGGTGTATTGTCCAGTAAGAAATGGCAGCAAATAAATATTTCATATATTATTATTATGATTATTATTACCAATATACTCTATTTGGACTCCATCCATTTACTAAACACATATCTGATAACGGGCATCTTTCCAACCTCATATAAGCAGGCTCAGATGCACATATTGCTCATAACATCAGCACTGAATCTTTCAGTAGCGTACTGCTTTCTTGTCTGTCCAAATACCTTTGAAAGAACTGCCTTCAGTTAACCTTACCACGTTATTTTTACAGAACAACAACCAGTCAGGCTTTCAAAGCTGTCATTCCACTGAGTTCAGCCTGTCATCCATCACTGAAGTCCCACAATACAATCTACAATACAAGTCCCCTGATACAATCTACTCATTCTTTTCTCTTTGAACTGTACTTTTCTGACACAGTAAATCACCTCACCAGCCTTCTGGGCATCATGAACACGTCACAGCTCAGGTCTGCATGTAAGTACAGACCTCAGGACAGAGCAACCACACACCAGTCAGCAAGAGAATAAAACGTGATTATTTAAATGAGAAAATCATAAATCATGTTAATTTAGCACAGAAAGAATTGTGCTAAAAACTGTTCATCTCATTATCATAATTATTCCGGGTACGACCACCCCACTAAAACGTCCTTTATATTTATTTTTGTTCAGTGTAAATTATCTACTGAATATGACATTTACATTTAAGCATTTGGAAAAAGCTTTTCTCCAAAGCAACTTACAGTGCATTTAAGTTATACAAGTTATATGCAAGTTATACACTTGTTCAGTGTAGTTCACATGTGTGTTTCCTGGCAATTGAACACGCAACCTTTTGTGCTGCTAGTGTTGTACAGAATGTGTACTGTATATAAACTTTATTTGTTTCATTCTTGATATTATTCTGTATATACACAATGTTATATATTACTATATAATATAACATACACTGTAAACAATATACAGTACATACTCTCCGTGTTTGTGTGTGTGTAAATTACTTTTGGCATTGCTGGCAAAAAAAACTAACTTTACCGTATATATTGCTTAAATTTTGTCTTAACACAAGCCATCGCTGCATGTAAAAGCACTATTTACATTCATTAATATCCTTTCTAACTGAACAGAAAGAAGAATTACTGTATATAATGCAAACACACACATATGAAAAGCCAAGCAATGCTTTAATAAAACAGTCACACATGCTCTCACAGGTCCTTTCAGAATTAATTGACGCACAAGAATTAATTGGCGTTTAAAAATGCATTTAATAAAGTAAAATCTTTTAAGATGCAAAATGCACCTTGTTTTTGGAATGAAGAGTTCCTCATTTCATTCAGCTGAGTTATTTTCCCCTCTTCCTTCTTTGTTACTGTAGATTTATTATGGTTCCAGAACTGGTACAGCAGGAGGGCCCTACCCACTTATTATTTGTCAGCTGTTAGTAAGAAGCATTAATTTAAATTTATGTATTTTTATTTGCCCTGTTGATCCTGTTGCAGCGTTTATTCTGTCACAGTGGTTCTCAGCTGGTGTGTCACCAACCCAAAACTTGGTCACAGATCTGTTCTGAAATGATAATGATAATAATAATACAGCAAATAAATATTTCAAGTATTATTATTATGATTATTATTACCAAAATACTCAGTTTGGACTCATCCATTTACTAAACATACTATCTTATGACGAGCATGATCACTACTCAGCACTATTGTTATTTTCTCGGATTTGTAAAGTCTGCAATTAAAAATCAGGAAATTCATTTCTGTGACAGGCTGCATGACAGATTTTGGTTTCTTCTCAACACTTTAACTTCCTTTATGTCCTACATATCAGACATCAGAGCTGTAAAAAGAATAAAGAATTATACCCAAGTTAAAATTTGTGTACTGTGTAAAACTTTCGCTAAATTATAAGCCAAGTATCAGAGCAAAAACAATTCTGTGGAAGTAAGACTTGTCATTATAAGTACAGGAGCTGGTGTTTGTGTAGCTCAACTAGTACAGCAAAAGGTTGTGGGTTTGATTGCCAGGGAACACATGCTCTGATAAATTGTACAACTGTAAGTCACTCTGGATAAAAGCATGTGCCAAATAAATGTACTTGGTAAAACTCTTTTACTTGCCCTCTGAAATCAGACTAATGAGAAAATGTTGATTTTTCTCATTAAAGTAAGTTTCATGCACAAACTTTGTAAAGCAACCTTTTTAATCATGTTCTTCTAAACGCTAAATGCTGATACGTAAATATTATTTAAGACAACAAATGAATGATATTGTAATTTGTCACATCAGATGTTAAAACTTATGTCCCGACAGCTGTTACCTGGGAAACTAATACAAAAAGAAGTTAATTGTTGTGATTCATGGATGTGTGTAGTTAATTGTTTAGTGATATTAATTACTTTACAATTCAATTCTGCTTTTGTCAGACACTTTTATCCAAAGCGACATTTTTATCAGTGTATGTGTTTTCAAACCCGCAACCCTTATCCTGCTAACACAACACTCTATCAGTTGAGCTACAGGAACGCCAGCTCAAGAACGTTTCCCATTAATTTTAAGATCATACTTTTAAAAACTAATCGTCTGCTTAAGTCATCATGCCTGGCATTTGAAAAAGTCTATTTATGAATGAATAAGGGCAACATTAGCTGAAAAAGAGGGCATGTATCAACATTTATGTACATTTACTATAACACCTGGTTGCTTTCGATTTATTCTTCTGAGACGATGGCAGAAAGGAATTGGTTATGATACTGTTTTTATAATGAAACCAATGGGAAAACTCCCACCCACAGGACTGGGTTGTAAAAACAATAATTGTGAATAACTGTAAGCATGTTTTAACAAAATACAGTCTTTCCTGCATTTATACTGTTTATAGTTTCTGCTGTAAGTGAAGCACAGGAATTGTGTTTCCATTTATTTATCTTGTACTTTTGTTGTGCAACAGAGCTTGTACAAATTTAATTTCACATGTAATATTCTTATACATTCTCATCATGCATGATTGATGGGGATTTTAGGTTGGAGGTGGAGAATTTAAATGAAAAGATTTCGGTTTCATCTGTAATGAAGCAATAAGCTGCTTTCAGATTGTTTGCATGTAGTTTTTGTTGTGTATTTACTATGACATTTCTTTATTTTTAATACAACTTTCCAATGTTTTTTAGAGCAGCTTTCTAGTGTGTGGTACTGTTCCACGTCACAACTTACAGCCCGTTTGTGACAGATGGAAGGTTACAGCCAGGAACTTTATTGAGGTTCTGATGATCTCTTTGTTTTCACTGTGATTGTATTGTGATTGCTAGTTAGGGACACATTCTGCTAGAATCAAATTTAAACAAGACAGCAGAAGTTAATGTGAGTTTCTTATTGGGAAACGCAGGTTGGCAGGTATTAGTTTCCTCCTCTTGCAGTTTCTTCATGTCATGAAAGAGTGATCAGTGAACTCTCAGGTATGTAAATCTTGTGCAGGTACCTGCTGTCTATGCTTTGAGTTCGAGCCAACACAAATGTGACCTAATTCCACACGTTTGTTTGATCATAGTTTGCTGAACAAAACAGAATCCTTACGAATCTTATTAACTCATTAGTTCTAGCTAAACAAAACAAAGCTTAACTCATTAGTTGTAGCTAAACAAAACAAAGATTATTGACTCATTAGTTCCAGCTAAATTCACCTACTGACGAGTGTCGCAACATCACAGAAAGACATTGCACGTCAACTAGATGTTGTAAAAAACTATAATTTTGTGCCACTTGTAACAACTTGCCACAGTTGTAACTGCAGCATTCACAGCAGATATTCAGTTCTGGGTGGTGTGCTTATTGTATGGTGAGGAATGGTGGGGGTGGGGTGGGGATGGGGGTACAGTGTAATGGGTGCATTAGTGAGGAAAAACACCAAAAATGACTTTTTATATGTATCATCAAACATATGGTTTCCCATATTGTTAAAACATAATTTTTGTTTCCTTTAAGATGTGTATAAAAAAAAAAGGAGTATTAAAAAAAAAGGAAAAAAATTGATAAAAAGGTAATTTTTTTTAAAAGGGGAGATTTGATTTAAAGGTAGAGTCTGTGTTAAATAGAGTTGTTATAGGTAGCGTCTTGATTTAACTTAGAGTCTGTGATTTAAAGGTAGAGTCTGATTTAAAGGTAGAATCTGATTTAAAGGTAGAGTCTGTGATTTAAAGATAGAGTCTGTGATTTAAAGGTAGAGTCTGTGATTTAAAGGTAGAGTCCGATTTAAAGGTAGAGTCTGTGATTTAAAGGTAGAGTCTGTGATTTAAAGGTAGAGTCTGTGATTTAAAGGTAGAGTCTGTGATTTAAAGGTAGAGTCTGTGATTTAAAGGTAGAATCTGATTTAAAGGTAGAGTCTGTGATTTAAAGGTAGAGTCTGATTTAAAGGTAGAGTCTGTGATTTAAAGGTAGAGTCTGTGATTTAAAGGTAGAGTCTGATTTAAAGGTAGAATCTGATTTAAAGGTAGAGTCTGTGATTTAAAGGTGTGATTAAAGGTAGAGTCTGTATTTAAAGGTAGAGTCTGTGATTTAAAGGTAGAGTCTGTGATTTAAAGGTAGAGTCTGTGATTTAAAGGTAGAGTCTGATTTAAAGGTAGAGTCTGTGATTTAAAGGTAGAGTCTGATTTAAAGGTAGAGTCTGTGATTTAAAGGTAGAGTCTGTGATTTAAAGGTAGAGTCTGTGATTTAAAGGTAGAGTCTGATTTAAAGGTAGAGTCTGTGATTTAAAGGTAGAGTCTGTGATTTAAAGGTAGAGTCTGATTTAAAGGTAGAGTCTGTGATTTAAAGGTAGAGTCTGATTTAAAGGTAGAGTCTGTGATTTAAAGGTAGAATCTGATTTAAAGGTAGAGTCTATTTAAAGGTATCTGTTTAAAGGTAGTCTGTGATTTAAAGGTAGGTCTGTTTAAAGGTAGAGTCTGTGATTTAAAGGTAGAGTCTGATTTAAAGGTAGAGTCTGTGATTTAAAGGTAAGTGATTTAAAGGTAGAGTCTGTGATTTAAAGGTAGAGTCTGTTTAAAGTTTTTTTTTTTTGTGGTATTTAAAGGTAGAGTCTGTGATTTAAAGGTAGAGTCTGTGATTTAAAGGTAGAGTCTGTGATTTAAAGGTAGAGTCTGTGAATTTTTTAAAGATAGAGTCTGATTTAAAGGTAGAGTCTGTGATTTAAAGGTAGAGTCTGTGATTTAAAGGTAGAGTCTGTTTAAAGATGAGTTTGATTTAAAGGTAGAGTCTGATTTAAAGGTAGAGTCTGTGATTTAAAGGTAGAGTCTGTGATTTAAAGGTAGAGTCTGTGATTTAAAGGTAGAGTCTGATTTAAAGGTAGAGTCTGTGATTTAAATTAGGTAGAGTCTGTGATTTAAAGGTGAGTCTGATTTAAAGGTAGAGTCTGTGATTTAAAGGTAAGTAGTTTGATTTAAGGTAGAGTCTGTGATTTAAAGGTAGAGTCTGTGATTTAAAGGTAGAGTCTGATTTAAAGGTAGAGTCTGTGATTTAAAGGTAGAGTCTGTGATTTAAAGGTAGAGTCTGTGATTTAAAGGTAGAGTCTGATTTAAAGGTAGAGTCTGTGATTTAAAGGTAGAGTCTGTGATTTAAAGGTAGAGTCTGATTTAAAGGTAGAGTCTGTGATTTAAAGGTAGAGTCTGTGATTTAAAGGTAGAGTCTGATTTAAAGGTAGAGTCTGATTTAAAGGTAGAGTCTGTGATTTAAAGGTAGAGTCTGTGATTTAAAGGTAGAGTTTTTTGGGGAGGCTTTACAGTTTTCTACACTCATTCTCCGTGTGAAATTAATGATTGAAATCAAACTTTGATGCTCCTAATCTCATAATTAGATTATAATTCAGATGAGATTTCACAGGCAGTGTCACATATACATACAGTATATAGTTTATTAAATGGATCATAAATTGATGTCCTACTTGCCTGTCAAACTATGTGTGCGCTCATGTGCTGGAGGAGGCGTGGCTTTGGCGAGCACTCTGAAGGGAGGGTGGGATCTTGCTATTTCCAGCCTATCAGAAATTACCTTTGAAACATCTTACTTTTTCCAACAAAGTCCAACAGTAGAGAGTGCATTACCAGGGAAACAAAACAGAAAAAGCATAAATTTCAGGTGCTCTAAGGTTTATCAGAGTCTCTATTGACTGATGGCTACAAACACAAAATCTAAAAATTCGTTTTGGCCCTTAACTCTGCACAGGTGACAACAGTGACATGCGTTAAGTCATCTAATTAGTTAACAATGGTCATGTGATCAACATCTCAGTGTTTCTTAGTGGTATTGGTATTGGTAGTATTGGTGAATGTTATGTTGTAAAGAGTTTCTTGTGAAGAACTCACTTTTTCTTTAAGATTTGTTTGTTTGCATTATACAGCTCTTTTGATGATAGCGATCTCTGTTTAATTCAGTGTTAGAATTGCTTTGTTTGCTCTGGAGTCCCAAAATCTTTTATGATTAAAAAATTAATATGAGGCAGAATGTCACATTTTGTTATTTTGTTGTTTCTACACATAAATGTTTTATCAATTGTCTCACAGTTGTGTTTGTAAGAGATCAGCTGTGTCCTGTTGTATTATTTGTTGTATTATTTGAGAACACACATAAACCAAGATGAAGAAGAGGAGAGCAGTGAAAAATGTCCAACAATATATATATATATACACACACTGTATATATACACATTCACTTTAATAACATATACACTTACACTTAATAAAACATTCAAGCTTCTTGTTCTAATTCAGACAAGTTCAAAACAGCTACAAATAAACACAATTAAAAACTGTTGATTAATATGGCTACAAAATCAAACAGGCTATAAATTTAAATTATTTTTACTCTATAAAATAAAAACATTATAAAAACAACTTTTTATTAGCCATATATTGCAAGCCATCATTCGTTTTATCCATTTAGCAGACACTTTTATCCAAAGCAGCTTCAACAGTACATTCAATGTATACAGCGTATCATTGCGTGTGTTCCCTGGAAATCGAACCCACAACCTCAAGTTTCACAAAAACATAAACCAAAGTTTCCCAGAAAAGACTCTTGGTTCTGATTCTGAATGGAAAGGCTTTGTCTGGCACATAGTTCTCATTCTGTCCAGAACCTGCACACTCCCTGCCCAGTCTATTACAATGCAGGTGTGGTTAATCAATCAGCACATCAAATTACAGACTGTCAGTTATATAATCCAAACATTCATTATGTCATGTGAGACAACTGTTTCTAAAAGCTTTGGTTGCTCTGTTGGCACACGTCACAACATGGATTAATGTATAGATTCTGAAGCATTCTATAGAAGATCCGAGTTATGATTTATTATTAAGCTATAGATTCTATATACACCTTTCCATATATAGTCTCCATTTTGTGATTTCCCTGTCAGCTAAGAACAGGAAACCTTTTCAGAACAAACAAAAAAAAGATTGAATACACAACAACTGGTCTGATAATTGTTTTTTTTTCGGCTGTGACGTGCAGACTTTTGTGTAAACATGATGGATCCATCCAGCTGTGTATTTACAGGCTGGTACCATAACAGAGCTTCTTTTAATTGCCTCCAGCAGAACACATCATCTCAAGGTTCAACAAACATCACAGTGTCCTCTTTTGGCCTCTTCATTTCCTGATAGATAACCTTTGAGATGATTTTAGAGGTGAAACAGTGAAGTTTATCAAGAAACATCTGCTTGATTCAACATATAAACATGGAGCAGAATCACAAATGAATGTTTCTAGAAATGCCGCTGCACTTTTATGATACAAAAATACAGGCTGTTCTAGAGGCCTGTCCAGCTGGAATATTTAAAGCATACAAATATAAAAATATAATAAAAATAAAATGTACACAGTTAGATATGTACAGTAGCTGACACACCAACACACAGTATGTGGCAGTCATGACTAATACCAGCATGAAACCTTTCAGTTTTACTTCTGAGCTCAAGTTTCAAGTTTAATGTCAATTTATAACTTTAATCAAGTTATCAATCAAATCAATCAAATCAATCTATTTACAGGCACGTCTTTAATGAGTGGTTGAAAGGTTTGCTGCATGCAGGGAGTAGAAAAACTAGTATCCATCTGTGTCAACTAGTATCCGTGTGCAGTATACATACTCATTATTTCTGTTGTTCTGTCATTATTTTATTTTAGTATTTACTCTGGTGGGCTCTTTTTCTTCATCACAGACTGAATGTTCATGAAGCCACTGGTTATGTTTAACCTGTATCATGTTTACATTTTTACAGTTTGTGTTTGTCATAACTTGTGTTTGTTGCTAAGTCAGTTGCGTTTTAGTGACATAATGTGTACCACAGGTATCCTTTAAACAAAAGTAAGAGCATCCGTCCCCAGCTGCTCACCGGTGCACACCTGTCTTTTGATGTATGATTACTGTTGTTACACCCTTTTGGTTTTTCATATATTTAATTAGCAGTGACTCAGTAACTTTGAGTTTGACTTGTGTTTCTACGGCAAAATCTTCATGCATCTTCTTTGTTGTTTTCCTGGCCTCCTATTGAAAGATTTTGTAAATAAACCTTTAATCGTTATGTTTTTAAATCATAATTCTATTGTAAACGGCATATTCGCCTAATAATAATGGCTAATAATAGCTACAGGTCAGAAGTACTGTCGTACATGACCACCACCTTCTTAACCCCCTCTAGAGTGAGTTGTTTATCTTATAAACAATATACATAAACAATTTTTTTCTTTTTTTCAATTTTTAATCTTTTATAAAGATTCTATATTTAAGATTGGTTAATTGGTTTATGTGTGTATTCATAAAATGACTAATTAATATTCAGTACAATTAAATGGGCATGGAGGTAGTGAATACCACAATAAATGATTGCATAAGCTTTTCTATTAGTGTTAAAACCCACCTAGCTGGTAATGGGGTAGGTCAGAACAACAGCAATCTTTGTACATGGATTTGTAAAACGTTTTAAATGTTCTGGAATGTTCTGTTACAGCTGGTTTGGACCACACACATGCGCAGTGAAGCAGCAATGCTGAGCAAAGCATTGCTACAACTACAGCTGCAGGCACAAACTGTGCTTTCACATGGATAGCATGAATAAACACGTTGTTTTGAAACAACAGGTAAGGAGTTCACCTCACTTTACTTTATTAAAACAGATGATGCACAAGATGGCGTTGTTACATATGCTGGGAATGCTAGCCATTATAGACTATATATATATATATTAATATATATATATAGTCTTATTTTGCTATTGATTTAGTTTATAAAGTTCAAATTGCTTTCTTTTTATTTCGCATCTCCTGCTAATAGTGTGTTTTCATGCTCTAATGCCGAATAAAAAAAACCAACCGCACGCTTCCACAGTGAAAATGCGACCTTTTCCCCCAACAGTGTATTGTGATTTTAATTCAGCGTTAGAGATGCAGCACAAAAACAGCTGTGCTGCTTTGGCATGTCACAAGAAAGCTCCAAGCAGCAGTTAATCCGAGCAACAAGAAAATGAGCACTGCCTGGTAAAACAGGCCCTAGTATGACAGTTGCGCATGTACCGCCTTCTGTTTCTGAGGGTTCTCCTCACTTTCTAAGAAAAAGATGGGGAGGAATCTGACACACCCATTTTGAGGTCAACCACATTCAGTGTGACCTCCATAAAGACGCTGCATTCAGTGTGCATGCCTGAAACACCTGAAGTCACCTGCTGGTAAAGTTCCATTCCAGACCTTTGAAATGTTACAGTAGTGAAGTATGTGAACGTCATCTTTAGATTTATATGCGTGAACGCAAGTAATGCTAATAACCACTTGCAATGTTTATGTTTGCATGCATGTTACACATGAACGGTTCAATTATACACACCAAAATAAAAACAGTACAATGCACAGATCCAGTTTCAACAGGTATGTTCCAGCTTAATTAAGCGATTATGAGTTTTAAATCTTAGTTGTGACTGAATATATATTTGCTGGTGAATATGATTTTTACTGCTGCGTTTGCCATGATTTCTATTATCTGATTTGTCTTTAGAAGTTGTTTTAGAAGTTTATTACATGAAAATATGGTAATTGCAGTTTTATTTTCCGTGCTAAACATTTCTAAAGAAACTTTAAGCCTGTGCTGTTAGTGGTGCAATCCATCCCATGAAGATGACTTGGGATGTTTTGTCTTCTTTTTCCATGGTGATTGTGGCCAGCTTGGGTGGATGTGGAAGCCATCTTTGGAGACACAGTGTGCACAGCTGCATGTCGTTTTGTGTGGGACATTCGTGATGTAAACTTAAAATTCAACTTAAAACAGCTGGTGAGCTTTTTTGTCGCTTCATTTAAAGTGTTTCTAAACTGCATTAGAAATTTCTCTAATAAAATAGGTGATAAAGTGTGGCCTACCTCAGACGATACAGTTAGTATCAACTTATCGCCTGAAATTTTCAATAATAATACAATTTTCCTGCTTTTATATCATTTAGTCTGCAACGTTTACGGTGCTATTTTTAGCCCTGCATAGGAGGAATAGATAAAAATAGACAAAATATGAAATACAGTAAAACTACGATAAGAAAAGATGTTTCTAGAGAAGACGGACTCACAGACGGGCGCAGAGATGAACCGATAAGCGGGTGTTGGGTCACGTGAGCGCGCGCTCGGCGCCCGAATACCGATAACACAAACTTACGACACGACATAACTGTTTATTATTTCTGTTTCCTGTTTATTTGTCACTTCAGATGCAAATCCAGAACGATGAATGAACGCTGGTGATGATAAAGAAGAAAAGGCGATGAAGAAAAGCGATGCTTTCACACCCTGAAACACGTTCAAAACTGCGATACATGTGATAACTACAAAGAAAACGCTGCCAGCATCCGTGTGTGCGACTTTAATAATGCTTCAGATGAATGCATCACTTATTAATGCAACAATTAATAAAAAACTACAAAGAAAACGCTGCCAACATCCGTGTGTGCGACTTTAATAATGCTTCAGATGAATGCATCACTTATTAATGCAACAATTAATAAAAAACTACAAAGAAAACGCTGCCAACCCCCCTGGTTGGGGGAATTAAAAAATGTTTCAAAAGAATGCATCACTTATTAATGCTGCTTAATAAAATAGCAGCATCCGTGTGTGCGACTTTAATAATGCTTCAGATGAATGCATCACTTATTAATGCAACAATTAATAAAAAACTACAAAGAAAACGCTGCCAACATCCGTGTGTGCGACTTTAATAATGCTTCAGATGAATGCATCACTTATTAATGCAACAATTAATAAAAAACTACAAAGAAAACGCTGCCAACATCCGTGTGTGCGACTTTAATAATGCTTCAGATGAATGCATCACTTATTAATGCAACAATTAATAAAAAACTACAAAGAAAACGCTGCCAGCATCCGTGTGTGCGACTTTAATAATGCTTCAGATGAATGCATCACTTATTAATGCAACAATTAATAAAAAACTACAAAGAAAACGCTGCCAGCATCCGTGTGTGCGACTTTAATAATGCTTCAGGTTCAGATGAATGATATGAATGCATCACTTATTAATGCAACAATTAATAAAAAACTACAAAGAAAACGCTGCCAGCGTGTGTGCGACTTTAATAATGCTTCAGATGAATGCATCACTTATTAATGCAACAATTAATAAAAAACTACAAAGAAAACGCTGCCAGCATCCGTGTGTGCGACTTTAATAATGCTTCAGATGAATGCATCACTTATTAATGCAACAATTAATAAAAAACTACAAAGAAAACGCTGCCAGCATCCGTGTTAAAAAATGCTTCCGATGAATGCAGCAATTAAAAGAAAAGCTAACCAAAATCCGTGTGTGCGACTTTAATAATGCTTCAGATGAATGCATCACTTATTAATGCAACAATTAATAAAAAACTACAAAGAAAACGCTGCCAGCATCCGTGTGTGCGACTTTAATAATGCTTCAGATGAATGCATCACTTATTAATGCAACAATTAATAAAAAACTACAAAGAAAACGCTGCCAGCATCCGTGTGTGCGACTTTAATAATGCTTCAGATGAATGCATCACTTATTAATGCAACAATTAATAAAAAACTACAAAGAAAACGCTGCCAGCATCCGTGTGTGCGACTTTAATAATGCTTCAGATGAATGCATCACTTATTAATGCAACAATTAATAAAAAACTACAAAGAAAACGCTGCCAGCATCCGTGTGTGCGACTTTAATAATGCTTCAGATGAATGCATCACTTATTAATGCAACAATTAATAAAAAACTACAAAGAAAACGCTGCCAGCATCCGTGTGTGCGACTTTAATAATGCTTCAGATGAATGCATCACTTATTAATGCAACAATTAATAAAAAACTACAAAGAAAACGCTGCCAGCATCCGTGTGTGCGACTTTAATAATGCTTCAGATGAATGCATCACTTATTAATGCAACAATTAATAAAAAACTACAAAGAAAACGCTGCCAGCATCCGTGTGTGCGACTTTAATAATGCTTCAGATGAATGCATCACTTATTAATGCAACAATTAATAAAAAACTACAAAGAAAACGCTGCCAGCATCCGTGTGTGCGACTTTAATAATGCTTCAGATGAATGCATCACTTATTAATGCAACAATTAATAAAAAACTACAAAGAAAACGCTGCCAGCATCCGTGTGTGCGTTTATTTTTTTTTTTTATTTTTTTTTCTTCTTTAAAAAAAAAAAAATTAAAAAAAAACTACAAAGAAAACGCTGCCAGCATCCGTGTGTCGACTTTAATAATGCTTCAGATGAATGCATCACTTATTAATGCAACAATTAATAAAAAACTACAAAGAAAACGCTGCCAGCATCCGTGTGTGCGACTTTAATAATGCTTCAGATGAATGCATCACTTATTAATGCAACAATTAATAAAAAACTACAAAGAAAACGCTGCCAGCATCCGTGTGTGCGACTTTAATAATGCTTCAGATGAATGCATCACTTATTAATGCAACAATTAATAAAAAACTACAAAGAAAACGCTGCCAGCATCCGTGTGTGCGACTTTAATAATGCTTCAGATGAATGCATCACTTATTAATGCAACAATTAATAAAAAACTACAAAGAAAACGCTGCCAGCATCCGTGTGTGCGACTTTAATAATGCTTCAGATGAATGCATCACTTATTAATGCAACAATTAATAAAAAACTACAAAGAAAACGCTGCCAGCATCCGTGTGTGCGACTTTAATAATGCTTCAGATGAATGCATCACTTATTAATGCAACAATTAATAAAAAACTACAAAGAAAACGCTGCCAGCATCCGTGTGTGCGACTTTAATAATGCTTCAGATGAATGCATCACTTATTAATGCAACAATTAATAAAAAACTACAAAGAAAACGCTGCCAACATCCGTGTGTGCGACTTTAATAATGCTTCAGATGAATGCATCACTTATTAATGCAACAATTAATAAAAAACTACAAAGAAAACGCTGCCAGCATCCGTGTGTGCGACTTTAATAATGCTTCAGATGAATGCATCACTTATTAATGCAACAATTAATAAAAAACTACAAAGAAAACGCTGCCAACATCCGTGTGTGCGACTTTAATAATGCTTCAGATGAATGCATCACTTATTAATGCAACAATTAATAAAAAACTACAAAGAAAACGCTGCCAACATCCGTGTGTGCGACTTTAATAATGCTTCAGATGAATGCATCACTTATTAATGCAACAATTAATAAAAAACTACAAAGAAAACGCTGCCAGCATCCGTGTGTGCGACTTTAATAATGCTTCAGATGAATGCATCACTTATTAATGCAACAATTAATAAAAAACTACAAAGAAAACGCTGCCAGCATCCGTGTGTGCGACTTTAATAATGCTTCAGATGAATGCATCACTTATTAATGCAACAATTAATAAAAAAAGAAAACGTACAAAACCGTGTGTGCGACTTCAATAAGCTCGATGTGCATTACTTTAATGCAACAATTAAAAAACAAAAGAAAACGCTGCCAATGTGTGCGACTTTAATAATGCTTCAGATGAATGCATCACTTATTAATGCAACAATTAATAAAAAACTACAAAGAAAACGCTGCCAGCATCCGTGTGTGCGACTTTAATAATGCTTCAGATGAATGCATTTGAAGTTGCATGTGCAATGAATGCGTTTACAGCTGCAATCTGTAACCTTTTTAAGTTACAAACAAACACAAATCAGTTATTGAGCAAGTACATGACAGATCAGTGTTTTGTTAGTGTAGTGGTTTATAATTTAAGATCTCGGGTCCGATTTTGCAGGGAATGCAAAACTTGATTTAATCTGACTTCAGAGTACGTGCTGAACGTCAAGTATGTGAAGTAACCTGCAATTGCATGTTTCCACCAGAGATGGCGGTAGAGAGGACAGTTTTTCACAGGCATTGGGGGGAGCATGGTGTTGATTGTCACATCTGTGTTAATAATGTTTTCAATGATTACCTCTGTAACTCTTACAGAAAACAAGTCTTGTCTTTATCATAATCCTCACTGTTAACACTATAAAGTCATGTCATTAACACAGTGACTATAGCAGGCTCTTATCTATGGTATAATGTATGTTGATGGATATTATCTTGTGTTTGGGATCAGCATCAGAGTGAGAACATGGACCATCCTGCTCCTCTGTCTATTCAGTCTCAGTCTATTCTAAAACAGGGGCCCTTCCTCAATGTTTGTATATCTGACACTTTCCTGTTTGCTGGACGTGTTTGTGATAACAATATATTGGAAATTATGTTGAAAGAACATTACAAATATCCATTATTTTAAATAGCTGCATTTTTCCAGTGCTGGCAGGTAGCAACCGAAGTGCCCTTGAGCAAGGCACCTAACCCCCAATTGCTCCCCGGGTGCAGTAGTGTGCTGCCCACTGCTCCGGGTGTGTAGTGTGTGTTCACTCCTCACCAGTGATGGGTTAAATGCATGAGGTCACATACATGTTTTGTGTGATTGGCTGTTTGATACAAAAGTCACATTCTCATGTGTAGATGCTTCAGATTTATCATAAACTCAGCATCAAACCAAAAGGTGATAAAGATTGTTTTGTTGTGATACTACTCAACCTGAGAAACCGGGCTGGAATTGTTTAGCTTGGTGAAACTACAGTCAAGCTGTGTTTGTTTATCTTTAGTCAAAATATAGGTCAGAAGGAAAATGATGTTTAATTATAGGGTATAATATGACTGCTTGAATTCCTATGTTGCAGTTTACTGACCTAGTTTGTACTGTATCACGTGCTGCATTCTGATGAAGACAGAAGCAGTTCTAAGGAAATCATTTTCTTAAAACAACTTTTATTGACGCGCCCTCTTACACACCTCTTCCTTGATTCTTAACGGCTCTTTTTAAACCCAGTCAAGTGACACTTTGATGAGTAATACGTTCTGCGAACCGGGTTTAGCTTTCATGCTTCCATGAAGTTTGTTTCTTTGGTAAAATATTTCCGTGCTGTTTTTCCGGCCCTTATGTTTTCAAATAAATCGTATTACTAGTCATCATCTCCATATATGAACATACTCACCACATTTACTTTTAAATCACTCCATTTTAATTCACTGAGATACGAAATAAAACTAAAGTAAATATATAAATAAATCCATACAGAATAATATTTTACATAAGTGTTTTGTTTGAAAAAGTATATTATATTACACGCAAAAATAAGAGAACATAAATGTGCGTGACTAGTCGCTAATTCTTAGCCAGCCAGTTTTACAGTCTTCTTCAATCTTAAAATAGATTTGCTGCCAAAAACCCTGATGTAGTTACTTATTGTGTACATTTTGTTTCAATTCAAAGAGCACGTATAAGCACTGTATACAATCATTTATGTCGAGATTTAAATCGTACAGTACACAAGTGCATCTTTAGGACAGCCAAACAAACAGGATTATTGTCCATTAAAAGGAAGAGAAAGTGTTTTCTGTATATTTTGTAGTTGATGTCAAAGCATGTTCATTCAGATGCATCTGTCACTCAGTTAAAGTTAGTCACCTGTTCCTGCTGGAGAACTAAAAGAAAACACTGCATGAAAATGAGAAGCAAAACCATAACCTGGTAGGATTTACCTTATTGTAACCATAATCATAACCTTTTCCTTATTATTATTATGAATACAGAATGTGTCGGCTTCAGAAGCAGACTCAAGCATTTGGTGTTCATGCTTCATTTATTCTGTTTATGTTTGGCATGACGAGTGACAGAAATGCTTCACACTACGAAGTGGGAAGTTTCAGACAAATTCCACTTCCGAATATGTGTGGAATGCAGCATATGCTTACAAGAAACTAACAAGCATTTAAGAAACATGTTTCTAGATGGGTGGGTGAGGTTTGCAACTAAACTAGGTAAGAAAATTCCCTTTCAGGGGAAAGAGTTTAGCCACGTCCCTAATTAAACACACCCGAACCAGCCAGTTAAGGTCTACAGGATTGTATAATTGTATAAACACAGGCAGGTCTGTTTAATTACTTTGATTAGGTTTTTAATGAGCGCCTATGGGTGTGTTGGCACATACTACATATATGTTTGGAAAGCAAAAGGAGAAAGCATTAATCATTGACCTTCAAAATAATTGTCATCCTCTAGGTTCAGTCTTGCATTTTGCAGATTTGTGATTAATCTGTTTTAGTTTTTTAAAAATTGACCTCCACATATCATGGGTAAGTACATTTTAAATATTTTTTTAAATAAATGGTCATCCTTTCTAGAATGGCTTTAAACTAATAAGTCATACCATAAAGCATTCAAATCAGGTCATAAATAGTTTTACCCCAAAATAACTCGTACTTAGTCGTCTATATTTTTCATTTATGATTGCTCAACAGACTTCAAGTGTACCGCTGTGTTTACTGTATTTGCAAACTGAGGAACTGAAGTCAGTTAGGACATGACGTGACATGACAGCAGTTCACTTTTTGTTAGAGTGTTTCTGAAGTGCCACAGATTCCACAGAGTTCTTCATAGCAGAGTTCTATTCATTTTATCATTTTTCCGGTCCTCAAACCCTTTTTACTGAATGAAGTGACAGACATATCTCACATCCGTGTTCCTCACTGAAACTCTCTTAAATTAATGTAAAAAATGTTTTCCTTAAACTTCTGGATTCCATCAGGCAAACAGGCAAAGAGAGCTAGAACTGCATTTTTTCTATATAGCTGTCAATGTATGCAACAGAGTAATGTAAAAATGTATAGAAATGACAGCAATGAGAGAAGGACATATGGGCCTAAAGATGTGTTAACAGTTAAAAGTAGCGCACGTTTCACAGCTGTGGAATCAGTATGCAGAATTAAACATGATATTTCCAAATGCTGTAAAAGGCATTCATTGTGATAACTGTTTTGTGTGGTTATGATATCATCCCTGGAGACAGTAACCGTGTAGATGTGTGCCTGTAGTTCAACTGGTGGCATTGCATTGCATTCGCAGCACAGAGGTTGCGGGTTCGATGCCCAGCGAACAAATATACTCATGAAAAGATATAACTTCAATGCACCGTAAGCTCCTTTGAATAAAGGTGTCTGTCAAATGTCAGTCTGTTTTACAGTGGCCTTAAAGTTCAAAAGAAAACAAACTACAAATCTGAAAACAAAATAAGTCAGAAAACAACTATAAGTCCGTCACACCAGAAATGGTATAGTGGAATTTAACATATGAGGCTTTTCAGGGTGAGAGAATTCAAAGAGTTCCAGGAGGGACAGCTGCAGAATTGAGCTCCATCCCTATCAAACACACCTGAACCAGCCTGTCAAGGTCTTCACAAATACAGGCAGGTGTGTTTAACTAAAGTTTGATGGCTACAGTGGGCGTGTTGGCACATTCATAAATGCTACAAAGCAAAATAAGAAAACATTATTATTCACTGTAACCTTCGAAAACCATCTTCATTCTGTTAAATAAGTTTCACTTATCATAGGTAAGTCCATTTTAAATATATTTTTAAAATAATAAGAGCCTAAATGAGATTTTAGGTTTAGAATGAATACATCATTTAAAGAATATTTGTAGTATTAATAAGTCACCATCTTGATGTTGCTAATAGAATAATGGTAATAGAATATTAATGGAACCTAGATTTCTATTCAAATTCAGATTTATTTCAGTGATGGATGTGTATATTAGTCAGATCTGTAGGTTGTAATGAGTGTAAACTCATGAGTGCAACTGACCCCTAATTAAATGTAATAGATTTAACTGGGGCTTCCATTTCATGTGATGTCAACACCTGCTAGTCTTTTACTTTATGGATAAATTTAAGAGAAATTTCTAATGGGGTGATTTTTAGTGAGAAAGGCATGCTTTGTATTTATCTCCTTGCTTTATTTGCATATTCACACACACACACAGAATGTTCTTTACATTTTGTAGAACAACTTTATGAAGGAAAGAGTAAATCACAAAAAATGACGTCAGCTGGGTTTTCACAGGCAGGGTCACATACTATTACATAAAGCACAGAAGTCATAAATATTTTTACCCAAGAATAGCACAGGCACTTTAACAAAAACAAGTAGTTCATGTTTTTCCTTTATGACTGCTCATCATAAGTCAAGTGTACCACTGTATTTACTGTATTTGCCCAAACTGAGGAACTGAAGGAATCCATTATGACAGCAGAGTTCATTTTTTGTAAGGGTATTTTGGAAGCGTTACAAATTCCAGTCAGAAACAGCAATGCTTCCTTACACAATGACAGGAGTGACAAGATTCAACAAACTTCTATGACAGTTTTATGTTTGAATACCTACACTACATATGCACATAACAGTTCATAAAGGTTTTCCACATATTTCCTTATGAGATTTTTTTTGAAATTTTTATTTATCAAATACATAGTGCACAGGGTTTTAATTCAGATAAATATAGTATACAGAAAACATTAATTTAGAAATTATGAAACATTTCATCAAAATAATATTTAACATATAAATACAATTTTTACAGAAGTACTATGAATTCTGTATTTGTCTTATACTGAAACAATTATAGGACAATTCATTGAGAATTAAGGGCAGTTTCTGTCAAAAGATCTTACACCAAAATTACATTCTCTCCCACAGTAGATGGGTGCTGAATGCATGAGGTTCTGTCTGGCTCATATTTGTCTTGCTGATGGTCTGAGTCCAGCACTGGTGCAACCTATTGAAATTTAGGCTTGATTAATTACACAGCACACCTGTCACTGCATAACGTTTATAATTTCTTATTTGATTCATTGACTAACCTGAGATGACTTCTGTCTAAAAGCTTTGGTTTCTGTATCCGCATATGCCACAAAATGGACTAATGTGTAGATTCTGCAACAGGGGAACATCAAACTTTATTAATCACGAAACACATCAATGATTGACAGCTTGAGAACTAATTGCAATAATGCTTAAGATTTCTACAGAGTCTTGTCCCAGTGGGTTCCATGTATAATTGATCAGTCTCAATATTTATTAAGATCTTTGTTTATAAAAATTGTATAAAACTCTATATCGGTGGCTGTGATTTGACTTAGTTACCTGTGATATAGCATTGCGAAAAACTGTATTATCAGCAATAATGTGAAGCCCAGCAGAAACATCAGTCCAATTGGATCGAGATAAAACATTTCTGTCTTGGAATAAGTCCCATTGGGATAGACTTTTGGGATCCTTATGGACACTGAATCACCAACAGCTTGAAGGAAGAACGTTGTCACTAACCAAAGTGCATTACAGAAGAAAAACCCAAAGGTCACCTGTATGGAAAAACAAAACAACAGGAAGAACTTGTGAAGAACACAATTCTTTGTTGTTCTTAACTAATTCTGAAACTGACTTTTCTTCTTCTTAGAGATCACCATTTCTAATGTTTCAACTAAGTAACAAAAATGTTATTTTGGACATTCTAGAAACGTTTAAAACATCCAGCTTTTTAGACATTATAATAACGTTGCTGCTTGTTTACAAGAACATTACTCAAACATTCTGGAATGTTCTGAAAAGTTCCCCGTCTGCAAAAGCTTACCTTGTTTCTGAGCACTTTCAGATCATTGGCAATTTTGTCTTGTTCTTCTTTATTTTCTTTAAGAGGCTCTAGATACTTCTTTTGCAGGCCTCTCCAGAATTCAGTTTCATCCTGCATGTAAAAAGAGGGATTACAACATATAGCATGCAGCAGAAAATGCAATATAGTTATAAAGATGATGTGTAACAGGTGTGCAGCGTGAAGTTTGATATTTCATCATTTATCATTAGGATGACTGTTAGGTCACTATTGAACTATTGAAGCGGTCTTACTGCCTTGCGTTGGTAACGGTATTGTACGACCTTCTGATCTGTACTGGATGCAGATGGTTAAAGTTAAAAAACTTAGTCTACAAATATAAACCTGTCCTATTCCTAAAGGCATCTATCTAAACCCTGTAGGATCTGTAGTTCACAAACTGAGATGTGTTGAGCTGACTTTATCCCCCTCTGAAGTGTTTTTAAACCGGGTTTGACATATGAATATGCGTTACACTTTTCTTAAACCTTTTCAAAAGAAAAACTCTTAACTCTGCTGTATCTAAAACCTTTAATTGGCATTTTGACATGAACATGAATGAGCTTTCCTGCACTGCCCTCATGTGTGCACACTGTTTATAACCCAAAACCGCATTACATCAGTGTTACTGCGCCATCATTTCACCTTCTTATTATTTTAATAATACTGTCATCTTGTAATGATACGACTTTATATTAAATTATTGTAATTATATGAAAATCGTCCTCTATTCACTAATCATTACAGAGGACCGAGTGACGTAAGTAAAACCAGCCAAAATACAAAATGATTGACAGCCAAAATACAAAATGATTGACAGCCATTTAGTTTCATTTCAGACCAGGATCCTCCCAAGTCTTACCACAGCGAGTGTGTACTCTTGCAGTGGAAATTCAGAAGATTTCATCTGCAGATGTTCAATCCAAGCTTGTGGAATTAAACACAAGTTATCGATTAACTTTATGCCAAATGAATAACCATTACATGATTTTTGAAGCATAGAAGACATACTTACACTGATAAGGGCTTAGTGAGTAGTCATGCAACCTACGGTTTAGGAATACAGTATTAGTAAGTAGTATTAGTAAAAAAAAACATTAATTCAGCTACCGTATGGTTGCAGTTAAGTGTTTATTATTTCAATTCTATTATATATTATAATTTAATATTTTAACATTATTACAGATATTTGGAGTGCCGTGGCGTGAAAATGTGTGTGTGAGGTTGTGCTACAGTGTTGACATGTTTTACCTTTCTGTTTCCGTGGGAACTTGTGTCTGTTCAGTCATATTGATGGTTTCTGCTGGTGGCTCCTCCTTCATAACTTCATATGATCCCAGGCATGGACATTTACAGCATGCGGCCTGCATGAACTGCTTCTTGATGGCACTGACCGCTGCAGTCTTAGCCTGACCCCCAGTTTCACGAGTACCCCACGAGACATTGTTCATGTTGACTATGGAGTAAATGGCTAACAGTAGATATGCGCTAGGAATGCAAATGAAGTATAAAAGTCCATAGACAAGCAAGGAGAACTCCTGAGGGTGTAGAGCAGCCGTGATGAGGTACAACAGCACCATGCCAATGAGGATCAGACCGCTGGGGCTCATAAAAGTGTTCTGAATAACTATATCACCTGTGAGGGATGACAGAGTATTAGAAGAAATAATGGATAAAAAGGCATATCACTCATCAATGTCTAACCAACATCTTGGCTGTTTTCACATGTAAGTTGCAAATTACGGTTCACGGCTAAGATGTAAACTAAATATGCAATAGCAAGCCAGCTTTGAAAGCAGAAGGTCCCGCCCTCCCTTCACAGTGCTCTCCAAAGCCATATGAACGTACAAGTAGTTTGACAGGCAAGTAGGACATCCTATCATTGTACTCGTACCGAATGCAATGATTGGACAAACATTTTATGCTCCTGCACTTTCCACAGAAGATATATATTTATATTAATATAGTCAGACCACTTGTGTGGTTTACTTGATTGCTATCAGGATGTGAAGAGACTTTCAAACCGCATAAAAATGTTCCTGGAAAAATCACCTAAGCTACCTTTAAAGACAAAAATCTCATTAAGGGTTTAGACATCTTACAGAAGAAACCATTACCTATGATTGCAAGAACTGTTGCTGCCATCAGAAAGGCGTAGAATACACTCATGACTGCAGCAATCTTGATCTGTGTGTCAGCTTTGAGTTTTAAGCACAGTATCAAATACACAGCAGGGGGCGCTATGGCCAAAAAAAGGGCCCAGTTGCCATTAATTTTGAAGATGAACATTAAACTTCCTGGAAAATAGGTAAAGCACTTTAATGTTAATTGTGAAATAAGCTAAAAGTGAAACATCTTTGATATAACACAAAAACAGGACAATGTTACAGATAAGCATAAAACAATAACTAATATTTTTATTGACAACTTCACCTGCTATCATGAGACAGATAGTAGCAGGACCCAGAATGGAAGCTGCCATGCTGATAACCTGGTACAAGATGTAAGGTTTAGAGATAGAGCTGTTCCTCTCAGCAGTCAGTGCTCCTGTGCCCAGGAGATCAATGGTGTTGGCCATGGTAGAAGGTCCCCATCGTCTGCGCTGGTTGTAAAACTCTTTAAACTCTTGTGGAGCGTTTGTGTAAGCATCAGACGCTGCGTTGTACTCCACCCTCCATCCCTGCTGCAGCAGCAGAGTGCACAACCAGCGGTCCTCACCTGACATCAGAGTGAGGAGATATTAGTTTACACACTGACCTGAGGTTATCTGTCAGTCCTTACCCAGCTAACAATTTATGGTTGTAAGAACGTTTCCCTAATGTTTCCATTAAGTAACAAAAACATTAACAAAAATGCTAGGAACGTTCAAAACTTCCAGTTTTTTAGATGTTGTGTTAACATCACTGCTTGGTTATAAGAGGTTGGTTTTTTAATTTAGTAACGTTTTCAAAACGCCCCTCTAACAACTTAAGAATAACGTTTTGATATATGATATATAACGTTAAAAAAGTTCCACTAACATTACTGCGTGGGCTGTTTTTAATAACTTTGAGAAAACTTTAGCCAGTGTTCTGAGAAGGTTTCCTGTTAGCCTGGTAGCTACGGGTAGATCAGTCACCTTGATCATACTGAACATGGTGGCTGGCCTCAGAGGCTTTGGTCGTGTATTTTTTCATGACGTTGTCGTCCATGAGAGCAGCTCCTCTGAACAGACTGAAACATCCAGGACTGCACAGCACGCAGCCAAGCACGTGTTCTGCAGACTTCTGCAGCCAGTGGCCCACTGCATACTCAAACTTCTGATACCACACCATGGGCCCTTCAAACACAGTAAAATTACGATACAGATGACAAGAACATTTTTTTCACTTTTACTATGTATATACTATCTCTAGAATATTTTTTGCTACTCATTAGCAGAGGTTTTCAGAGACTTCAGCACTGGACCTCCTCTCTGACAAAACTTAGATTTACTTATTGTTTTAACTGTTTATTAAGTTGTGTTATTTTATTTGGTGAATGTATCATTTTTCTTTGCACTTATCCTACAACTGCTAATAGAAAGAGTTGAAAGAACAAGATAGAACACAAAGACTACAGAAACAAAATGACAGGAGCACAATAACCTCACTGCTTAGCAACACAAAAACAACAATTATGTCATACTTTAAAAATCTCACCTGTGCCTGTCGGGTGAATTCTACCACAGGCAGCACCAACGTCTGGGTAGAGTTTCAGTCTGTCTACTAACAGCATCACTGCAGACGGCTGGAAATCAGTGTCTCCATCCAGGGCCAAGATGTATGTATTTTCCTTTTCTCTCTAAAGAGCATTGTGTGAGGATATGAGCAGTGACCCAGCTAACAATTTTAGGTTGTAAGAACATTTTAGTTATAAAAACATTAGTCACACATTTTTAATTCTGTAACATTTTTCAAACGTTCCACTAACAACTTAAGATTAACATTACTGCATGTTACTAATAACATTACTAATGTTACTGCAAGAATATTTTTGAGAACTTTAAGAGGACTTTCAGAGAACATCAGCCAACATTCTGCAAATGTTCCCTGTTAGCTGGGGAAGTGTGTAATTACGCCTCTAACCTTCAGTCTCTGTTTGAGGGAATTCAGTTCTTCACCTTCCTGAAATTTTTGGAAGTACTGTGTGTTAAGTCTCCAGCCAAGAATGTAGTACAAGTACATGATCTGCAACACAGATGATCACTGAAGTTCACAGGTTGTGAGAGGAACCACGTTTTAACTTAACCTTTACTGAATCTTACCTGGGACCATCTTTTCTTGTGACGGATAAGCTGCTTGTCTTTGAGATGGACCATCATCACATTGCCTTTAGGGAGGGTGTATTCTAGCCGACCTCCGTATGGAGTGCTTATGATCTTCTGACAAGGCAGGGGAGGCGTCGACTGGAATATACTTGGATTCTCTACACTGAAAATGCTAATGAATGTGAACAGAGAATTCAGATCAGTTTTTGCACATCACTAGTTCCAGTTCATTTAACAAATGGATTAAGAGTCATTCTTACATGTAAACCTCTTTAATGACTTCCACAAGCATTTCCACATATTCATTTGCATGCCGCTGCCTTCCGTTGTCAACATCCTTGAATGCGTCATCAAAATAAATGTGGAATTCAAACTCCACATCACTTGGTTTGTCGGTCTTTGGTCTGTATTTATCAAGCCTGGTAATAAAAAAAAACAGTGTTGGTTTACAAATCAATTGACTTTGATTCGAGACCGGATGAATTTTGTAAGTGCAGTCTGTGTCTACCTGAACATTGAGATGATTATCTTCATCATTTCATCATAGGTCTCGTGCCACATTGTTGCACATGGAAACACTCTGATGGTTTCTTGTGCTCTGAGGACAATAAATAAAAAAGAAATCTCTGAAAAGTCACAAAACATTAACAGTATAAAATATTTATTAATTTAGAAAGTTACAACACTTACTTTTTCTCATTGATTCTCTTTTTGATCTCAAAACGAGTGTTCAGCAACATGGACTGTTCCAGAAATACCCCTTCATATAAGCGTCGCACAAACAAATCTTTGGTTCTTTCTATTCGATGGATCTTCAGGTACCAGATATAAACTGTACTGAGAATGAGTCCCAGCCACCAGCTCAGAGCAGAGCTGCTCATATATGCCAGTCCTTCTCTTTCCATGTTGATCACAATGTCCCTGTTACACACGGTACTCACGACATCCTTTATCATCAAAGTCACCCATGGGTCTTTAAACTGCGGCTGAATGTTCTCACAATAGGAAGAATTCTGTTTAGAGTTCAAAGGCATGAATACAACTGGAACCAAAAACACTATTAAAACTGTGAATGACACAAAGTACATGGGCAGGACAAAGCCACGGCGCAGGAAATGCATCTTGCACGCCACAACCACAAACCAGTGGCACAGGGCAGAGGATGCAATCTGGGTAGCCACCAGCAAACCCACTGTGGGTGTTTTGAAAAGAAACGCTGCTGACTTCCACTCCTGACCTGACAGAGGAACATAAGCTCCAAGAACAGCTGCAGTAATCAGAATTCGGATCAAACTGGAGAAGATGCTGACCACATTACGAGACTTAGCTATGTCTCTAGAAATGTCCTCTAGAAAAGGGACTTTGAAGAGTGTGCTGTAGTTTTCCCACCAGTTCACAGACACCAAGATGGTTCCCCCGATGGCAAGACCGACTGATATTTTTATCTGAAGAGAGCTTTCTTCTGATACCAGATAAGTGATTATAAAAAGAACGTAACCCAGGATGATGAGGACAATGGAGCACACGGGAATCACTATGAAGCGTCGCATGTCTCCACCAATGCATTGAGCGACCACTTGGAAAACTGCAGACAGGATACTCACACTGTTCAGAATCATCACATTAGTGACAATGTCAAAGTGTGGCATGGACACGACTGTTAGAACTGCAGCTCCTAAAGCTACCAGGAGCTCCACACCAAACACCTACAGGAAAACAGAGGAAGGTTGAATATTAATATAAAAAGGCATTAAAACTCCTTCATTATGAACTTAAAAAACATGGTATGCCTTCTAGTTATTTCACTTTAATTCCTCTAATTTAGCAGAGAATGTCCTAACAGAGAATGTTCTCCGAATGTTCTTGCAGTAATGTCAGTGGAACGTTTTTTAATGTTATATATCAAAACATTACTCTTAAAATGTTAGTGGAACGTTTTAAAAACATTAGAGAATTTAAAACGTTTAAATAACGTTTGAAGCATGACGTTAATACTACATATAGTGGAGATGTTGCAAATGAATGAAACATTACATGTTTGCTTACCCATAAAACAGTTTTTTTAGGGGGCAGAACTGTGCTCTTGAAAAGAAGTTTCCACGTGCTCTTGATTAGAAGAAGAACATTCGGTGCAACCAAAACTAATCCGGTCCCCAAATGAGCCGTCACTTTGTGCTCCACAAACGTAGTGTTTTTGTTCGCAAAAGATATCAAGAGCAGAAATGATGTCTGTAAAACAGCAACAAAAGCATAGTGGAGCATCTAACTGAGTGTTTTGTCATTTTTAAGAGTAAGTCATTATTTGCCAGTGATAATTCATGGAACTCACTTTACTCAGCAGCGCAAGAGCAAAAACAAACAGGGTAACAGTGACAAGGGACACCCATTTTAAACACTGGATAGGAGCCTTTGGCTTCTGCTCATCCTGAATGACTGGAACTTTTCTGCAGGTGTCCCATGGTCGTCTGGAAGTAACATGTTTTATTTGTTTGAGTAAAACTTGCTAAGTGCACTAAACAGAGAACAAGACAAAAGTAAGGGGAGGAGAGAAAAGTTGGGAATGGCTCCAAAGCTTGGGTGATAAACGTGCCCTGTATGTACAGTATGTGCAGTATGTGCAGTATGTGAACCCGTCCTCTGTAGCATTAGGACCCAGCGGACGCCGACCTCCCTATACAGGCATTTAACAGGCTATTTAAACTTTACACAGTATTGAATTGTATTGTGTGTATTTGCTATTTGAGCAATATTTAATTCGAGGAAGCAACTTTTGTTAATAACTGTGTGCTTTTTTCATCTGTTAAGGTCATATTCTTTAAAAAGCAAAATCTTTATAGGATGTATCAGTGGGATTATGAGAGATGCGGTCAATAATCTGTCGTTGTATTACCAACAACACGATACATCATAAATATGTCTATAATACTGTCTGAATATGTCTATAAAACATGTCTGAATATATCTGTAATACTGTCTGAATATATCTGTCTGAATATATCTGTAATACTGTCTGAATATATCTATAATACTGTCTGAATATATCTGTAATACTGTCTGAATATATCTGTAATACTGTCTGAATATATCTATAATACTGTCTGAATATATCTGTAATACTGTCTGAATATATCTGTAATACTGTCTGAATATATCTATAATACTGTAATAATATCTGCATCATGTTGTGGTAGATTACAGTATTGTGCATTGAAACAGGTTAATGTTAATCAATAACAAAACACAGACGCACTTCTGTTTGCATATGTTAACTCACTAAACAAAATGCAAGCTCAGAAAGCAATTTCTATACTTTGTCTTCATTCTTTGAAAAACAAACAGGTGGTTTAATCTTACAGAATATAAAAGAATGAACAGAACTGAAATGTAAACTAATGTTTTGACTTTGGAAACAAGAATCGTTCCTGATTCTGCTCTTGTTATCTTTTCAAAACATGTCTGTAGTGAAATTGTTTTAATTACCTGGATTTGCTCTTTTGTTGCTTTTCCATAGTGATGGCAGCCTTCAACAAACAAGAGCTGAACTTCTAATGAAGAAAAGCAGAGATGAGACGTCCCGCTGCTGTTGTGTAATACAGAAGATTTACCTGTATGGTGAAGAGGTAACACTGCAGGCAACAGGTTTGTTTTAGGTTTAGTGTCCATTAAGTAACAAAAAACGCTCGAAACGAATGTCCAGTTTTTTAGACGTTGTATGAACATTATTGCTTGGCTATAAGAACATTATTCCAACTTTTTCAATTCTGTAACATTTTTAAACGTTGCACTAGCCACTTAAGAATAATGTTTTTGATATATGATATATAACATTATAACATTTTTAACTAACGTTATGGCAAGAATAATTTAATAACTTTGAGAGAACTTTTAGAGAATGTTAGCCAATGTTTGGAGAAAACATATCTTAAGATATCTTAAGACATACACCCTAGTGTAAACACTCCAGATATTGTTTTGGCTATATTTATTAATATCAGTAATATTTAATAATACCCACCCAAAATAATACAAAGACCGGGCCATCTGTCTTACCTAATGCAGCAAAATCTAAAACTTAAACTTGGCATTGTCATGTGCTTGTCACTTGTCAGTGTCAACTTGAAATGTTTTTGGCAGCTGGAACAACATTATAACAACATAACAAATGTGTCTGATTATTTTCATCTAAGTGCAGGCTTCAGGTAAAATCAACTGAAATTGAATTTTGCATGTTTGTCTAGTACAAAAGTAGATATGAGTGTAATGTACAAATTATTTTAAATTATTTTGCATACTTGATTTTTAAGCTACAATATTTAGATAAACACAGTTTAATCTACAAGGCACATTACTTTTATAAAAACATTTTTTGCTGTGCATACATGCAACAAACAACATAAAAGGAAGATGTATTTATGATCTTCAGGTGTCAGGTCGTAATGTTAGTTCAACATTTTTTATTTTTTAAAACATTTTTTTAAAAAATAAATAAATGCCAAGTGACATTAAAAAATGATGCACTTTTTCCACTAAATCTACATCTAAAGAACAGACTGAGAATAAACAGGAAGCCAGAGACTCGAAACATTCTCCGGACCCTGACGCCCAGAGGGTTAAAACGTTTTGCTTTGTTTTTGTTAAAACATATATTTCAGCTGTAATTATGTCTGTATGGCATTTTTGAGGTGGTGTTACTTGTAAAGTAATTTTAGTTATGTTGGCTAACCCATGGGTGGAGTACACCGTCATTTATGAATACTGTTGCTTACATGCTGTCCTTATCATTCTGAGTATCTAAAGGTGTGAAACTAACCAGAAAATGCATTTAAACTGAAGTATCAATACGGCATAAAAATGTATCAGATAGTAACAGAAGTAAACAAGAAAATCTAGAAGAAACCTACACATGCCATTATTGAATCCGTCCTATGCACTTCAATTACTGTCTGGTTCAGCTCAGCTACCAGTTCTGACCTCAGAAGACTACGCCGGATAGTCCGGTGTGCTGAGAGAATCATTGGTACAACCCTCCCCTCTCTTCAAGATCTGTACTTATCCAGAGTACGCAAAAGGGCTGGTAAAATCACTCTGGACCCCTCACATCCAGCACACTCGCGCTTTGAACTGTTGCCAAGCAATCCATCTCATGAACACTTGAAAAATAATGTGGAACACACAACACTATTATACATTCATTCACTTATTTATTTAATACACATACTTGTTTACATTTCTAATTTGCACCTGTTCATAGTAAATTGTTTACATTTGTCTATTTTAGTTTAGTTAAGTTGTATATTGAGTATTTGCTTTTTTTGCACAAATTTTTCTCTGTATATTTGTATATTTTCTCTGTATATTTGTATATTGTTCTTTTAATTATCTGTGTCTTGTCTTGTCATGTCATTCTGTTGCACTGTGGAGCTTCTGTCACTAAAACAAATTCCTAGTATGTGCAAACATACCTGACAATAAAGCTTATTCTGATTCTGATTCACATGTAACACATATTTAAAAGAAGTTTCCTTTTGCTTTAGAAATAAACTGAAGAAATCAAGAGAAACACAATTTTGTCACTTCAGCACACATTCTGTAAAGCAACTAGTTAAGTTATCATTGTCCTGATTAGTCTCCAGAACACCCCCAGTAAAACCAGTCCTGACAACATCTGAAGCTGGTAACTCTGAATTCAGCAGCTGCTGAATTATAAATATAATTATAAATATAAATGTGTTATTGCAAGTAACTAATTGTTGACTACATTTGCGTCAAGCTCAAAATATGTTCTGTACTTTAATTATATTTAGACCTATTATTAAAACATTTTTTAGAGGTCAAAGATTGTGGTGTGATGACAGATGCCACAGTTGAATGATAACAGCTGTGGCCTTTTACACAGAAATGGATATCATTATCCGTTGAAAATGAAAGATACATAAATAGATTCAGAAAGATACAAGAGTAGATGAATATTTCAATATAAAATACAACTTATTGTATAAACTTATAATTCTGCGCAATATATTCTATGTATATACAATTGCAGGTATATAAATATATAACTTCAGTATATAATTTAAATATTTTTATAGCTACATATGAAGGCTTGTTTATGTTTTCCCAAATACAAAGGCAAGTGAAACTACATTTAATAGGCAGATACCTGTTTGTTGATATCTGTAGTTGATGAGAATAATAATGAAGAAATAGTTGAAGAACATTTATGCAACAACTTTGATGCATTAATGTGTGATGTTTTGTTACGTAAGACAAACTCTGTGCAATTTATGGTGTTATATTGGCGGTGGAACCGGTATGTTAGATTGCTTTCATTTCTTGGCATTCAGTACTTTGACATGTTTGTGTTTTGCTGGGAAAGTCAGGCACAAGCTCATTCAAACATTTCTTATTTACTTGATATAACATTTTGTGCATAAATGAGAACACACACATTCCAGCGTTGGCATCCTAATAAAACGTATATTAAACCTTAACTTATATTAACTTAAAAATTATATAAATATAGTAACATTTTAAGTATGTGGTGCCACCACCTGTAGACCACAAATATGATGCCTTTTGTTTTAAAGAAATCAATCAAGTTGAGGTGAGGAGTTGACCGCACAGCAGCACTTTTATTTTGAAAAATTCCAGTATTCAAATACATATTTAAGCCTGACGGGAATAAACCATCTGAATCCAAACATAAATATCATAAATGCAGAAGTCTATACAGCGCTTTCATTTTCAGGCAGCAGTGTTCCTTATATCCTTATATTCAAAGTACTGATAAACTGGAAGTGTAAAAATTTGGTATCATACTTGGCCACACAGCAAAATAATTTGACACTATGAGTGTTAAAATGAACACTTTCACTCAGAAATTCAATCGTTCAGAAATTTGCTGTGCATCTACATTTATAATGTTATATCCTACAGTTACCAGGTTTAGGGTTCACTAATTCTTGTATTAGGTCTCACCATTACTCAGAGAGAAAACAGAAGGTAGGTGACGAGGTGATGATGAATTAAATGAAGATATTTTATTAAATAATCTTAGTTGCCTTCACGCACACATAAATCTCTTTATAACTTGGTTTACAGGTCATAAATAAATCCAGTGAATTATTTTAAATGAAACCCGTTTTAAATTATTGGTGACACAATATAAGACCATAAAGACTTTCACTAGTATAGGAAAACTGTCACATTTTTACATTTTTTTCACAATTACATTTTTATTTGGAATTGAAGCTCCAAAGTCAATAACTAGCAGCAACTGGTTCATAATTTCACTCACAAAACATTTTTTGTAGGTAACACGTAACTAACATGCAACTTTCCTCGTGATTCGCATCCATCAAATTTTTGCACACAAACTTTTTTCACATTTTAGGCTTTGACAGACACCTACATAATGTACCGGCATATTGACACATTCAAGATTCAGAAAACTATTTCAAAAGATAATAATGTAAATTCCAGATTACTCCACAAGAGACATTCAAGTTTATTTAAATTAGCCAATCTCTTACAAGAACTTACACCAAAGTGACAGATCCTGTCAGAGCAGATGGGTTCTGAATACACAAGCCTGTCCCATTGCTCTTTGGCAGAGGAACTGGGCCCAGCATCTGTATAGTTTGTTAAAATTAAGGCATTATTAATTACATAACTGTTCTTTAATATTTACCACATTTGTGTTTGATTCTTTGACTGACCTGAGTTGAGTGTTTTTTGAAGGCTTTGGTTTCTGTATCAGCATACGCCACAAAATGAATTAATGTGTAGATTCTGCAACAAGGGAACATGCAACAGAGCCAAGTTTATTATCATACTCAAGTGTAAAATCATTTATATATAAAAAAATCAGTGGCTATGATTTGACTTGTGTGTACATTTAGTTACCTGTGATATAGCATTGCAAAAAACTGTATTATCAGCAATAATGTGAAGCCCAGCAGAAACATCAGTCCAATTGGATCGAGATAAAACATTTCTGTCTTGGAATAAGTCCCATTGGGATAGACTTTTGGGATCCTTATGGACACTGAATCACCAATAGCTTGAAGGAAGAACGTTGTCACTAACCAAAGTGCATTACAGAAGAAAAAAACAAAGGTCACCTGTATGGAAAAACAAAACAAGAGAACATATTACAGCCAGATTACAGGCAAGCAAATGTTCTTTATTGACCGACATTTTGAATAACTTAAAAAACGTTAATTTTATTTTGAATGTTCTAGAAACATTCAGAACTTGCAGGTTTTTAGACATTGCATTAACGTGATTTCTTACGTTATTCAAACCTTTTGAACATTCTAATATCATTCCCTGTTAGCTGGTTCTGCATAAGCTTACCTTGTTTCTGAGTTCTCTCAAGTCATTAGCAATTTTATCTTGTTGTTCTTTACTCTCTTTGAGAGGCTCTAGATACTTTTTCTGCAGTTCTTTCCAGAATTCAATTTCATCCTGCAACATGTAAGAAGAACCATGTCAGTTCTTCACTCAGTTCCCTCAGCTCAGTGTGCTAACCACTAGAACCAAAAATGAATCTTACCTTGGACAGTGTGGACTGATGCAATGGAAAGTCGCAAGATTTTATCTGCAGATGTTTAGTCCAAGCTAGCGCAATTACACAAGTAAAACCAGATAATTAACTATGGGCTACTTTAATAACTCAGCAATATAATTATTGAAATATATGTACGGCAGACTTACTGTGATAAGAACTGTGTGAACCTTTGTGTGGCCTACAGTGTAAAAATACATATAAAGTAATATATAATATTAATATATAAAAATATATCTTATATAATAATACCATATTTTAATATATAGTAAAAAAGCAGTAGAAGCAGTAAAAATAACTATTATAATACTACATAAAACAAGGCATAAAGTGATTAACTTATTCTTAAACTTAATATATAACAGTATTTTAAATAAATGTACTATGCACAGAGAAAAAAGTGCCATTAAACAGTGTCTATTAAAGCTGCAGTCTATATGTTTCTCCGGTTAAAAATGAACAAAAATCAGTTACTGAGCAAGTACATGCAGATCAATGTTCCAAACGGTCTCTTACACCTAATAATAATTATTAATATATTAAGCTGTCGGGTTCGGATTTTGATTTAAAGACAGAAGGATAACGTAAATAAAGTGTGAAGTTGCAATTGTATTTTGCAAACAGAGATGGTGATACAGAGTCACAAGTTATGGATAGCAACTTTAAATTCTGCTATGGTATAGACATGTTTAACCTTTCTGTTTTCGTGGGAACTTGTGGCTGTTCAGTCATAGTGATGGATTCTGCCGCTGGTATCTCCTTGCTTGTATCTTCACCAGATCCCAGACATTTACAGCATGCGGCCTGCATGAACTGCTTCTTGATGGCACTGACCGCTGCAGTCTTAGCCTGACCCCCAGTTTCACGAGTACCCCACGAGACATTGTTCATGTTGACTATGGAGTAAATGGCTAACAGTAGATATGCGCTAGGAATGCAAATGAAGTATAAAAGTCCATAGACAAGCAAGGAGAACTCCTGAGGGTGTAGAGCAGCCGTGATGAGGTACAACAGCACCATGCCAATGAGAAACAGACCGCTGGGAGTCATGAAGGTGCCCTGCCTAACCAGATCACCTGTGAGGATTCAGTGAGAAGAATCACAAAACTATCACTACCCAGCTAACAGGGAACGTTCTCAGAATGTTGGATAATGTTCTCTAAAAGCTCTCTCAAAGTTATCCAAAACATTTTTGTAGTAAAGTTAGTAGAACTTTTTAACATTATATATATATATCATATATATCAGAAAAAGCTTAAGTAGTTAGTGGAACATTTTGTTACAGAATGAACAAAATGTTTAAATAACATTCTTATAACCAAGCAATAATGTTAAAACAACATCTTAAAAACCGGATGTTTTGAACTTTCCTAGAACTTTCAAAACAAGAAAACAACCTAAAACCTTCAACATTCTTACAACCTAAAATTGTTAGCTGGGAAGCAAGCGATCTTCAGGGATCTTCAAGGACAAAAAGGGACATATTTTAAACAACAGCTGGTACCTATAATGGAGAGAATTGTTCCTGCCATCAGAAAGGCGTAGAATACACTCATGACCGCCGCGATTGTGATCTGTGTGTCCGGCTTCAGTTTGAAGCACAGAATCAGGTAGACGGCAGGGGGTGCTATGGCTAAAGCAAGCGCTGCGTTTTCCCCCATCCTGAAGATAAACACAAAGCTTCCTAGAGGATAAATGAATAAGGCACTTTAATATTAATTAATGAATGTTGAAACATCTTCTTTAAGAAAAAATAAAACAAAACGATGCTAAAATAAAACAATGATACAGATTCATTTACAGAATAATACACAATTAAAACTCTAATCTTACCTGCTATCATGAGACAGATAGTAGCAGGACCCAGAATGGAAGCTGCCATGCTGATAACCTGGTACAAGATGTAAGGTTTAGAGACAGAGCTGTTTCTTTCTGAAGTCAGTGCTCCTGTGCCCAGGAGATCAATGGTGTTGGCCATGGTAGAAGGTCCCCATCGTCTGCGCTGGTTGTAGAACTCTTTAAACTCTTGTGGAGCGTTTGTGTAAGCATCAGACGCTGCATTGTACTCCACCCTCCATCCCTGCTGCAGCAGCAGAGTGCACAACCAGCGGTCCTCACCTGACATCAGAGTGAGGAGATATTAGTTTACACACTGACCTGAGGTTATCTGTCAGTCCTTACCCAGCTAACAATTTATGGTTGTAAGAACGTTTCCCTAATGTTTCCATTAAGTAACAAAAACATTAACAAAAATGCTAGGAACGTTCAAAACTTCCAGTTTTTTAGATGTTGTGTTAACATCACTGCTTGGTTATAAGAGGTTGTTTTTTTAATTTAGTAACGTTTTCAAAACGCCCCTCTAACAACTTAAGAATAACGTTTTGATATATGATATATAACGTTAAAAAAGTTCCACTAACATTACTGCGTGGGCTGTTTTTAATAACTTTGAGAAAACTTTAGCCAGTGTTCTGAGAAGGTTTCCTGTTAGCCTGGTAGCTACGGGTGGATCAGTCACCTTGATCATACTGAACATGGTGGCTGGCCTCAGAGGCTTTGGTCGTGTATTTTTTCATGACGTTGTCGTCCATGAGAGCAGCTCCTCTGAACAGACTGAAACATCCAGGACTGCACAGCACGCAGCCAAGCACGTGTTCTGCAGTTTTCTGCAGCCAGTGGCCCACTGCATACTCAAACTTCTGATACCACACCATGGGCCCTTCAAACACAGTAAAATGATAAGATGAAGTCAGTTGCTCCACTTGTGCTCCAGCATTGTCTAGAATAGATGTTTTATTCTGGTTTTAACACTTTTTGTTTTTGGACCCAGATCAAGAGTGACCCAGCAAAGCCCCAGATTTATTTCTAGTGTAAAATTAAATGATATGGGGTATATATTGTGCATAGTTTTCACCTGCAGTCTGTGACCACTATCCCAGCTAACAATTTTAGGGTGTAAGAATGTTTCCCTAACCTTTTTTTATTAAATAACAAAAATGTTAAAAATGTTATTTTGAAAGTTATAGGAACATTCATACCATCCAGTTTTTAAGATGTTGTTTTAACGTTATTGCTTGATTATTAAAACGTTACTAAAACTTTTTGTTCATTCTGTAATGTTTTTAAATGTTCCACTAGAATTTACGAAGAACTTTACGAGAATTATGAATTACGTTTTTGATATACAATATAAATATATAAAGTTATATGACATATAACGTATAATAAAAAAGTTCTACTAACTTTACGGCAAGAACATTTTTGAGAACTTTCAGAGAACTTTCAGAGAACTTTTGGAGAACGTTAGCCAGTGCTTTGAGAATGTTCCCTGTTAGCTGGTATTCTGCAGCATACATCCAGGTCTGCTTACTGAGAGCAGTAAAGTAGCAGCTGACTAACTGCTGCCTGTACATACAGTGCGAGATGTATTTTATTCTTGAAGTTTCTCTGACCTGTGCCTGTCGGGTGAATTCTACCACAGGCAGCACCAACGTCTGGGTAGAGTTTCAGTCTGTCGATTAACAGCATCACTGCAGACGGCTGGAAATCAGTGTCTCCATCCAGGGCCAAGATGTATGTATTTTCCTTTTCTCTCTAAAAAGCATTAAAAGACATTTTAGGGACTGTCCAATATTGTATTACTGACACCAACAGTGAGGTCTGAAGCATCTAACCTTCAGTGTCTCTTTGAGGGAATTCAGTTCTTTATTCTGACCCTTATTCCTCAGTTTCTCAAACTTTTGGAAGTACTGTGTGTTTAGCCTCCAGCCAAGAATGTAGTACAAGTACATGATCTGCAACACACAAAGTATTGGTAACATTTCCAGTAGCATGTTATGATGAAATGGGTAAAATTGTCTGTAACTCTTATATTAGACTAAGCGAGTGTTTTAATGGAACAACCATTGGTATGAATCGAAAACACTCACTCACCTTCGTTTTAAATCGTGCCAGTCTGGGACTACTGTTATATAACCTGTAATGAATCTTACCTGGGACCATCTTTTCTTGTGACGGATAAGCTGCTTGTCTTTGAGATGGACCATCATCACATTGCCTTTAGGGAGGGTGTATTCTAGCCGACCTCCGTATGGAGTGCTTATGATCTTCTGACAAGGCAGGGGAGGCGTCGACTCGAATATACTTGGATTCTCTACACTGAAAATGCTAATGAATGTGAAAAGAGAATTCAGATCAGTTTTTGCACATCACTAGTTCCAGTTCATTTAACAAATAGATTAAGAGTCATTCTTACATGTAAACCTCTTTAATGACTTCCACAAGCATTTCCACATATTCATTTGCATGCCGCTGCCTTCCGTTGTCAACATCCTTGAATGCGTCATCAAAATAAATGTGGAATTCAAACTCCACATCACTTGGTTTGTCGGTCTTTGGTCTATATTTATCAAGCCTGGTAATAAAAAAAAACAGTGTTGGTTTACAAATCAATTGACTTTGATTCGAGACCGGATGAATTTTGTAAGTGCAGTCTGTGTCTACCTGAACATTGAGATGATTATCTTCATCATTTCATCATAGGTCTCGTGCCACATTGTTGCACATGGAAACACTCTGATGGTTTCTTGTGCTCTGAGGACAATAAATAAAAAAGAAATCTCTGAAAAGTCACAAAACATTAACAGTATAAAATATTTATTAATTTAGAAAGTTACAACACTTACTGTTTCTCCTTGATTCTCTTTTTGATCTCAAAACGAGTGTTCAGCAACATGGACTGTTCCAGAAATGCCCCTTCATACAAGCGTCGCACAAACAAATCTTTGGTTCTTTCTATTCGATGGATCTTCAGGTACCAGATATAAACTGTACTGAGAATGAGTCCCAGCCACCAGCTCAGAGCAGAGCTGCTCATATATGCCAGTCCTTCTCTTTCCATGTTGATCACAATGTTCCTGGCACACAGAGTTCTTTCAACATCTGATATCATCAAGTCCATCCAATGACCATCAGCCTGAATGTTCTCACAATAGGTAGAGTTTTGTTTAGAGCCCAAGGGCATAAATCTGGCAGGAATCAAAAACACGGCTAAAACTGTGATTGAGGCCAGATACATGGGCATGGCAAAGCTGCGGCACAGTGCATGCATTTTACAAGCCACGACTACAAACCAGCTGCACAGAGCTGAGGACACAATCTGGATAGCCACCAAAGGAACCACAGCTGTTGTTTCAACAACTGATTTCCAGTTCTGACCTGACAGAGGAACATAAGCTCCAAGAACAGCTGCAGTAATCAGAATTCGGATCAAACTGGAGAAGATGCTGACCACATTACGGGACTTAGCAATGTCTTTAGAAACTTCCTTTAGAAATTGGATGTTAAAGAGTGTGCTGTAGTTTTCCCACCAGTTCACAGACACCAAGATGGTTCCCCCGATGGCAAGACCGACTGATATTTTTATCTGAAGAGAGCTTTCTTCTGATACCAGATAACTGATTATGAAAAGAACGTAACCCAGGATGATGAGGACAATGGAGCACACGGGAATCACTATGAAGCGTCGCATGTCTCCACCAATGCATTGAGCGACCACTTGGAAAACTGCAGACAGGATACTCACACTGTTCAGAATCATCACATTAGTGACAATGTCAAAGTGTGGCATGGACACGACTGTTAGAACTGCAGCTCCTAAAGCTACCAGGAGCTCCACACCAAACACCTACAGGAAAACAGAGGAAGGTCAAATCAAATCCAGAAAGGCCATCTCGAACTTTTAAAATAACATTTTAAGTTCTTGAGTGTTCTTTAGTGAATTGGTTGGTTAGCAGCAGAAAGGGAATGTGTTTGCTTACCCATAAAACAGTTTTTTTACAGGGCATAACTGCACTCTTGAAAATGAACTTCCATGTGCTCTTAAGTAAGACGAGAACATTGGGCCCGAGAAGAACAAAACCGATGCCGAGCAGAGCGGACGGTTTGTGTTCTGACTTTACACTCATTGTTTGGTTGTTTCCAAATGTTATCAGAAGCAGAAACGACGTCTGTTAAGACGAAACACAGAAAGCAGTTGCAGTCTCACTGAGACAATATTTGATAGGGCAGTTAAACGTTATCCTGTCATCCAGAACATGATTGGCCAATGATTAATAAAGCGTCTTTACTTTACTGAGCAGAGCAAGAATGAAGACGAGGATCCCAACGCCGGTGCATGATAACCATTTCAAACACTGCACTCGTTTCCTGGGCATTTGTTCATTCTGAATGATTGGCACTTCTCTGCAGGCATCCCATGTCTGCCTGTTTTAAAACAAAACTGTTGAATCTGAACAAGCAGTGTGGATCATATGGTCTAAACAACTGATTAATTATCGCTAAAGATCTGACAGATATCTGTGAAAAAAGACGGTCAAGTGAACAGAGAGAGAAAACCAGTACAGATGAGAAGAGGATAGAGGAGCATCAGCTTCTTAAAACTTGAAGCTCTACTTAAAAAATAGCTAAATGAGTGACACAATTTTTGTAGAAATAAATGTGTATACACACACACTATCTATATATATCTATATATTTCTATATATATCTATATAGATAGACAGATAGATAGATAGATAGATAGATAGATAGATAGATAGATATAGATATATATATACATATCAGCGCAAAAACAATAATCATGTATCAATTAGTTAGTGATTAGATTAGTGACCAACTGATCAATTTTATTATATATATATATTTTATATATATATATTATATATATATATATATATATATATATATATATATATATATATATATATATATATATATATATATATATATATATATATATATATATGCTGTCATTATATGAATTATATATATATATATATATATATATATATATATATATATATATATATATATATATATATATATATATATCATACACACATATATAACATATAACACACACACACATACATAATTAAATTAAACAGTGGTAAAATAATAAACATTTATCAGTTGCACAATGTGATTTCATTATTCTGATACAGTGAATGTAAAGTGTTTGGTTCAGTACCTGAAGTCCTTCTGCTTTTCCATAGTAATGCTCTGTGAAGCTGCGGAAACCTTTGATTGCTCTTCAATAAGAAACACCAGAGCTTTTAAACCAGCTGGTTGGGATCATCTGACTGCTCCTTACTTATGGATCTATGTACACTGATGCTTATCAGCAGAATACTGTAATTTATTCTTTTGTGTTTACCTTTTCATAATCTTCAAATCTTCTTTTCCAAGCTAAAGCATTTTCTTCTCCATACAAACAATATGACTAATGGTTAGCGAGTATCCCTTTTCTAATTAATGTAAGGGATCTTACAAGGAAGAAGGAAATATAAGGAGAAATCCCTTCTTAACCCAAAGGTTTTCATTAATTCACTGCAAGTAAAACATTCATCGGAAAGTCAAACACAAGGAAGCAGCTGACCAAAACTGCTTGATCAATAAAAACAACACGACTAAACGTCCTTATATAATAAGCTACGCAAGGAAACATTTACTGTACATGCAGGTTGACACGCACAATAACACATTTTAAACAGGCGTCAAAGCTGCCATAGGAAAATTGTGCATAAACTTTTCCAAATAAACAATCTCATATTTCTATTAGATATTTCTATAAAAATGAAATTGCTGCAGTTTTTATGCTTGGTAGCTTTTTGGCTACAACTCCAGAGAAAGGTTTTTGTGAACTACACACATGACCAGGAGTAGGTTACATGAACAGCCTAATGAGTTGGTTTAACTAGGTCAATTAACTCCACTGAAGAGTAACAATATAAAGCCACGACAACCTCCCATCAACACACCTGTCACCCTTCTCATCAAGAAGAACTGATGTCACACCTCTAAACTTTCTGCATCTGGTTATAGCTGGACAGCACTGAGGTTGTTTAGCTCCGATCTTTCAGTTTTATGTAACTGAAGATCATATTTTGTTATTTACAGTAACAGCATGAATTACCAGTTACAGTAAACAGAATTATTAACAGTAGTCATTTGTCAGGCAGTGTTTGTATTTGACTGTTATATGTTTTCTAAATGTGTGGGGCGGAATAAAATAAAATGGAAAAAAAAAAATTCTTATTATGTGGGTGGATTCTGAATTTGAAACAGAATAGTTATACACTGTCATAAACATATATTAGGTGGTGCTGGTGTAGTGGTAAAAGATTTAGGCCTGTAAACCAAAGACTAAAGGATCAAACCCTAGAGGGGGTGATATTTAAACTAGAGATGCTGGTCTAAGGCTGTGTACCACCCTGTAGTTATTTTACAGTTTGGAATACAGTACACTATAGTATGTATGCACATTTATACAGTTTTCACCTTCACTAGGTTTTACCTTCTGTGCCTTCTGCTTTGAGAAAAAACAGAAGGAGCAGAAGGAATTACTTCTGGTAAACTCCAGCATACCAATAAACTCTAGACAAAAGAAAACTGTGTGCAGTAGCACAAACCACAAGTCACCCAACACCAATGTTGAGAACCTGAAAATATTTCACATTTTTATTTACAATACACACAGAGACAACTGTAAAAAGCCAAGCAATCCTTAAATGAAGGAACAAAGCAAGGTGCCAACCCTCAAAGTCCCAGTAAATCTTTACAAAGGCATTACAATATTTACACGTCCATTGAATTTCTTTCCTTGAAGAGCTGGTGATGTCCTAAAATTTGTATTATTGACCAGATGTGAACATTGTTCCGTCTGCAGCTACACAAGGCGGTATATTATGTTTAAGCTTCATACTTAAACAAGTTTCATACAGTGAACAACTCTCAGAAGTGTGTAAATTTCTCTCTCTGGCAGCTTGGCAGTAAAAGTCTTTGGTAGTTCTTCTTCACCTGCTCGTTCCCTTATTGTTTTGTCACTGAACATCCCAGATCTCACAGAGGAGAGGTGTGAACTTGTGATCGCTCATTCTCCATGACTCCAGCATCTCTGCGTGATGGTGGTTGAGGGTGCGTAGTTCCGTCAGACGGCCCAGCAGTCGTGCAAAGTGCAGGGGCTCCTGCGGGTGCTGTAGCCCACAGACTTTCCTCAGTACCTCCAGCATGGGCTCCTGAAGATGTTCCACAGCCCGCTGGTCCTTTACGTATGGTCTGTCTGCCGGTGGATTCAACACAGTTTTAGTCATAGAGAACCAACAACCTTACCTTAACCAAACGTCTTCCACTGCAGCTCTGAAACGCTGACCAAAAAACGCTTTTCTCTTGTTGCCCTGTTCACCATTAATCATTTAACACCTGCTAAAACAGCACAAATGAATGACATAAGAACCAAAACGTTGTTCCAAAGGGATAAGAATTATTGCCTGAGTGCCAAAAATGAACTGTACTTAGCCATCTGTTGGGGACAAATTTGTAAAACCTGACCAATCTGAGCAAAACCTCCTTTTGGGTCGTCCTTATTTGTTATAAAAAAAGCTATGAAAATATAGTAAATCATTTTTATTTAATTATAAAAAGGCAGAAAGTTTTCTGTTAGGGTTAGAGGGTGGGTTAAGGTTGAGCTATAGTGTTTATAACTAGCTGTGTATAAACACAACAGAAGTCTATGAAATGTGTGTGGGGGGGGTTTCCACACTGAAATGTAGTGGAATGAAATATACAGGGTTGAAATAACAGTAAACCAAACTAAAGTAACCATACATAAAACTGTATGTGAGCTCACCAGGAGAGAGGATCGTGATGGCAGTCAGCAGAGCATGTTCCTCCTGCGTCATCTGCAGCTCCCCAATGCTTTTATAGAAGTTAAACATGGGTGTGATGAACTCTTCAGATATCCCTGTGGAGATAATAAATAGAGAAATAGAGAAATAAACAGAGCCTGCAGCCACTTGTACATAAATGCTGTGAAGATAATCCCATGAATAGTTTTTATCAATTCAGTTTATACAAACAAACACACGCACGCTTAATCAGCTTTGCCTTTAAAACTACACTAAGATACAGTTTCACACATTTTTAGATCTAATGTACCTATGACTTTCGCCGAGTTACTGTACACCATGAATAAGAGTTTTATTATGAAACACAGTGCAATATTGACCATTTGAAAGCATTCATCAATTATTACCTGCCACTTGTTTCTTAAATTCCAATTAAGATCTGCATTGATAAAATACATTTCCTTCTTCAGAGGGCCAAAGATCAGATGACATAACCTTTCAATTCAAATCAACTAGCCCTGAAAACTATAAGCTTCCTCTTGGGCCTCAGGGGGGCAGCGTTGCCTGTATTTAAAAAGCTGAGCAACTAACCTGTGAGTGTCTTAGGGAATTTATTAAATGTCACAAAATTTCTCAGCCAACTTCTCTGTTGTGTGATTTGAACCATGAAGTCACAAGCTAACAAGTACTGTAACTAAAACATTTTAGCAACCACTCAAAACGCCTTAGGCTCATGACAAAGTTATCACATATATCATATACATATATATATATATATATCTCACACGTCATCATGATATATAAAAATGTTACATTTCAAATCTTAACCTTGTGTGTATGAGCAACAACATACTGTGCAGACTACATATTATAGTGTCTTATTACTGTCGGCTTTGGACCGTGTCTATAGTTCCCTTCAGCGTGCAAGGTCAGATCAACCAGGGTCATGACCTTATTGCTTTTATTGTTATCGAGGTTCGAGCTGATCTGAATCTGGCGTCCGAGCCCCACAGCTGTGTGTTTCCACATTCAGTGGGATTCTCAGTAACAGCAGTGTATTTGAAACCCGTCTTTGAAGGGCTTTCCTGTTTTGTGTGAGCTCTCTGTCTTTATCATTATGATTGATATAATTATCATACTTTGTTGGGTATGAGAGCTGAGCTCTTTTCTGATGTAAACGATTCAGCGTGAAGAGCCATAAGGGTTTGGTTTACAGACCGTCCAATCAGAGTGGCCTTTGCTTTCTGCCAGCTAACAGATTGTAAAGGACCCATCAATGCAGCTGGGGTGTAAAAACAGGACATACGAATTTGGAAATATAAAAATTAAAGCTGCAATCCGTAATTTGTTTTGGTTAAACTGAACAAAAATCAGTTATTGAGCAAGTACATGACAGATCAGTGTTTAACACGATCTCCTTACCCTGATTCCCAACTGTACGTTTATAATTATGATTTATAATTTGAGCTGTCAGGTACGATTTCGCAGAAATTGTCCGTCAGTAAACAGAAAGTTCCAGCTACTATATCACATGTCTGAGTACTGTAGATGGTGCAGCGTTTGTAGCTTGTTCTTACAACAGTTAAGAAGGTAAACTTGTCATTCATGTTAAGAAAATAATTGCACAAGTAACCTGGAATTTTATGTTTCAAACAGATGGTGGTAGAGTGGCAAAAAGCACAAAAAAATTGTTAAAAAATAAATACATCTACACAAAAATGCTGAAAAAAACAGCTGTTGCCTGCAAGAGATGGAATGGTCACAGCATACAGACTCCTTTTTACATTTTAATTCATATCCCTTCAGATGAAAGGATAACCTTTGTCATAACTTTGCAGAAGGATGGCACAGAAAACCTGACACATCACAGAGGCTTCACGCCAGAGAAATGTCAGAGGCGCTCAGGGCCTCCCAGTAGGACAATGAGCCTCTCGATGTCTAGATAGAGAACAATAGCCTCTTTAGACAGTGCCTCTATTTCTCTCCTGTCTGGCCTTTGGAGTAAATATTTCTGAGCCCTCGCTGGGGGAGAAGAGTGATGGACTCAAACACTCTATGTCACTCTGCATTCATTAGATTTTAGAAATATTTGTGACCAGCTGGACAAGGATGTGGCCATCACAGCCTTTCAAAGACAGAAGCTGAAAGCAACAGTCTTTAGAAGAAGCTACATTAAGATGCTGTTAAAGGAAAAGTTCACCAAAAATAAAGATTTTTCCACCGTTTGCTCACCCTCACGTAATTCCAAACCTCTATGATGTTTTTCTTCTGTGAAACACAAAAGAAGATATGTTGAGAAATGTCTCAGTGGTTTGTGTCTATACAATGGAAGTCAATGGGTGCCACTGTTGTGTGGTTACCAACGTACAAAATATCCCTTGTGTGTGTTCCTCAGAAGCAAAAGTCAGGTTTGGAATGAAGGAAGAATTTTCCTATTTGGGATAAGCTATAAGAGACAGAGCTAACACAGAATTTAGTACTAGAAGATGTGTTTCTATACATACATACATACATACATACATACATACATACATATATACACACACACATACACACACAGATCAGCCAGTGCTAGCTGTGGTAGACTTTTGTGAAACTGAATCCAGTTTGACTTTAGTGTCTTTTTACACATGTAACATACACCACAGTATTATCAAGATGGCACATTTCCGATGGTTATTTAGGGAAGACGGATATATTATTAATAGTCTTTCAGAAGAACAACTTGATGAGATCTTTGGACATTATTCTTGGCTTTAAGCTGGATGCTTTGACTAACTCCACCGGTATGTGTAACACTAGTTTAAAACCCAAGCGCAGGTCGTTTCAGAGCCATGATTTCTCTGAACAAGCAGTTGTCAGTTACAGGCCATGAATCAGGCTGTAAAACCATGATGTAACAGCGAGGACATATGAATGAACTCACCACTCTTTCTAATCCTGTCCTCCAGCACTTCTGTGTGCCCATGGGGAAGTTTCCTGGTGAAGACCTGGGCGGAGCGTAGGAACATCGCCTCTACAGCAGAACCTTTTAATAATGCGATCTGGTCCTCATGATCCAAAGCCTGAAAACCTGTTCACAACACAAGAACCCGACAAAAGACGTTCACTTGAAAGGGCTGGAATTATTGCATCATCTTCATGAGACGTCAGTGTCACGTTACCTTTTCTTGATGTTACATGTGTCACTACATGTATGTGTACATACGTTCATACATACAAATAAATATATGTGTGTGTGTGTGTGTGTGTGTGTTCTAAATATATTCTTTCTATGTATTCTTAATGTTTGTGTACTGTATATATTCTTATATTCACAACTAAACAGGGCAATGACTAGTACAAAAACTGCTATAGAAACCTGTATTTTGTATGTTTAGACATAATTAGAGAAGTACTCCAACCTGGTATGGTTTTGGTAAACTCAACCAGCACCTGCACGTGACTAGTTGCCATCTCTGTTAACAGGAGGAAGTTTTCTTCAGGATTGAACTGCTCCTGTAACTGTGAATTGACAAAAAGGTAAACAGATCATCGTGCCACTGTTTTATGACATGCGGTGATAACGCAGGTTACCTAGCAATAATTTACCAGTCATAAGAACAAGCAAAGTCACTTATTGATTTTAACAGCAGCATTTGAAGCATTAAAAAATCCATATTTAAACAAGTCTGTAATCTGTGTCTACAATAAGATACCGTACTAGGCAAGTAACAATTAACTGCTTTACAAAAGCTGTCATGTTTTCGCTTAAAGCATGTTAAAAAGATATTTTACAATATTCTTTGTGAATTTCCATAAACAAGGAAAGACATACCAGTTTCTTTGCCATATCTGGAGGGATGCGGTGTTTATTATAAGCATCAACAATGTAATTCACTAAAGCCTGCTGCTCTTGACTCAGTTCTAGATTTTCCTGAAAAGAGAAAAATACTGTAAATGCACCAAAATTTGCATCAATAGGATTTTTTTGCACCAAAGTTTATCTGTTTGGACATGACGGGGATAGAGTAAGATGATCTCTGCATACAGGAAAAATGTGAATGAAAATACATCATTTTAATAACTACACCAGTTTTGACCCCATAAAGTTCTACCACAGTCATTTCACAGCCATCCATAATATAATCTTAAAGGGATGATGGTATATGTGAGTAGAAGTGAAGGCCATGTTATGCTATGACAAATAAAATTATTGCCCTTGAACCTGACAGCACTTCAATAAAAGTTTGTTACAGAAAACTTTAGCTTGGAATGACCTGCAAGTTATACTGTAACAACTATGACACCAAGAAAATTAAAAAGTATAGAATATATTAGAATGCACCACAGGTCTTACCATAGAAGGTTTCGTGGTAGAAACAACCTGTTTCGCATCTCTGCCGTCACCAGCATCATCTCCTGTGCTTTCATCAGATGAGGCCTTTGTGTTTTTCCTTAGTCTTTTGGATTTGCACTGGATTTCTGTTAACAAGCCTGACAATAAAACACAACATCTCACACATCATAATAAGAATCATAATTTGCTCTCAACTTTTACAGCGTTTACAATGTTTTTACTCACATTCTGCAAGCATGCCCATTTCTTTACACTTCCTGAGTCGACACTCTTGGCATTTCCTGCGCATGTACATGTCCATCTCACAGTTTCCTCCACTCTTACATTTATATGCAGCGTTCTTCGTGATACTCCTTCTGAAGAAACCTGGAAGGAGTGACATATATACAGAAACTGAGTGAGTGAAATACTCCACATACCTCATACACGCTCTAGTAAATTCAATTTTTTCATCCAAACATTTGTCATATACTTTGACATGGTGTATATTTAACAGGTCAGATGGCAATAATAGCCATACACAGCCCATCCCGGAGCAAACTGGAAGAACAGAGCAGAACAGCAGTGGCTAATAATCTGAGCAGGATGTGCTGAATTTCTAAAGATAAAAATGTTGGTTTATAATCTAGATTTTTGTTAAGCGCCAAAAAGCCAAGGCATTGTGAGCTCTGATGCAAACCAATAGCAAGACTGTTCCGTGCCAGGAAGACTGTATTAGCAAAACAAGGTTTATTCCCAGGAAGAACACACACAAACACACACACACTCATTAAATGTATAGCTTAAATGCATTGTAAATCACATTGGATGAATCTGCCAAATACATAAATGTAAAACTGTTATGAGAAACAAGAAGACAACTTTGTAAATACAGATGAAGGAATAGAATAATTGTGGCCCAGTATTGTGTAATGTATTTGTACGTATTCATACATTAAATTCAGTACTGTAATACATATACTCTTAGATACTTGAGTTTCAGTTCTACTAGGCAGTAGACAAACAAGTTGTAGTTGCATTTGTTTTTGGAACAGGTAATTATTTTAGCATGAGCCCATGAGCACAATGACACACATTAACTTTGCATGGCAGCGGGTGGGTCTGGTTGCCTACATCATTATTCAGCAGAAAGCTGAGAGGGAACTCGATCCACATTGAGCGTAAAGGAGCACCAAACCCAGCCAAGCCTGCGGGACTCGGGAACACACGGCCCGGCATCTGCCCTCTGGGCATTATCCATGCACAGGTGGAATTACACATGCAGTCATTCATCCAACAATTTTCCAAAGAGCTAAAATTAGCGTGCGGGGTTCTGTGTCATTTATTACATCCTTCATAAGCTATGTAGGCATGGTTGTACTGTAGGACCAGGCATAGTGAATTATCGCACAAGTTCAAAGGTTAACGAGGGGTCACCTAAAAATTTTAGGTTTCGAATTTCTCTTTCAGTAAAGCCGCGTTTGTTTACACATGGGTTCAGGGTCCTGATGTAAATTTTAAGATACAGTACAACAGCATACATTTTCAGTCTGGTTAGTGGATCTAGTTGGCAACTACCCCTTGAAGATGGCAAGCTCAAATATGTAGTAAGCAATTTCTGAGAACTGCTGCTGAAAATTGAAATCAACAACCACATTTTTTCTATTTTGTAAATATTTTTTAGATGCTTGTTCTGTGTGTGTTGAAAAAGTATTTTGTGTTTGAACATAGTCCTGGCTGAGTGAATGTAAATAGGAGAGAAAAACTAAGTGGATCGGACCGATCCCCACAACACCATAACAGTCTCACAGCCAATCAGCAATAGCGGGCACATCCATCTGTTGTTAGTCACTGGTTGTGTTGCATAGTGTGTTTGTTACTTTGAGAGTGGAGCAATGAAGGGAGGGCTGTGTGTGATTTTGTGTTTGTGTGATTTGGCATTTTTAAATATCAACATTTGTTTAAAATAATTTTTTAACCCCTTGAAAGTCAATAAAAATAAAGTAAATTAGGGAATTCACCTTTACATCCCTCACATGTGAGTGCATTGTAGTGATACCCCGAAGCTTTATCTCCGCAGACCACACACAGGTCCTTGCCTTTGCTCCTGCCTGAGTGAGGGCCATGTCTGGACCTCTTACACACTGTTGGGACAACAGAACAGGACTCCTCCATCTCACTGTCAAAACCACCCTCCAAAGGTCCTTTCCTCATCTCAAATCCTGTGGACGGAGAGAACCACTCCTCCCCACTGAACTGTGGGTAACAGTGCTGACTGGGGTAGTATGATGGTGATGATATGCAGGGTTCCACCGAGGTGAACTGCATGCTGGGATAGCTGGTACAGGGCATGACCTCCTGGTCCTGCAGCAAAGGGCTGTTCTGCTCTGCCAAAATATCTAAGGAGAAGATGACATGAGTGAGCCACAGCCCAGCTAACAATTTTAGATTGTAAGAACATTTCCCTAATAATAAGTAATAAAAACGTTAAAAATGTTGTTTTTAAAATTCTAGGATCGTTTACATTCACTAACTTTTTAAAATGTTGCACTAACAGCTTCAGAATAACGTTTTGATATACATTATATATAACATTAAAAAAACATTCTACTAACATGACTTCAAGAACTTTTTGAACGTTCTGAGAATGTTCCCTGTTAGCTGGGGGGGTTGTCAGTTTACATGTGCCATGAAGACACAAAACTCAAGTTCATGCTGTTTTAGCTGAGCGAAAAGTTCTCATGCCAACACAACAATTAGTGGAGCTACAACACACACAGATCCTGTTACTGTGCAGAGTCCTCAGTGACCCCCGTCACCTCTGATACTAATATAACTGATTATAATACACCATGTGACCACTGCCTATCCAACTAGTAGCAGCAGAATCTTATCTGATTTTACTCCCGTAACATTTACGTCTGTCTTTTTAGAACAGAGGTCCAACACACCCAAAAATAAAACATGACAAATCATTAACCAGCTCTTTAGGTTTACACAATAGCAAAGTCTGTTGAATTGCTTCTTTATATTATGATTATTTTTACAGAAAGTTATTTAAGAGTTTAACACTTGAACACCATTTGTTTGATTTGCGGGTGGTAGGCTTTAAAAGTTAGACTGTTTCTGGTTTCAATAGATAAATACCTTCCTAAATATTTAGGTCATTAAGTATTTATAAATACTTAACCAAAACCAAAAATGGGTCTTTTTACCCAAATTTAGTCCATCTGCTACCAGTAAAGTCCTGCTACCAGTAAATAATCTATATTATATCGGTACCATTTACTGGTGGTATTGTTTCAATGCCAGTTCTTTAACTAGCATTTCACTAGCATAAACTATATTACTATATTATAGTGAATCATGAGATGGTACCAACCTGAAGTCTTCTTCTGCACCATGGCCATCTCACTGTGACCCCGTCAGGGTTCTGATGATCTACAGCTGTATTGATTCCTAACCATCCAACCACGTTCTTTCAATGCTTCAGCATTACATGTGTCTAATGTGGGCCTGACCCACAAAACACTACTGTACAGAACAGCTTCATACATGCTCCAGAAGAACCAGTGGGATCAAAGGTTACTGCAGTTGCTCATTAACCCGACACGCACAGCTTCCTGACTCATTACAGCTGGATCTTGTTGTGTAAATGTCATTATAACATGTTAACGTGATTGTAAAATTTAAAGTGATAGTGACACTTTTCATGCATCTACTAATCTGCTCTGTTTCAGCAGTTTGTTCTTACCGAAAAAGTGGGAACTCTCTGATAGGGGAAATCCATCAGTGGGTGGCATCTGTAAGGGTCCCACCACATTGACGTCATGGCCCACCCACTCATTCATCCAGAAGCCTGTGTGGATTTCAGTGCCCAGGACAGAATGTGACTTGATCTCTCAGTCCAGGATGGAAATGATGGAGTTAATCTTGTTTCTTTAAGACAATTAATGACAGTTAAAGTAATGCAAAAAGATGTAGATGCAAAACTTTAATATCACATCAAATTGTTACACCCAGATTTACGTATGTCAAAATGAAAGTTTAGATTTAATAATTATAGTTTTATGATAGCGAAGAACAACATTAGATTTCTTTACTGTTGCAACTACGCAATTATTATTTTATCATTTATTTTATATGTTATAATTCCAAATGGTAAACCATGACACAACATTTTACTAAACACTAATGATCTAGTTTTGCTTTTCAGAAATGAACAAATTCTTTCAGAGGCCTTTGTCTCAGTTCCAGCTCTGGTCTGCTCATAGACAACCTGGCACTGGATTTCATGACGGCTGTTATTTCATGTCTATTATTTAAATCAATTCACTTTTCAATTCTATTTACCACATACATCACAAAAGCACAAACCTTCTTCTGTCAGATTATTCAGACTACTGTACGTTTACTGATACCTCAATACAGATAGTGACATAACCATTTCAGATTATAGGGCAGGTTAGTTCAATGCATTCATGGTTTTTACACCTGACATCAGAAACGTATATTTTTATGATTTATGTTTATGTGATCATAAACCATCTATTACGCCATCTAAGAGGCGACACAAGTTTCTTTGTGTGCTACAGTAAATTGTGCCTAAACTGCAGTCTGATATTAGCGCACCATGCAGAAGTACCTACATTTGGGCTTGAAATATCTTAACAATACTTAATAGAACCCAGAAATAAACTCTATAATGTAGAATGTATAATGAATATATCTTTCATATAGACATTTTTAACATGTGATTTGTCTCAGCATGCTATGAGGACTGTAATATTATTCCCCTCCCTAAGAAACAAGTAGCATACACATTTCTGTGTCTGAAGCACCAAAAAAAATGATTCCTTTGTGAAAAAATATTGTCAAACGCTCATTATATATACCACGTGTGTATTGATATTATACAGTATATCAGCATGACTGTTTAAATTCATTTAAAATGCATGAAGCAATAATAATAATTGTAGAAATCTGGAATTTTGAAAAGTAAAATTACATCAAAACCTGTTAAATATCAGATGAAATACATCAGCAGGCTCATCAACACTGGCCTTCTTATTTTAACAGTGCAGTTCTATGAAGTTCCCACATTACTTATAAATAATATAAGAGAAACAAAGCGCTGTGCTTTAAGATTTGTGGGCATGGGCAAATTTACTCCTATTAATAACTTGTCATGTTGTTACTATGGCACTGGGCCTCATCCATTAGCAACACTGATTGATACATCCATAAAAACAACCAGAAAATACCCCCATAAGACTTTTCATCTATAATTAATATATAAAATATTATATAATCCAGTCTATAATTTCCCATGGGATGAAATACAATTACACATAGAGGGTCTCTATAACACAGTGTCGTTTCAGATCAATAAATCGCACCTATATTCTCCACCCCCAGCCACCAAAGTAACAGTAAACCATCACAGCTGATTTATTTTAGAAATCATAAACATTATTTTCTTACCTTTTGCTTCACTGGTTGGTAATGGGCATCTAGCTGTTTCTGTGTAGCGACCACACAGTTCTCTGAGCAGATGGGGTCATGGAGAAAAGGGACAGTGGTTATTAATTAAACTATCTGTTTCTCCTCATGGGTACTAGCAGTTCCTCCCTCTCCCATCGGCTCCAAAGTTTGGCTGACAGGCCTGGAAAGGCAGCATTACTGCCTTAACAGAGAGAGATAGCAAGACACAGGCATTCACTCACTGTCATGTAAACAGTTATTACTGGGTGATTATTATGTGCTTGTCTCTCTAATATGTGTGGACAAATAGACATCAACCGTGACTTGTTTCTTAATACCTGTTTGATAACTGACACTCATATAACAAGCTTGACTGATCAAAAAAATTGGTGCCTGAACAATTCTCTTAAGAATTAGGCATTGTTTGTGAATCTGGTCAGAATACAAGTGCTTGAAAACAGTGAACTGCCTTAGGGTCTGTGCCACCGCCTTATAACAAAATACTATTGTCATTTGAATTGAATTTCTAACAAACCAATGATTATTAGTAAAGTAAAATACGTTTCCAGTTGTTTTACTATCCAACAGTGAGATGAGCAGAGATCTGTAACAGATTCTGGATGCCATGGGCCTGTTTACTTGAGTCACACCCCACACACTGCCCAAAATGTGATGAAAACCAGCATCTACAATTGCAAATGTACCTGAAAACATTAATAATTTACCAACTGTTGCTCCATCCATAAAGGGCCCTTCTGAGTCAACAGACAGAACTGAAATAAACAAAACCTTTGCCATTGCCTGGCTGCTGTTTGTGGAGGAGTCAGTCTGAGTGCAGGGTGGGGGGGTATGGACGGCCTTGTTGGAAGGACATGCCAACGGCTCACACTAACAATATCATCAAACACTTCATCTATCCTGAGTCACGCTGCACCACACAATGTGGCTTTTCACTAAAATTGCTTTTTTATTAGTAGTTTTTTTATTTTGCAGATTGTAAAGCTGCGATCTGTAATTTTTTTCCATAAAAAATAAACAAAAATCTGTTATAACAGATCACATAACAGATCAGTGTTTAAAATGGTTTCCTTATCTAACCCCGATTTGCAATGGTAAGTTTATAATAATGATTTATAATTTGAGTTGTTGGGTTTGATTTCCCGGCAAATGTTAGTTTGGCATTATTCGACTTTAACACAAGTAAGGAAAGTATGTAAAGTAACATGCAGTTCATGTTTCACACAGAGATGGCAGTGTGAAAAATCAGAGATTGTTTTATGTTTTTTTATGGTAATTTTTTTATTTTAAGGAATTTATTATAAACCCATATTTCATATCAAAACCATTTATTCGGCAGATGATTGCAGCTCTAAAATCGGAGCTGTTTAAAGCTAATAAACACATTTAAGGAATTTGTAAAGTCTGGAGTCACTGGAGACTTTTTTAAAATCTGTCTCCCATCCAAGTCAAAGCTAACCGAAAGGACTGACACGAAGGACTGTGTAATCTCTAAAATATTCTACGTAATTACAGAAAAATTGTGGTTAAAAAAACCTTGTCGGTGTAGTAAAATTGTGACACTTCTCACAATTGAACTTGTTCTTCTGTCTGATATCTGGGTGTTGATGTAAAATAAAAATGAGAGCAGCCACACAGTTTTTGAGCCGTGCTCTAAATCATAAAAGCAAATGTAGAGATAAGACCTTCAAAAACCATTGACAGAGCGCGTTATCAGCATATAAACAAGCCGTCAAGGACTGTGGCACAAAAATGCCATTACAAACCATAAGAAGATCCACAACCATGAACTTTCTCTAAGAGAAGACTTGTTAACACAGAAAAGCCAATCGAGAGTCTCAAAAGACAGATGACTTCATTCAGACACAATCTGCGGTTTAGTTAGTATTTGTAAGGTTTAATGGAACTGGAGGTCTGAAACTGAGAACTTTAATAAATAAATACTAAAAACACAAGTTTAGGGTGTCCGTAGAAAGCTTATGGAAATGTACATTATAACTGAAATGTAAAAATGCTCTCCTTAACCCAATTCACAAAGGTAAGTTTTGATTGATTATAATGATTTATCATTTCAGCAGTCGGGTCCGATTTCACGGGAAACGTCATCTTGACATCGTACATAAAAAAAAACATCAGTAACCAATCAGAAATCAGAGATGACGACAGAGAGGCAACACAGCTTTAAATCTTGGTGAATTTCGTTCATTTGCATCTGCTTCCCTGCAAATTAATTTTCTATTAGTACTATAGTAGTAACTATTATTATTATTATCATTAATAATTCAAGATGCTGTTTAAACCGAAACACAATCAATTGTCAGCGTTTTGTTGCATTTTGTTGCCTTGTTTCATTATTTTAAGCGCAGATAAACGCAGTACAGATCCATTGCAAGCTTTTATTTGAAACAGACGCGATGCATTACAGCGATGCATTGAGAAAAGTGCGCAAACAATCATTTTCACATCCATGTAAGCGCTGAAATGTCATCCAACAGATACTGAGCAAAAACAAGGAAAGAAAAACCGGGCACAATCGGGTTGTTTTTGTATATAATGTGAAATCATACAAACTCTGTGAGTATTAACTCACTATATAAACCAGTCCCATCCACCTGCATGTAAATGACATTCTGCTGTCAGCCTCAGTACTGTAAATATAAAACCACTGAAACTAAATCATGATGTAAAATGCACTGAATCCCACCATGTTCTGCTTCGTGCTGTAATATTTCTTTATTTTTCTTGCATTTTGTAGACAATTACAGTGGCCCCCAAAAATATTTAAACACTTAAGACACGCTAAAATATATTCCTGGTATATCATTAAGTATAAAATGTCAAAGTGCCATTTATTTAGTACAGACACACTAGGCAAAATAATTCACACAAATACTTTAGACTTTTGTTATTAAACAACAGGTACGTAGTTAAAACACTAGTGAAGGTGATGAATTAAACTAGTGGTTACTCTACTGGGAATATCGTAAATGCTCTTCGGTTTAATTAAACATTCATAAAAGTATTCCAATACTTTTTGGGGCCACTGTATGTAGACGCAAGTCGAGGCTTCCTTAGTTATGTTTGTTTCAGGCTATAAATCTTTCAAATGAACCACTCACATAACACAGACAATTCTCATGTAACTGTTCCTTCAGCGGGGTAAAATCAAAGGACGCCATCCAAAATATTTCTGCACATGTGAAATATACTCTCGTGTCAAATGAAATGTTGTGGGCCAGGATGGCGTTGAATAAACGCTTTACACCTCATCACTCACTAGATGAGAGGGTAGTCCTGGGCTTTCGAAGATAACCTGTCATTCATACTGGTTTTGATACTCCCCATTTTCATAATGATTTAATCCGTGATCCTCATCTTCCTGCATGGTGACCCCTCTCTTCTTCTTCCAGCCTTGTTTACGGCCTGAGGAATTGTCTGTGGTTCCGTAGGACTTCTTTTTGGTTGCCAGGCCGCTGTCACTGCTGGCCTCCGTTTCATTGGCCAGCTCGTCTTCTCCAATGATGCCACATTTCTCATCACTGGTGCTCTCGGGATCTGCCCAGTCCTGCTTCTCACCGGAGGCAAAGATGGCATAGAAGATCACACCAGTGTAATGCACCATTGATGCGATCACAAAGACATTCTGCCACTCCAGACGCGTCTGAAATGCAACAAAAATATCTCACAGTACCTCACAGTACATTCTGTATCCATAAATGTCTTGATCCAGGGCTGACAGTTCAAGGGGACCTTGTTAGTAATTTATGAGTTTATGTATTTTACACACAAGGGTGTTAAGTTAAATACCTTGTGTTTGGTGAGAGCTCCAACGATGAGGGGACATACCATCCCAGACAGAGTGCCCACGCCATTAGAAATGCCCATGAGAATACTGGCATAACGAGGAGCAATATCCAGATGATTCACATTGAAACCTATTTCAGAACAGAAACCAGTTTGAAAGCATTAACCCAGTTAACATTTATAGGTTGTAAGAATGTTTCCCCAACATTTCCATTACAAAAAACGTTAAAAATGTCACTTTGAATGTTCTTGAAATGTTCCATTATAAGAACATTTTTGATAACAGAGAACTTTTAGAGAACATTCTGATAATGTTTCCTGTTAGCTCGGAAGCAGTTTCGTCTTTGCTTTTGTAACTGTGCAAAATGAATGTTTAAAGTTTGTTTATGTATTTTGGAGGTCTAGAATAAAAAAGCAGCATAAACTGTCAGCACAAACATGTCAGGGGGAGGATGATGCTGGTAATGGCTGCACTGTGATGACTGACACCCGTCTGATGTGTCACCTGATATCGCAAATCCACTGAATCCCACAGCCAGGATGAGAAACGAGATGGCCACTCCACGTGTGTGCGAGAAGCCCACCACCAGCAGCAGTGTGGCCTCCATGCCAAAGCCTGCGGATGGTGCCGTTAGTTAGATGTCACCCAGTGATCATACACAATGACCTCAAAGGAACTGAGGCACTGACCTCCACAGTTCATGATTTTGCGCACAGCTGTGGTGGAGAGGATTTTCCGACTTCTTAGAAAATCAGCCAGCTGGCCTCCAATTGGCACCACGATCGTCATCACCATGTGGGGTACAGCTGACAGAATGCCCACCTGAAACAGCCAAACATTAAGTTATTTCTACAGTGCACATGGACTAGGGGACTTCTGAAAATACTCCAAGTTGGAATATTACAGGAATTCAGGGGAATAAATTGGAAATTTTGGGTAATGTTTAAAAACTGTGACATATACAAACATAAATATAAAGTTATTTGCTTCCTTGACATATGACTCATTTTCATCTGTCTGCCATAATTCCCATATAGTCCTGTAAATTCCCATTCCCAGAATTTTGCAACCCTATTAAGGACATTGTGGACCTTGCTGATTGGGAAGCCGAAGACCTCTTCAAAATATGCTGGTTGACTGATAAGCAGGAGGTAGAAGGTCCAGCTGCGACAGAAGTTTGCCACAATAATGGCATAGACGGGCATAGATGTAAAGAACTCACGCCAGGGAGTTTTAAACTTCTGTGAAAAGAGAAAAAATGTATAAAAATGTTTGAGTAAACTGTCATCATTTCATACCAAAAGATACTTTGAAAGAAGCTGTACACTTTAAAAAAAAAGAGGTGCTACAAAATGATGCCATAGAAAGCGATGCCATAGAAGAACCAATTTTGGGTCCCCAAAGAACCATTTTTCCTTAATATATTTCCTTTATATAGTCTATAGAACCTTTTCCACTACAAATAGTCTTTGGTGAAATAGAAAGGTCCTGTGGATGTTGAAGGTTCTTTATGGAACCATACAGCCAAAAAGGTTCTTCTATGGTACAGTGAAACATCTTTTGTGTGTGGGCAAAATGGCTCACATGCAGGACCTTGAAGTTATTACATTTGAACGTAAATAATACATTTTAAGAAACAAAAAGGTCTCACGTACCTCAGTAGCACTCATTAAACTGGCTCCCTCCCCTATAGAGGTCTCTATGTAAGTTCTTTCCTCCTCACTGATGGTGGGGTGTATCGCTGGGCTGTTGTAAGCAAGCAGGAGCCAGAAGGTATACCATATAATGCCAAACACACCTGGATGTGAGCCCAGAACCACATGTCAGCCTGATAGTTTAACAGAGCACACTGCCAGTCTTGCCAAAATTATTTATCAGTGAATTTCCTTTTTTGCCATATATTTATGTTAGGATTATTATTTTTGGAGGCGCATTTTGCATTTTAGGTTTGTCATTCATAACCAACGCATTTTAAAGACTTACTGACCATATATATAGAAGACAGAGGGCCAGCCCACATACTGCACCAAAATACCAGCCAGTGGCATGGCTATCACAGCTCCTGCATAAGATCCTGTCAGCCAGAACACACACACACACACACACACACACAAGTAATTAAGAAAGTTCAATTAAGAGAGAAGATTAATCAACCTGCAGTACATTCTCTTTATCTATGCTAATTTAGCCATTGCGGGGGTAGCTTCATAAAAACTGGCAGGACTTGTTGGGTTTGGCTTTGAGAAAGCGGCTGCAGTCTGTGTCTCACACAAAGCTATCATATCATATTCCTTTAAACATCTCAAAATATTACAAATCACATGGATTACTTTTATAGTTATTTTCTCTATTTATTTAAACCTCCCTTTGTGTTCCACAAGACAACACAACAGCATCCCAGCAAACAATTTTAGGTTGCAAGATCATTTCCCTAATGTTTCCATTAAATAACAAAAATGATAAAAATATTATTTTGTATATTTTATTACTGATGCACTTGTAACCCTTGCTATTTGGCATAGAAAAGGATTCTCGAGGGAGCTTCTGAACAGAGAAGAGGGCACTGCTTCATTTGTATGAACAGGAAAAAGCCTCTGACATACAGAAGCTGTGTTCAGACGGTCTTCATTTAGCAGCCATGTCAAGAGCTGTTTGAGGCAGACGTTGTCATGGCACCAGTGTATTGTGGATCTGTTTTAATACATTTTAGTTGTAATAAGCATTCTTCCACCCCCAGGCTTTAGTAATACTGCAAATTATATTTATATGCATTTTGCAGATGCTTTCATCCAAAGCGAGTTCATGTACATGTTTAAGTTATACATTCTGTCAGTACGTGTGTTCCCTGGGAAATCGAACCCACTACCTTTTGCGCTGCTAATGCAATGCTCTACCAGCTGAGCTACAGGAACATAGCTTGACAGCAGAAAAGATTTGTAAGAGTTTTGTGTGTTTACACTTTCAATGCAAACAAGGACTACTGCTGGACCATTTGTATAGGCGGACCCTCTTTCTAACAGGCTCAATGAATAGGCTTCACCATACAGGGCATTATCCATTACCTCTGAAACGTAAAATTGCAGGTCATTTTACATACCTTTCTTTACGTTGTGAAGTCAAATGAAACCAAACTAACATTTCACAGAAAGTCTGAGCCTACAGCTCAAATTATAAATCATTATTATAAACTTATAGTTAGGAATCAGAGGAAGGAGATCGTGTTGAACACTGATTGTCATGCACTTTCTCAATAACTGATTGTTTATCATTTTGAAATGAAAAGTTACAGATTGCAGCTTTAAGCCACAAACATTCACCATCTACTGACCACAGAAGGAGGTTGTAGCCAGGCGGCTTCTCTCCAGTGGAGGAGCCCATTTGCTCCACATCCCATGGCAAGCTGGATATGTCACCCCCTATAAGAGCAGTACACATTACATGTCTTCTGAACATTTTTATACGACTTTAAATCAGCACTTAAAGTCACCATGAAATCAAAATATTTTATTCTTATTTTTTATGGTACATTGCAGTGTTATTACAATCAGCCAATCAACTCCCAGCGGAGAAAACAAGCCACGCCCTCTATTGTCCCGTTACACTGAAATCGGTTGTAACTTCCGGTTCAAGCGGCCTTCAAAAATGCCCAATGGAAACGCATTGAAATCGTATATGTACATTTACCATATAGGTTTCTAATTATATCAAAATTATATAATCATATATTTATGTAAAGGGTAAACGTGTTTGGCCGTTTTGACACGTCCTTTTTTAAAGCAACAATTACAACACGTTGCTTCATAACGTAGCTAATTAACACGGCAAAGTTTCATGACCTGTATTTTTCTCCTATACTTGTTTTTTTAAAAATAAATGACGTGAAATGAAAATGAAAATTATTGGCGGATGAAAACCGAGCAACGCTATCATTAAAGCCGCGAGTTTAACACTAAACGAATTTAAACTGCTTGGCCACGCCCCCACGCGGCTTACAAACACCCTATTGGTTGAGCTCGCGTTTACGTCAGCCTGAGCGACATATGAGCCATGGTTCCCAATGACTCGATTAACACGTAAGCTACTAATCAATACTCAGTCATAAAATCTGAATGTTAAAATATAACAAAGGTTATTCCATGTCAATTTATCACAAATCGAGTTATGTAACAGACTTGGATAGCAAAAGTAAACACTTGGTGACGTCTGATGTGGTTTAGGATGAAGTTTAGATTAGCAACTAACTCACCTCGACTAGTCCTTGTAAGATGCGCACAAACATGACGCAACCGTAATGGACTCTGGCGGCTGACGGAATAAACATGTTTAGCACTGACGTCAAGAAAATGGCAGCACCAAAGACCCTGCAAAACAATTGATTATAGTGGTGAGACATTACGAAAATGTGGCGTTAAATCAGTTTTATTCAAGCAACTGAACGGAGTATGTGTAACATCATTCCTGTGTTTTCTTAAAGTAAAGTACATATTTCTTGACGAGTGTGAGGGTTGCTCCTTATAAATCACATAACACGGTGAGTTAGTGACACCTAGAGAGTAACTTTGCCATTTCTGTCCCTCGACAAGGACGTATTGAGAAAATATCGACAACGCGGTCATATCGCGATAATATCGCAACGCACGATAATCGCAAAGAAATGAATGACGACTCTTTTAGTACGGAGCTCCCACAAACTCCTGCAGCATCGCAGGAAAGTCATTTCAGTTCATTCAGTCGTGCTTTATCTCTCTTTAATCCATCCATCTGCCTCTTTTTTTCCAAAACGGTGTGTAAGTGACACTTGTAATATTCCAGTGGCTGGAGTTTCGGTGTGAGATCTGCTGCTGGATCTTTCATTATTAACTCTGTCAGCCACGCGTCCTCTTTTCCTGTGAGCCTTTTATTACAAGCCCCATATCTTCCCTCTAATCAACACTGCACAGATTTAACCCTTGAGTCCCCTGCGTCTATAAACACCTTTAATGCTGCAGAGAGCAGAATGCATTATGAACTACATGGCAGAACTTGTATATGTTCCCCCCGAGCAATGTGTGGAGGCCCATAAAGAGGCTCACCTGTTAGCTGCTAGTTTATTGGAGATGAAACCTCCAGGGATTTGGGTGACAATGTAGCCCCAGAAGAAAGAGCCGTGTATCAAACCCACCGTCTCTGGATCCCAGTTGAACTGAGCTGGCTAAAGGGGAAAACGTCAAAAGAAAGAACGTTAACTTCAGCATTACTAAAACTGGAAACTGGAACAAAACTATCAGTGTAAAACAAACACGTTCTGCTAAATTAGGAAGGATAAACAAGTTATGACAAGATATACAAAAATGACCAAGTGTGTGTGTGTGTATGCGTCTGTATCTTTGTAATATCTATTATGACAGGAAATTACAGGAAACTGGCCGCTAACTACCAAAAAAGTTATTGATGAGATGTCAAGACAGAGAAAAGACAGATAATAGTTTGTTTGAATATTATAGCTGAAGTCAAACATATTTTGACAGTTTTGGGCATGATGAATAAAAATGGGCTAAATTAAATAATTATATAGTATAATAATAATTATATACAATAATAATATGTATGATATAAACAAATACAGGTTTTGGAAGCATTGTTTTGTAACGCTAAAGGTCTGTCAGTGCGGGATAACTTAACCTGTCTGATGTTTTAATGAGTAACAAATATATTCCTGGTGTCACCTGCATCACAGCAGTCCCGTTGATGTAGACAGTGTTGTTGTTGACCATTTCTACAATGGCCACCCCCAGGTTGCAGCGGATGCCAAATGAGATGCAGAAGCCGAGTCCACTGAGAATGGCGATGATGTAACGTTTGGGTAGACCAAAGCAGCCACAGTCCAGCAGGGGTGGGCTGCGTTGAGGGGCTGCCACTGGCCGACCATCTTCTGTCAGCTCAATGTTGTCCTCCTCAGCCACATTAGTGCCATCAATTTTCCTGCACAGAGACAAGACTTGGTTGCCAGAGTGTTGCATTGATAATGTTGCTCACATTGTGTTTGATACTCCCTGTCTTTTTCTCTTGTCCACATGCACCTGTTCCATTACCAAACCTCCGTCATTCCTCTCATCGTCCCAGGAATTACTTTCATCTGTCTGTTTTCAGATGTACACCTGAGTTGTTGCACACACAGAGTTAGGAGTTCACTAACAGCTGCATGCTGGAGACGTCTGATCCGAGGACCAGCAGAGCTCACCACTGATGTGTGTGAGGCATGTGAGCTGAAGCTCTGTTACTGTACATAAGGTGAAGTTCTGGTATGGTGAACCGTCTAAGTGATCTCACATGATTTTGTTCTGTTGTTACCAATATGATATAATCCTGATTTTAACAGTCTAAATCCTCTAAAAAACCAACTAAACACATTCAAAAGAAGAGGTACTGAAATGAAGTTCTGTTTGAGTACTACATTACATTCTTCAAAAACTCCAGAAAAGCATGTTAGCACAATCTTAACACACTTTTCAGTTATGAGCAAAAAGAAAATCTGTGGGAACACCTGCTTTTCTTGAGAGCTTTTGACTTTTAATACATACGTTATAAACATTTCAATCAACTTTGTTGTAATACTTGTGTATTTTGAACATTTTGCATTTAATATGCCTGCTTGGTGTGTTGCCTTTGTTATTTGTTACACACATAAATACAATACATGAAGTTATGTACAGTTTAAACTCTCTAAAAAATTAAGTACATTTTGAGTAGGAAAGAAAATAAATATTAAATGAGTGGTTTAATTATTAAGCATGTGCACATACATTCCGTTTGATCAGACTGTGCTCTCCCTCTCTCTCTCTCTCTTTCTCATAAAGTGATGGTCCTATCTTGTCACTCTTCTATATTATTTGTAGTTCTGTAAGAGTATCACACTACCGCTGATAGATTTTCTGGCAATATTACAGAGACACAGGAAATTATTTACAGTATCTCACATATTAAGCTGTATAAAATGCAAGAAATATATAACAGACTTATATTTTGCTCTTCAGGCTTTTATACTGTTAAGATGCACTAGATATGTATAGATAATAGATAATATTTTGTATGACAAATAGAAATATCTTTTCAAATAAAATAATGACATCATAATGTTTAGGAATAGTTTTATTCTGAATCTGTCTACAAGTGTTCTTCATCACAAACTTAAAACATTTTATATAGTTCCTTTAGTAAACTATATTCTATATAGTTTTATAAACTATATTGTTTAGTAAACTATATTTTATATAGTTTATATAGTTCCTTTTAGAGTAATATATTGTTTTGGGTAATTTATTTTCAAATGATATTCTTTCATATACAATATTATTGCAGTCACAAATTAATTCTATATACCTTCAAACTCCTGAAACACTATATATATAACACCAGCAGCCCTCTCACCTTTAGAATCTATTCCAAGGTGTTCATACTCACTTCTGTAGGTTCCCTAGAGAGTCACCAACATTGTTCTTCAACTCCTCCTTCCCCGGTTTAAGCACCTTCTCCTTCAGACCCGCAAACCCCCCCAGTGGCATCTCTTCTTCCCTGGATCTTCTGTTCCTCAAACTGTCTGTCTCACTCTGCTCTCGCAGAAGAAAGCAGCGGGATATCCTCTAGGCACTGATGAACATGCTCTCCTTCGCAGGACTGAGATGTTTCTGGGGCTGGGGAAGGTGCGCTGGAGAGGAGGAGGAGGGATGCTGAGCCAGAGAGGCACAGAAAGAAGAGGAGGGACTTGATGAAGGTTGGGAGAATGGATCTGATGGACTCTGGGTACGATCCCTCATGGAAGCTCCAGACAAGAGATGAGAGAGTGGAGAACAGATCCTAGTGTCTTCGGTTTAGTGTATTAGCATGGCAAAAGTTATGGCGCTAAAGGAAACTCCACATCATCTTCTGATCGGTTCCCACACAGACAGAGAGAGAAGATGCAGAAAACCTTCCTCTCTCCAGCCCCTCCCGAGCTGCCCAGAAAGAGTGACTCGCTGAGTTCATTAAAGATTGATTCCACAGTCATGGATCACAGGCTTGAGGTTGTTTGATATGAGAAGGTGTAACAAGACGCTGTATCTTCTAGTCCAAGTCTAACCCGTATCCTGAATAACAGCTCCATGAGTTCAGGAGTCAATCGCATCAACATCAACAACCAAACATTGACATAAGAGTTTAAACTGTCATGGCACTGTAGCTTCTAAATCAAAACCATTCACTCTTTTACTTAGCAGAGGGATATTGTTTCTTTCTCCAAGTGATGGAGTGCACGCTTTCCCTGTGATACTCTCTGTTATGCAATAATCATCAAAAATGCAGCATGCTTTAAAAATTCAGATATTAAGGTCTAAAAAATTTACTGGTCTGCATGTTGTTGTGATAGACTCTCAGACTGTGCCTCATTCATATGTTTGCCAGGAATAAATTCTTGACCTGCCTTATGATCTGTCATTCGGTATAAAACTCTTGACATGTCACGATTCACTGGCATTTAACATTTTATGTTAAAAATGTACGCATATGAATAAGAACATATACAATAACTTCCATATATGCCAGGTATTCACTCAACAACTTTAACTTTATTTTTAAACATTGTTTTACAGTACATTGAGGAAATATGAATGCTGCCCTTTGGCAACCCTTTGACAATGGAAAAACAGCTGTTTTCATTTGAACATTCTGCTTCACAATGAAAGCATTAAAATATTATTAAATTATATAAGGCATTATTAGATCATTGGATTTTTTATGGATAGTGGAAACAGTAAGTCTTAATATTAACATAATTTGTAAATAACACATTTGTACTTTGTTGAATGTGTTCAGAATGAACAGTTCTATTCTACAGAATAAAAGCAGAACAGAAAACAATATTTAAGGATAGATAATGATTTACTCAATTTGAGTTTAAGTTTCAAATGTATGATTATAGTAATTAAAAAACATCTTAACACTATACTTACTATTCGTACATATAAGAATACTGTTATATTGCCTTCTCAGTTGAGCCACTATTTGTTTATAAGGACTAGAGGGACATCTACTGGTTCAATAGAGCTATTTACCCCATCAGTGTTGTTCCTCAGTCCCCAACGGTGTTCTGTGTATTTAGGGTCATGAAGTTCAGAAGAGTAAAGTTCAACTTGTTGTTGGGGAAACAACTATTCAAGCAGGCTTTCTAAGGAAAACAGTTGGCGACACTGGTTTGTGCAGAGCTGGGTCACATGGAGCTGAAAGCAGGGTCTGTCCTGTGGGTGGGTCACAGGGTGGGCCCAGCATCAATTTCTAGCTCCTGTCCCCCTGGGCAGCATTACCAGGATGGCACAGTGGCTCAGTGAGTAGTACTGTTGTCTCACAGCAGGCTGGTTCCTGGTTCAAGTCCTGGTTGATTCAGGAAGTCTCTCTGTGTGGAATTTGCATGTTCTGCCTGTGTCAGTGTTTGTTTTTCTTTGGGCACTGCAGTTTCCCACACAGTCCAAAGACATGTAGATTAGAAAAAATGAAAGAATAAATCTGATCTTTATTCATTTTATTTCATGGTTGTTTTAAAAATAAAATCATTCCTCAATTCAGTTCAATTTATTTCTTTAGCACTTTTCACAGATTTGCAGTTTTACAGTGCATACACATTAGTACAGAGAGTATAGACATAAGAAAAACACGACAATATAAAATATAGAAAATACATGGTATTATGGAAATTTGTTTGAACAAAATGTACGTTGGGTATGCTTTGAAAATAATTATCTGTAGGTTTGTAATCAAACCGTTATAGTCATAAATCACACAATTTAGCAAGACTGTATATCAAATGTTTTGTAAGATTTATGTTAGAGACATTATCTCTAAAAAAGTTTGTAATCAGTGTCTAAGTAGAAGGACGACTGAATTGATGACAAATACAACAAATTTAAACCATTTTAGGAAAAAGACACAGTTAAAAGAGATTGTAGTTGGACCATTAAGCAATATTAGCAAAGAACAACACAATACCCCGGGACCCTAATGTCAGCAGTCTTGCAATGAGAAAGCTAAAGGCCACGGTGACAAGGAACCGAAACTCCAACTGTTTATTAGTTGAAGAAAATAAAGAAAAAAAAGTATAGACCAAACCAGAAGGGCCGGTGCTCTCCAGACACATTAACATAACACTAGACAGGGTACAGGTTGTCATTATATTATCATACTATCATGTTAATGGTTGATATCATTGTATTTGTATTATATTTATTAATTTAGTCTGTATGACAAAGTAATGAAAATGTCTGTTTGTTCAGCTTCCTATAAGAAGATAAAACAATCATTAAGTACAAAAAGACTTGTTTGTATGAGGCATGTAAGTACTTCTGTAAAAAATGAAAAGCCTAAAACAAAAAATCATGTATTTTAAGTGGCAGTAACACAAGTAACAAATATAGCATATATTCTAAGCATATTTTTACCACTTTTGTTTCCTACCACAGAAAGACCAGGACCTCGTTGCTTGCATTTCTTATATTTAGCCATTTAAAATGTATATTTATGATTGCATAACCGGCTAACACATATTTATACATGTTATATTTTGTACAACAGTTAAGTTTACTGAAGGATTAATACATGCACGTGGATGAAAGGTATTATAGTCTATTCTTTTATACTAACAAACATGCCAGACAAAATTACTTTCATGTAAATGACTTAATTTAATGTAAGTGACTTAATTTCATGTAAATGACTTAATTTAATGTAAATGACTTAATTTCATGTAAGTGACTTAATTTAATGTAAATGACTTAATTTCATGTAAGTGACTTAATTTCATGTGAATGACTTCAAGCCATTTACATTAGACTCACACAATCCAGTGTTTTCACACTATCAACTTACCCCAACAAATCATGATCTAATACTGCAGTGAGCAGATGACGGTACAGAAACAGAAAGTTCAGGGTGCTGCTGACGTCACCGCCGCGGCTCGCGCGCCCTCCTCGCACCCGTGACCGCATTCTTCTCGCCTTGCGTAACGTATCGCGTGACTTACCCGGTTAGTAACGTGACGGAACGGGGCACGAGAGAAGGCGGCGTTGATGATGATGATGATGATGATGATGGAGGAGGAGGAGACTGTGCGCCGTCGTCTTCCGCGTTTCCCGGATCTCCGCCGCCGTGTCTCCTCTCCGCACGTTTCTAACTTCAGCCCACCCTCCCCGCTGACTTGGTTGTAAAGGAGAAAAAAAACTTCAATCAATTATACGGGCATCGCCCCCCCTCCCCTCCACCTCCACCTCCCCCTCCACCTCCTTCTCTCCCCCCATTGCAAATATCTACTACCGCCTTCCTCCTCCACATGCGGCAGCGGAGTCCAGGGCCCCGGCGTACCGGCTCCAGCCATGTCGGCGAGGAATACAGCGGCTGGCGGCGGTGACGGAGCGACGGGGGAAAAGACGGGTAATGCACCGCTTAGAAAGCGAGTTAGTCGGTCCGAGGCAGCCGCTTGTGTGTGATGTGAGGGCGGAGGAGAGGAGCGGAGCTCTCGGTGTTCCCCGTTGATTGGTCTGCGCACGGCGAAACTAGGTCAGTAGTTCAGTAGAGCAACCCGAGCAGGAGCGCACCGGACGGGCGCGGAAAACCGCGGAGAGCCGCAGTATGGAGCCGTTCACATTCCGTATAAGACCGACACTTACCGCGACCGAGTCGGTTGTCGGTGCTTTGCGAGGCCTTGGCCGATCGCCCGCCGTCACATTCGGGGCATTTGTGGCCGCAGCGCCGTCAGTTTAGCCGCCCGTATCTGGTTCATTTTGACGCTGAATTGATGTTTTCCGACCCGAAAGTCCTGAAAGTTCACCGGATCTGTCTGATCGGGAGAAAACGGGACCGAGACGTGAACTCGGAGTTGTTGTTTTTAAGTGAACTGTGCGTCGGCTAGTGTACACTTAAAAGTAGACGTGTTGTCAAATCATCGTCTCTTTTGTATTTATTTTTATTAGCTTGGGAATAGCGCACTTGTTTTTCCAGAGATTTTCTGGCACGAATGCGTGTTAAATGTTTCACACTGATTTATGTCTTCAGTTTCTCGACTTCGGCACTCGCTCTCGGAAAGTTTGTTTTTTATTGATCATTGATGGCCATTGATCACAAATGAACTTTGTGGCGCACATCTCTTCCTCCCTGCTGTTTCGTCTCCTCTTTATTAGCGAGGAAATTGCTTGTCGTGACGTCAGAGGGAGGCATCGGCGTCGTGACGTCACAGCGAAGCTTGTGACGTGACTGTTGTGTAATATGTAGGTCAATCTCGGCACACTTGTAGGCCACGGCTGTGATGCCCTCCTCTTCCTCAAGCGCTGCTTTCTCTCCCATTCAGAGAACATTTACACAACTGTTCTGTGAACAGTCTGTACAACAAAGTGAACCACTGAAGGGCCCCGCTGTGCTGTTTTTTTACTGAAAGGTGTCTGCTTGGTTCCTCTTCTTTTCTTTCCCAACACTGAAACGTGACTGGAGTTTAGGGTCTCATCTGAAAAGTATGTCTGCATGGTTATTCGCCTTGCGCTCATGGAAGTGTTTTTTATTTTTTGGCAACAATTTATTAAGGCCTGTTAGATATATCCTGGCTGGCGTTGCAACAAATGAACTGGTAAATTTTAATGTATATATGTATATTTAAATAATATATGCTAATGGAGATTTTAATTAGGTTAGTTAAATCTTAAGTGTCCTTTAAAAAATAATACGACACTTGAAAGTATGCATATGAGAGAGCTTTTACATGTATTCATTTAGCAGACGGTTTTATCAGAAGGGATTTGAAAATGAGAGAGTATTTACCATTTTGCCATAAGAGTCAACAAGCCTAGTTTACAAATCTACGTTTACAAGTAAAAATCAATTTTTTAATCAGATTTAACATTGGAGCGTTAGGGGTTGGTCAGGTGGAAACGGTTTGTTTATTAGTTGATTCAAGGTTGTGATAGTCTCAGCAAATCAGGTGGAGGCTGGAAGCTCGTGTCACCAGAGAGGAACATTTTATTATGATTTTATTATTTTACATTTCATTATGATTTCATTATTAAAGAACTCTAAATTGTTATATGTAATGCTCAAAGGCCTTGTCTTTAATCAAAGACAATATTAAAGCCTTCCACTCTAGCTGTGCCATTCTGTAATTAGCCATGTTAAAAATAATTGTTCAGATTCACAACATTATTGTTGCTTTGAATTGTGGCTCTTGTTATTATGTTCATGATCTGTATGCAGATTCCCTCTTATACAGAATACATACTACAACTGCATCTAAATAAAAGCATAATCGTGGTAGCACATCTTTCAGAAGCTGTTTTAACAGACACTGTAATTCCGTGATAATCCAAACGTAAGTGTTTTAATAGAATTCCACAATCTTTGTGTTTACATCTGTGAGGATAATGAAGACCGTGAAGTCTGAGAATGTTTGATCACATGTAGGTCAGCAGAACTGGGGTATATCACTTCACTTTTACAGGTGTGTGTTTTAACAACACCTTGATTGAGCACTGCACTTCTGTAGATAAGCAAATGTCAATAAAACATGCTGGACGGGTTGCCACACCTGACCCAAAGTTATAGTGAATAGTTTATGTATTGATAAATAATAGATCAATACCAAAGCCATTGCTTGTTCCATAGAACAAAAGGGCAGAATGTTCAGAATCGGTCTCGGTCACCATTTACTTGTATTGCAACTTTCATTGCAGTCTCAAACATTTTCTTTTGTGTTTCATGGACAAAATTCATAAAGTTTTGCAGCCTCATGATGCATAAATAATCTAGAATTATAAATAATATTAAGAATAATACAAAATTTGGGTGCACTGTCCCTTTAAGGACCTGAACCTCAATGGTGAGTAATGTACAATGTTGTGGCTGAGGTGTCAGTTGTAGTTTCTATTTGCTATAGACAAATGAGCACGGATAACTATATTTTTGTAAGGCATCAGGAATTGTTTAGCTGAGCACTTAAAATCTTGCCCTCTTTCTCCTCAAACAGCTCATCATTCGTATGTTTTGTACACACTTTGTCATGATTGTAGAAGCGGCTTGTGCGATGTGAATGGTAAAGGATGTTTTCTTGTTATCTGAATGGTAAAGCGTGGTTCAAGGTTTCGTCTCAAGAACCTCTTCACAACATCTTATGTCCTGGAAATGACTAATTCTCATCTTCAAGCTACATACTCTGTATGTCGTTTATACAGCTTGACTTCCTCTCTTAGTGGAGAGACAGTTTCCTGTTGCCTCTGTGTCTAGACATAAAAAATAACGTGATTTGTTTATGATTAGTTAGTTAGATGTTAAGCGTTCTAGTAATCATTATTCATGGTTCTTAGAGAAACTATTGATAACGATAATACGAGAATGTGTCATGAAGTGTGTGAGAAATGTAATAACATGCAGTGTTCTGTCACTCTTGATATGGTGGTTAATGTTAATGCGGTTAATTTATTTCTTGTTCTTATTGTTTTCCTGCATTACTAGTGTTTTACATTCTGGGTTATTCAAATGTTTGTAGAGTGCTTTTATATGAACACAAGTCAGAAAATATCTGGTAAGCTTTCAGATTTGCATGAAGCAGTGCCAGCAGTTCAAAGAATTTATTTCCTACACAATCTCTGATATCCACGTGTCTAGTTTAATACAAACCCACTTTAACCTGGTTATTTTAGCTGCCTTGGAACGACCTGATAGGCTGCATTGGCTGATTTTTGTTGTCTAAACTTCGATGGTGATGTCTTTGCATAACTACTGTGGCCAGGTGTGATAATAAAAATATCTAATCCAGTTTAATTTGTTTAGCACCTTTCATGGCACGACAATGCAAAGTACTTGAGTCCAACATGACAGATAAAAGGGCCTAAAGCAAAAATAATCAATTCAGTGGAATTAAGAAGAAGTAGAAGTATAGAAATTTTCAAGTAAACTGACAAGGCTTTTTTTGTTACGTGACCAGACAGCAGCATTTGAAACCCAAATGTCTTTGGGTTAACCATTAGAAATTATGTGCCATAATTCATTTTTCTAGATAATAATAATTACCTTGGAAATGTTTACATTTACAGAGGAATTTTACGGAAGGGTATATATTTTTGGAAAAATAAGACTGTCTTTAAATAGGGGCCTTAAATGATGTCGCAAGCTTATAGTGATAACCAGATCACATTTTTAAAGGACAGATTCATCAAGTTAGTAATCTGATTAAAATCATCCAATTATCAGAATAATCATAATTGTTTTCTAAAACAATCTGTTAACTGGAAAAATGACAAGTGTAAAGGCAAGGCACTTCTGTAGTGCATTTGAAAAATGAGGTCATGTCTGCCGAACGGACTGGGTAAGTGTTTTTTTTCTAAATAAATGTTTCACTGCTACAGTTTGTCATATAATAGATATTCCAGGAATTTTTCAAGATGGAGGATTAACATTATTGCTTTATTAACCCTAACAGTGTTGCTTTAGTCATACAGAAATCTGTCATCCATAGCCGAAATGATTGAGCAGGGTTGGTTTGTTGCTTAAACTACCCAGTCATTCGTAATTAACATGCTAATGTTAAGCGGAAGAGTATTAATATGTTAATAATATGTTTGTGGGAGTATGTGATCGTGGCGTTTTATCTGAATCATCAGTAATTTTGCTGTTACAGTAGTATAGCAGTTTTAAAATATGCACATACTGGCTGCCATGTGTTTTAGTTAAAGCATAAACATAATAGCATAAGTGCATTTAACATACAGTCTTTAGGGTCACATTATAAAACACCTGTCTGTATATGTCTGTAATTTTGTTTTTTTTGTGCCTAACGCCTTCTGTGGGCAAAATCTACAAAGTAAATCTATAGTACAAGTAAATCTGGGCATACAAACACTGGCTCTGTCAAACCTGTGGTTTAGATTTGTATGTTTACTGCCTTGTTTTATTTTTGTCAAAATGTATACATTTATCGTTAAACATAACCTAATAATTTATTTGTTGTTTTTAATTTGCAATAATAGCTAGGCGTTATATTGCAATAGAGCAAAACTATGCCAACTATGAATTTATGAGCCAGTGGAAACTCTGGCATACATGATTTATGATTTGCAACCCAGCCTAAGAGATGCTTCGAAAAACTCTCGCACAAGCTCCAGGCCATTTGGCTATCCCTATTGTTCAGCTCTGTTTGTTACCATTGTCCATTCTTCAACTGAATTAATTTAGTATTTGTTAAACACTGTGAAAGAGGTTGATGGAATGCCGGTCTTGTAAAATACTACGGAGGTGTGGTGCCAACACCGTGTCAGAGTTAAATATCAGTGAATGGAATCACTGACCTACTTTTGCATACTTTAGTCACGTTTCTTGCGCAGCGTTTGACGTAAATTAAATTGAGTTTGGGCATGTTTCTCGTGCAGCTCTATGGTAACAGTGCAACGTATGATGATAAATTAGGTCACCTTATGACATGATCATTTTGTTTCCATGGAAAGCAGCACAAGCGTCTACTGTTGATCAAGCTGTTTGTTTAGTTGCTGTCTTGTCATTAGGAGATGATTGTGGGGCTATTTTGCGAAGTGTGGGTGGGTCGCCTTCATCAGCATTTAGTGTATAATTAAAATTAGTGTTTTCATTTCAGCAGAGGAATGTCCGGAAGGTTAAGATTAGGTTGAGATGTGTTCAGACGTAGTTCTGGTTTCACATTTCTCACGTTCTTATTAGTTTCTAACATACACGCATTATGTTTAAAAAAAAAACGCACATTAAATGGTTTGTAAATTGTGAATTTAAACCTGTTTTGTGTGTTTAAATGATGCAGCGTGAAGTGACGTCAGTATGCGATTCTACCCTTCTCTCGTGTAAATGATGTCACGCCGTCGTCACGAACGTTAGCTTTTAAATGGAGGGCAGTCGAGGTCAGGTGATATCGTGAACCAATGAAAGACGGAACTTGTTTCTGGGCATGGCCTTCCAGTCGCTCACATTAAACCAAATAATCCCGTCGCAGATCTTCACTCTAAGGCACAGGATTAAAAATCAGGTTGTTGCCGATCTGTTAACGACTATTTAGGTCAGTGTGTTAAATATAGGAGCCAGGGGCGCAGGCTGTGTTTGGCCTGGCCTGTTCCATTGTCGCTTGAGCAGAACACACACACACACGTGGACATGTTGGCCAATATAAGGACATGTAGGTGCAGTTCAGGGCCAGGTGAGGTGGAGCGTGTCTGTTAATCTTAGTAGCAGCTGAAGCTGGCGGGAAACAGACTGCACTGTAAAAGCCTGATTATGAATAAGATGCTCCGCTCATGAAGAGGTTATGAATGGATTATGGGATACAGCACTTAATGGCAATAACAGATGGCAAATATGGTGTAATTGTAGCTCCTGCTGGCAGGAGAACCTTTAGAAACCAAGAATGAATTTGTTGATCCTTCTAAGGTCGTGCTTTTCAGTGGCGTCAGTAAGTCAAATCTTTCTGATCATTTGTATAAAAATGCAGACGTCGCTAAAGCTGGTTTAAGTTAAGTGAGAGTGTTTTCGCGTGTGATCTTTCACCGATTTTTAAACTCAGCAGTGTGCGAGGTCAGGTTAACACCTTAAACTGTGCTTTTATTGAGGAAAGGTCATAAACAGTTAAAGCAAAACCTGGTGGACACACCCAGATCTTTGCCCATTATCCCTGTTTCACTCCCTGCTGACTTATTCAATGTGCTTCTGTTTAGGTTTGACACCACATCCATTTCAAAATATAATGTAAACACTGTTATAAGAAGCTGATTAATAGTATTACCATTTTGTTGTATGTGTAAATCAGTAGTACAGATCTGAAAGGAAGAAACTGATTTCTTAAAAATAAAGCTTTCTCTGCTATTCTGTTGAGCCTGCAGTTCAGATGAATAGAGATTTACACTTTATAGAAGAATATATAATTGTATGTGTTTAAATTACATACTACTACTGGTGTTTTGTTACTGCTGCTTAGGCTGCTAATAGCCTAAATTTATCATGTTTTAATTTGCAATAATATTTAGAAATTCTGTAACTATAATGCTGCTTGATCTAATGTTAGCTAGATAGTATTATTTTGCTGACATTAAAATCAGCAGAATTGTATTAAATATCACATTAATATATCAGTATTTTGCCATGGTGTTTTTAAATGAAGCCTTATTCGAACAGGAAGTGAAAAAGTATATGAAATTGATTTCACGTGTGCCTCGCTGTCTGTATCGACCAATAGAAAAGAGAAAAGCAATGCTTGCTGTACGTTTTTACAACGTTAAAGTGGGTTGCCCAATCTCAGCGTAACATCTTAATGAGAACTTATTCTGTGTGGCTACGCAGTTGTAAACTGGGTTTCTGGGTTTTTAAATTACACTCGCAAACATTTTTTCTTGTGACTTTTACAACATAAAAAAATGTCCTGTTTATTATTTCACCACCACACAGACGAAACGTATCACTCTGATTACACAAAAAAATCCTTAGATTGTTTGTGCACCAATTACAGATGGTCTGATTCTTTAGATGTGTGTTATGAAGTCTATTCCACAGTGCCCTGGTTCCAATATGTGGTAGTTGGATGGTTTCTCTCTGGTTTGAGTTGTGTTTTGGTATGTTCCGTTAGCTAAACTGATTTTCTTCCTCCATGAATGGCAGGAGATGCATTAGAAGAAGAACCCCAGGGTCTCTCAGCCTCTCTGTCTGGTTTGATGCCCCCCACCTTCTGCACCGTCACACCGGCCTCAGGCATGGAGCTGCCCAGGAAGAGAAAGGGCAGCATGGACAACCCGTAAGCATATGTGCATTACATATGTGGAGATGATGTGTAAAATATACGTGTGATTTAGGGCAGTCATGGTATCAGATTTTCACTAAGCGGTTATCATGGCGAAAAGATCGATAATGACGATATTTAGTGTTTTCTGTTTTTTTTGACCTGTGAATCACATTCAGAATACAAGGGAGGCAGAGAGAGCGTTTGTAAACGTGATTCATAGGGCAAAATGTTAAATGAGCGAAATAGAGCCACCTACTGCATTGGAGTGTCACTAAATACTGGTGCTGAATTCACCATATTATCGTATGTGTTGTATTAACACTGTAACAATAATCATGGTTATTAATATCACAGTTATTGTAAATACCGGTATGTTGTTGCACCCTGTATGATTATGAAGAGGTTTTTATAGCTGTTTAATATGAGTAATATTCTCTAGTTTGAGCTCCCCCTCTTCCTGGTATTCCGAATAAGTTCTGATGGATTGGGAAGGGAAGTGCGTGGTCTGTGCAGCTCTTAAAATCTCACCAGCATTTTGTGACTCACTTTAATCATCTCACCACTTTGTTTCCAGGGAAACAAAATCTGCATCGAATCTAGATGAGGATATGGACGATGATCAGGGCAGGTACTGGCCCACTATCAACAACTCGAAATGGCTCATACCGATTCATGACTATATTCAGTATTTTTCACACTTCTGTGAATCTGTTTTAGATCGGAAGGAGATGACCAGCACCTAAAAATTAAGTGTGTCAGGTACTTGCTTTTTAAACTTGATCAACCAACATCTCCTTTTTTTAATGTTTAATTTTTATTTGCTGCTTAAATTACTTTTTACAGTCATCGAAACTCAAACCATAGGGTTAGCGTTACAGTTACAAGGTTACAGTTATTTACAGTGTTGCAGCATTTTAATCTAATGATATTATGATATAAAATTGATATTATGTTAAATACATTGGGCCTTATTTACCAACCATGCATACAAAGATATCTGCTTTTACATGGCCTGTTAAGTGGGCGTCTAATGGTGTGTTGCGCACATAAATACGCAACTTGTGCACAGTTAGTAAACGAGGCCTGTTGCGAACTTGTAGGGAACCTCACAGCCAAATCGAGAAACGGCGGCGAGATAAGATGAATAACCTGATTGATGAGTTGGCAGCGATGATTCCCACGTGTAACCCCATGTCCCGCAAACTCGACAAACTCACTGTGCTACGAATGGCTGTCCAGCACCTCAAATCCCTCAAAGGTACGAAAACACGTTTTAAACCAGTTATACCTAATGAATGCTGAGCAGTGATGGATGTTCTGGAGTTGAACGTGATGTCATGGCAGGCCTCTTTTTCAGGGGCAACCAGCTCCTTCGCCGAAGCCAACTACAAACCGGCGTTTCTTCCAGATGACGAGCTGAAGCATCTTGTTCTGAGGGTAAATTCTGCTTTTTAAAGGGACAGTTCACCCGCAAATTAACATTTTCCATCATTTACTTACCAACATCATTCCAAACCTGCCGGACTTTCTGACACAAAAGAAGATATTTTGAGAAATATGTCAGTGGTTTTTTGTTCATATAATAGAAGCCACTGTTTGGTTACCAACGTAAATATCTTCTTTTGTGTTCCTCAGAAGAGAAAAGTCACACAGGTTTGGAATGAGTAAATGATGGAAGAATTTTTATTTTGGGGTGAACTGTCCCTTTAGGTAAAATAAATGCAAATTAGGGATCTGTGTGAATGAGAGGTCCAATAAATAGATCTAGTTTTAAGAGAAGATTGTGAAAGAGATCTCATTGATCTTTTGTCCAGGCTGCAGATGGATTCCTCTTTGTGGTTGGCTGCGATCGTGGAAAAATAGTTTTCGTCTCAGAGTCGGTTTCAAAACTCCTCAACTATAGTCGGGTAGGCGAATCTCACCACACAGAGACTCAGAGGAGTTTAAATCTATGAATATCACACTACCAGTAAAACATTTAATCACACTTAGCCATTCTTAATGACTACAATTTCATTATAGTGAGGTTAGTAAAACTATGGAGGTATATGGTATTACACAGCAATAACAAAGATGGTGAATGTTAAAACTACCCAGCTAACAATTTTAAGTTGTAAGAACATTTCCCTAACGTTTCCATTAGTAACAAAATATTAAAAATGTTATTTTGAATGTTCTAGTAATGTTCAAAATATATTTAGATGTTGTTTTATTGACTGGTTATCAGGATGCTATTCGAAGATTTTCTTTCCTCTTCATTTTACCTGCTAATAAATGATTGATCTGATGACAGAGTAACTGTTAACAAACTTTTCCTCAGCAGTGGCTTATTTAAATGTTTTTCTCCTCAGACGGAGCTCATTGGACAGAGCCTGTTTGATTACATTCATCCCAAGGATATTGGAAAAGTGAAGGAGCAGCTGTCAGCATCCGAGCTGTACCCGCGGGAGCGCCTCATAGACGCAAAAAGTAAACATGCCCTTAGCTTATACGGTTGAGCATAGATGTCATGTTTAATCTGCTTAATAAATGTAAAGTATGACTGTATAACCGTGTCCTGTGTGTAGCGGGGCTGCAGGTGCAGGCTGAACTTCCTGTGGGTGTGGCTCGGCTCTGCTCCGGGGCTCGACGCTCATTCTTCTGTAGAATGAAATACAACAAAGTTACAGTCAAAGAGGAGAAGGGCTTTCAGGCTGCGGCCTCCAAAAAGAAAGGTCAGCAGCGCTAATGTGACTCATCTTATACGATCAGGATGTGCTTACGTTCACCTGTTGTCCTTGTGTTCTTGGAATCAAATTGAATGTAATGAAACCCATTACTTACTTAACATTTTTATAACCCATCATCTCGGTGGGCAACAAATTTAAGGAGTTAGAAATTAAATCAGGGTTCTGTTTTCTCAGCTTCAGACCGCCAGAAGGCATCAAAGAGCAGAAAACGTTCAGCCCTCCCTTCCTGTTGAGAACCTGATATGAAAGTTGTCATTTTGTGATGTACTTAGTTTTCGTGATGTAAAAGTATTTTTTCTTAATATTAACATAAGTTTCTGTAGTTAAGTAACTGGAGGGATGATGCTGTTTATCCCTTAGTAATGCTGCCATGACTTTTTTTGCCAGTCATATAAAACAACAATCTGTATATTTAATAGGGATAGTCACCCAAAAATGAAAAACTTCCCATCATTTATTCCCCTTCATGTCATTCCAAACCTATGTGATTCTGTGGAACACAAAACAAGATATTTTGAGAAATGTCTCAGTGATTTTGTGTCCATAAAATGGAAGTCAATGGATGCCACTTGTTTGGTTACCAGTGTACATCAGAATATTTTCTTTTGTGTTCCTCAGAAGCAAAAACATCACAGAGGTTTGGAATGACATGAGGTGAGTAAATGATGGAAGAATTCTCATTTTTGGGTGAACTATTCCTTTAACCTGGATAGTAAACCAGTTTTAGTTTTTGGAAATGTAAAATTTCTGTAACATCGACCAACTATGGAAACTCTCAGGTGTTCATATTTGAGAGTCTTCAGCATTATTCGTTCTTATCCCCAGCTTATGTTTATCGATTTAATCTTGCGTCTAAAATGGAAAAAACATGTACCTTTGTATTCGTCTTTATTAACATATGGTGGGACATTTGGCTCACAGTAAATTGACTCCAGTTGATGCCATGTGATTGACTGACTGCTCCAACAGAGTCCCAGCGGTACTGCACTGTGCACTGCACGGGCTACATGCGCACCTGGCCTACGCGCCAGCTGGGCACAGAGGGAGAGGCGGAGGCAGATAAAGACAGCTCCCACTTCAGCTGTTTGGTGGCGGTGGGCCGCGTGCACCCACACACCCTCCCACAGGCCAATGGAGAGATCAAAGTCAAGCCAACTGAATTTGTCACCCGTTACGCCATGGATGGCAAATTCACCTTTGTGGATCAACGGTATGTTGACTTATTTTATTGATTGCTGTGAGGTAAGTACTAAATATCGGTTTGTGCACATAATGGATGGACAGACAGACAGGCGGACATAGACGACAGGCGGACATAGACGACAGGCGGACATAGACGACAGGCGGACATAGACGACAGGTAGACATAGACGACAGGCAGACAGACAGATAGACCGGCATTCTTGAAGCAGTAAAAATTACATTACTTTGAACTTTGAAGAAGTATGATTAAAATCATCATTCATTCAATCACACAGGGCCACCACCATTCTGGGTTACCTGCCCCAGGAACTGCTGGGCACTTCCTGCTATGAATACTTCCATCAGGACGACCTGCCACATTTGGCAGATAGACACAGAAAAGGTACATCTTAAAAATGTAACTCTTAAAGAGATAGCTCTCACAAAAATGAAATTCTGTTATTTACTTGCCTTCATACTGTTTTAAACCCATATGACTTAGAACACAAAATAGATATTTAGCTGAATTTCCAATCTGATATTTTTTTAATACAGTGAAAGTGAATGGGGATCAGGGACAGCCTGTGGTCACCATTCACTTTCAGTGACCAAGCTGCTGTTTTTCATGCATCCTGCTCGGTAACTTGTTTTGTGTTCCACACAAGAAAACAGTCATATGGGTTTAGTACAACATGAGTGTGAGTAAATAATACAGAACTTTTATTTTTGGGTGAACTATCCCTTTGCGAACACCAAAAGTTGTAAACAGGATGTACAAAATGAAACTGGGCAGGTTGCCAAAGAGATTTCCACAGAGAATACGGGTTGCCAAATCCTCATCAGCCATTATTAGAACAGCTTGCATTTATTAGATTTCTTGCCAGATGCAAATAAATATAAGATTTAATACCTTCTCTTAAAGGGAAAGTTCACCCCAAAATAAACATTCTGTTGTTAATTATGTTGTTGTAAATGACTTTCTTCTGTGGGAAACACAAGAGGAGAAATTGGGTAGTTGGTGCTGCTCTGGATTTTCATACAGTAAAAGTGAATGGTGACCGAGGCTGTCGGTCCATAACATTCTGCCTGAATAATGGAAGTGAATGGTGACCGAGGCTGTCGGTCCATAACATTCTGCCTGAATAATGGAAGTGAATGGTGACCGAGGCTGTCATAACATTCTGCCTTGTATCTCCTTTTGTGTTACATGGAAGAAAGTCATACAGGTTTGGAATGACATGAGGGTGAGTAAATAATAACACAATTTTAATTTTTGGGTGGACTATCCCTTTAAGTTTTCCATATGAGTGATGTTCCATACACAGAATACTGTTAACATGTCATCCTGGTCTCTCAACAGTGCTGAGGAGTAAAGAGAAGATTGAGACAAATTGCTATAAGTTTAAAACAAAATACGGCTCTTTTGTCACCTTACAAAGTCAGTGGTTTAGTTTTATAAATCCCTGGACCAAAGAAGTAGAATACATAGTGTCAACCAATACAGTTATATCGTAAGTACCAGCATCTCATTTTCTTCACTCTTAAGGGGCAATGATAACGATAATTATAAAGAGAACGTTTTACAAACTCATTCTAAATGTAAGAGGATAAGAGATATCGTGATATGGTCACTTTCAGAACAATTTTTCTTCTAAAGCTGATGAGCTATAAAACATCGACAGCCAATCAAATCATTAGAATTTAAAAGTCTCACATTTATTACGGCGCAGGAAACATAGCACTAATGTTCATGGGTGTGGACGCTAACATAATTATTATTATAGTTATCATTATCTTTGTAGTTATCGTTCTTTGTGGGAACTGGCTTTTATTCAATTTTAATGAATCTGTTACTCCTGAATTGTAAGACAGCTGAGATTTTCTTGACTGTTTTGTCATCTGACTCAGCGGTAAAAGTAATCCAGGTGGATCAGGAGATAAAGCCGAGCAGCCCAGCAGTTCTAAGACCTCAGGTCAGTGTTGAGATTTAAGGGATTTGTAAATATGTTGTGTTTCTAGGTGTGTACCTTGTATTTGTTGATCTTGCTATTGTTAGCCTTACTACCAAGGAGACGTTGACGTGGAGACGTTAGCGTGTACACATACACGTTAAAATAATTACTTACAGTACATTGCTGTTGTTTATTAATTTAATTGCATAATTACATTTGCATCGCAAATATAAAACTGCTGTAGTATAAAACAGATCTCTGTTATTATGACTCTTAAGGTCCAATAGTAATTTAGGGTGTTTTGCTTCATAGATGATGCAAAGAAGTCGCAGGTTCCAGTCATTCCAGGCATCTCCAGTTCATCAGGCACCATGATCTACGCTGGCTGCATAGGGACCCAAATCGCTAACGAGATAATGGACTTCAACAGGTAAACCAATCATGTGACTTCTTTCCATCGCTGTATTCAGTGTTGCTTTGTTTACAGCTAAATAAAGTTGATTTGTAACAGATCACTTTTGCTTGTTATCTTTAAAGCTGCAGTATGTAAAATGGGTTAAAAATGAACAAAAATCAAATGAGCAACTACATGAAAGATGTTTAAAACAGTTTTCTTACCTTACCAATTCGCAAAGCTTATAATAATGATTTATAATTAAGATGCTGAGTCTGATTTCCCAGGAAATGTCAGTTTGGCTTCATTTGACTGCAACATGTCATTAAAAGAACGTAAAGAAACCTGCAATTTTATGTTTCAAACAGACGTGGCGGTAGAGAGGTGAAAGTTATGGATTTGCAGCTTTAAATGTTTTTTTTTATTTATTATTTAAATTAATATTTTTTTTAAATGTCATCTTAGTTGTAATTTTTTGCAGAAATGCTTAAGCACTTCAAACTCATTAGTAAAAGAAAACATTTAATTAGGGTGAGGTGTACCTGAAACCAGTTTAATTACAGGGATCCCTCAGACAGATTAGAGCATTGAGAAGTCGTTTTCACACACGTTCTGATGTCACTCTGTTTTCTTAAGGATGAACTCCTCCCCATCCAGTGGCAATACGAGTCCGTTCAGTTTACCACAGGACAAGTCCCCGCTGGTGCAGAACAGCAGCAACGTGAGTCCACACAAAACACTGTCTGTGTGTTTACAAATGAGCCCGCCAGTGTTAGTCTTCTAATGCTGAAGTGCTCCTCCTGCTTTAAGGTGCCAAATGGAGAAGTGACGGACATGGAGATGGCCGGGAAGTCGAATTCGGAGGAGGAAGCGCGGAGTGGGGCCTTCACTGCGGGTGAAAATCTCATGGGTAGATGTTACTGTATTTTGTCCTTTAAAGTTTTAGTTTTAGTTTGTTGAACTTGGCAGATAAACTTTGTGGTGCTCTGGGTGAACAATATATTTGGGTTTTACCTGACATAAACAAAGAGAAAAAATACATTTTGTATAATAAAAAAATATAGTATAAACTTGTATAGTACAAGTTTCTAACCTAAGTTCCTTCAAAACATGATACAGTTCTCACAGTCTGTCTTCTGCTCCTGTGCTCCAGAAGCAAGCTCTCAGCTGGATCTGGAGGGGGTTCCGGGGCTGAGCTCTCTCAGCACTGATGAGGCAGCCATGGCGGTCATTATGAGCTTGCTGGAGACTGATGCCAACCTGGGGGAGGCTGTGGACTTTGATGAGATGCACTGGTCTTTGTGAACAAAAGCTCCAACTTCTTTTCTCTTTTTTTTATTTTGTTTTGTTTTTCAAAGATCCATCTTACCTGGAGATTTTTAAAACAAACCATCCGTTCACTTTCACCGGGCAGCAGTTGACAATTCTCTGGCTTTTATGTTTTTAATTTATTCGTTTTTATAAATGCGTCTGGACAAACTGCATGGCAGATGACTTCACAGAGACGAGAAGGTGGAGGAGATCAGAAGAGATGAACGGATTTCGAGCGAGAGAGACTGTCTTTGGATTTCTCAGAGGAACTTGGACTACAGGACCAGGTTTTAATTGGTGTGTAATTTCTTCATCTCGGCTAACTTCTCACTTCTGCCCTGTGGCGCGGTTCATAATGGAGAGAAATTCTTGGCCCATTTTGCCATGTTGAAAAACATGCCTCTGCCAAGCCATAAAGCAAGAATCTGAAGATTTCAAAGAAATGTCCTTAGAATCCATATACAGTTTAAGTGTTGATTGACTTCAGATAAAGGTGGACTGAATTTTTTTATTTAAAAAAATCTAAGATTCCTTGGCAGGGAAGCTCTGTAGTTATTTTGACTCTTTTAAAGTGGAAAGCGTCTCGATTTTGATGTTTAAAAATGAACAACAGCGGAACACCGTATGGTGGGGCGGGGGGGTTGGGATTGTTGAGGGCTTGGTGGTCAAACAGAAGTACTTGAAAAACTATCGAAACTTTGGAAAATTGAGGATCACCGTTAGGCCTGACAGTTTTTTCTCTCTCTGGTCTATAAACTTATGTGTGAACATTTGTTCTTTTCCCTTAAACTTCCCTGCTGCTCTTAAAAACGTGATGTAATAGACCTGCTGTGTGAAGCATCGTCTGCATGAGAGGCCATGAGCTAAAATAATCATAAAAACTCAGAGTAAAAGTATCCACTGATTGTCCATATGTAAGGGCAGGGTCTCAGGGAGCTGTACTGCATGGAAAACCCCTTTAGAAATGTTTTAAGTTGAAAAGCCAAGAGCCTCATTTCTGACACCTACAGCTCTGATGGTGTTAAGATGTGTGAAATATGTTCAGGGCTTCATTTCTTCACAAGTTCTTGTTTGGTAAGTGTTGTTTGAACTCCATGTTGTCATGTTATGACCTATAATCCCATTTCTTTCCCCAAAAGTAATTTTGGGAATAGCTGAACTGTACTTCAAAATACTAACATTTTTGTTTCGGATAAAGCAGAGAAGTGATGGGAAAGATAATTTGTATATTTTTAAGTGGCAAGGCAAATTTCCAGGAGTCATGAAGGCAACCCACTGAATAGTTCATCTAAATGGGAAATAGTCATTTATCCGGCTAACAATTTTAGACTGAAAAAATGTTTCCCTAACATGTCCATTAAGTTACAAAAACAATGTTATTTTAAAAGATCTCAGGATGTTTTAAGACCTTGTATTAATGTTATTGCTTGGTTATAAGAACATTGTTCAAACATTCTTTAGTTTTGTAGCATTTTAAAACTTTCCACTAACAGCTTAAGAAAACTTTTAATGATGTAACTTTAAAAACATTTTACTAATGTTACTGCAAGAATGGTTTTGATACCTTCGAGAAAACTTTGAGAATGTTAACCAATGTTCTGAGTACATTCCCTGTTAGCTGGGTAGTCACCCTCATGTTACAAATTCACATGACTTAATTTCTGTAAAACATCTTTTGAGCTCCACTGAACAATCTTTTTTCCATACAACAAAAGCATGTAGGGAGGGGCAGTCAAGCTGTAGTCAGGACAAACCGGCACAATAAAAGTGATCTGTGTGCTGTATTCCACAACCGTCTCGGCTGTAGCTGTCAAATCTGACTGCAGTACCTTCATATGGACGGTTTGTGTGCTTTTTATGTTCTTTCAGGAGCTTGACAGTCTCTGGCTCATCCATGCTTTTGTTGTATGGACAGTTACATGTGGAACATAAAAACTGTTGGACATAAGAGAACGAATTGTCAGTGTTGGTTGAACTGTTTATTGTTCTGACCACAGGAACTCTAAAAACACGTTTTTAGAAGTGTTAGTGAACTCTGTTAGTGGAAATATTAGTGAACTTTAGGTGCCACCTAAATTGCGTTTTCTAAAAAGTGATCTTCAGTTGCTTTCTCTCAACTTCCCGGTCTGTTATATTAAAAATAGAGCTTGTTTGCATTGATACATTTACTTTTGAAAATGTTATTCCCTGTTTTGTAACTAATATATTCTAAAATGCTGTCATCTGCTTTACACTTAAAAAGGTGTTAAAAGGTTCTTCACACCGATTTTTACAGAAGAACCATTTATGGCTCGCCAAAGAACCATTCAGTGAAAGGTTCTTTAAAGAACCATTTCTTTCTTACCTTTTAATAGTCTATAGAACCTTTTCACACTACAGGGAACCTTTTGTGAGACAGAAAGTTCTGGGGATGTTACGAGGTTCTTTATGGAACCATACTGCCAACAATGGTGCTTCACAATGCCATAGAAGAACCTTTTTGGCTGCATGGTTTTTTAAGAGTTTACCCAGGATCTTCATATTTCAGCATGACTTTATGATAGAGTTTGCCTGCTTTTCTGTCAACATTTTGCTTTTCTTGTTTCCAGTGACCTTTCAAAGGCTCAGCATGCTGAACTGATTTACTGTGATGGTGAACAGAAGCGTAACAGCCTTGCTCAGTGATAGGTGTGATTCTTAACCAACATACCAAAGCAATCTGACACAGTTATTTTAAGTACCCGAAACACTCAGCTGTTCTCCTCTGTCAAATGTTGTGTAATTATGTGGCAGCGATGCGAGTTGCTTTTTAAAACGTCTTCGTATCATCTTGTCTGTTCTGTCACATGCTTCCAGAAGTTTACTTGAAGGGAGAAACCAGCCCGCCCCACTCAACTGCATGTTCTCAGAAATGAATAACAGCCAGATAAATGACTGTACACATCATTTACTTTCATTGTGAATAAGTCTTGCCATGATTCCTCTCTCATCCTATGCTTGCTTTTACAAACCATCTGTGTAAGAGGAATTTCCTTAAACCTGACTGAAATTTCATTGGATCACCTGTAAGGGCTTGTCACACCAATGACTTGATGGAGTAGCCAATCAGAATTCTTGTAAGACGGCCAGCGAGGGTTTTGATTGGGCGGTGGTGGCCTTAAGCACAGAGCCAGCTGCTTCACTGTGCCATAAATGCAGGCAGGTCCCATAAGAGGTTAAAAGAAAATTGTGATTTTTGTTCTTCGTTTTCGTTGGAATCCGCGTTTTATGCATCCACTCCCCTGCATAGTGTCACAGGTTTCTAAGGTGGCTATGTTCTGTTTGGAGTGTCAAGTACTGTACTTAGGTTAGAACCACAAACCTTTTCTTCTACTGCTTTTGTCTCAGTTTGTGTAGCCTCAACAGAATATGTCTTGATTTTTATATTGTCAGTAATTTTTATGCATGCCTTTTGGTGTACCCTTGGCTGTTCTTTGTCCTTCTGTTAGTTACCCAAGGGTATCGAATAAAGGTTTTTGCCTTATAAGACAGACAAAGACTTGTTCATTTGTTCTGTTTTAATTTTGTTTCTGACTGTTTTGAGTGTGTGATGAGTGGTATCGATGCTTTGAAAACTGTTCATCTACTGGGTCTTATCGGTTCATGGTTTTTTTGCTTCCATGAGTATCTCATTTGGGGAGCGGCCGTGGGGTCAAGCCGCAGGTCTGCATGCAACATTTTGTAGGTCTGTCGGAGCCTTTGAACGAAGCCGTTATGGAACGGGGGTCTTGTCCAGACAGGCTCTCTGATCTTTTGGTTGTCTCCGCCCCCTGTTATCAAGCATATGTATGATGTCATCGCTGCTGTTGTCTACAGGTCTGGTTTGTAGCAGAGAATCTGTCTCTCCAGGCTGACATGTAAAAAGATTCTTAAATAAACAACATTAGTTTCCTCTAAAAAAGTTTCTGTCATCTTTCTGTGTGTAGGTGGGTGGGGCCGTGTGTAAGTGTTTGTGGATGTGAACTACACATACAGCTATCCTTGTGGAGAACAGTTTGAGTTTTAGAGCAGTGGAGTGAGGATGAAGTGAATAAAGTCAAAGACATTTTGGCCAGTCCTCACTTTGACAGCTTTTAAAGGGCTGTTTGAGGGTTAATACATAGTTTTAGGGTTAGAATTACAATAGGTTGAAAGGTAGTTAAAACATAACCTTTGACTCATGTAGACACAAAACCACTGAGACATTCCACAGAAGAAGAAAGTAATGGGTTTGAAATGACGTGAAGGTAAATAAATTATAAAAATGTATTTTGGGGTGAACTGCCTCTTTATGGATAGGTTTAGGTTAAGGGTTAGGCACTAGGGTTAGTTGTGATGGTTAAGGTTAGGTTAAGGGGCTATACATTGCATCATGTCAGGAAATGTCCTCACAGAGATAGCTGTATAAATGTGTGCTTGTGCATGTGTATGACAACCACATCACAATTTTGGATGGTGCTTTCTAAGCTTATTGTAAGACACTTTGCTGCCTTAAATTTTATGTTAAATCAATCTGGTTGCACAAGTCATTTCAACTTTTTGTAATCTTGACTGGTGTGGAGTTGAGAATTTATAAGAAATAGTTAGATTTTTTTTTAAAGTTATACCAGTCAGGATTTAAAATATTAAGTTGAAATTACTTGTATAGCCAAGTTGATTAAACTTAAAAAAATTTAAGGCAGCAAAGCTTTTTTTTTACAGTGCTGGAAAGGCAGTAACATTTAAAGTTGTGACCTTTAGCTTGGTTAAGCTGCTTAGTTCCTGTAGCTCAGTTAGTAGGGCATTGCATTAGCAATGCCAAGGTTGTGGGTTCAATTCTCAGGGAGCACATATGTATGCATATGCACACATGTAAGTTGCTTCTGCCAAATGCATAAATGTAGTTAATTATGGGTCAGATTCATCAAATGCTGATGAATCTAGATGAACCACAATCATTGTTATGAATGTTTATTAGAATATGTGTGATGGTGTCTTGTGCATCAAGTGGTTTTTACTATTAGTAACTAGGTCACCAGAGCAAACCAGCACCCATGCAACTGACATGCAGTTATAATTCAAAAGAAAAGAAACAATTTCAACAGTATGGTATATTATTTTACAGAGTCCTTCACTGCTTCTCCCAAAGGAAATTTTATATCCCTGAGATTTGTGTTGTTTTTATTTACGTGTTCCACTAAGTATCTGCTTAGATGTTTCTCCTAATATTGCTTTAAAAATGAGACAAATGTTAAAATACATTCATGAGTACACAGCTGTTAAATTAATGTAGACTGGAATTAAAATAATCTGGATTTGGGTAAATTTGATGAGAAAAGTTTTGGTTGAAATCTTCAGTAATATTGACTTGATTGCAGTGTTGGTAAATCTGAGCTCAGTTTGAGACCTTGTTAAGATCTCTTCTGAAACTAATGAGATTTGTGAGATTTTGGGGTCTTTTTCTCAGGAGAAATATCTGAGACACAAGACTTAAGCAAACGTTTCCATTTGCTCTCCATTTAATCTCATTGCTGTATAGGAGAAATAATTGAAACATTAAAGAGATCTCATCTGTGATTTTTATTTCCTGTTTACTGGCACCAGTAAAACTAGTCAAAAGAGCAAGGATTTCATGATACACTTGTTTGTCCCTGAATGAAGGTGTCTTGTGCTAATTACATTCATGTTATGCACTTGCTAGGAGATTACAGCTGTTTAATTTCACAGATGCAGGAAGGCCCTGAGTAGTAGAGATTATGTGAGAGAGAAGCTGAGCTTTGTTATATATGTGTGTCACTGCGGTTGTTGATTTTGTAGCACTGATGAAGATGAGACAGACTGCAACTTTACCCTGTCAAAAAGGTGGTACTTGCGTCACAGGGCTTTATGAATGGTTCAGGTAAGTCTGCAAAATATTGACTATACTGCCAGCTGGTACTGTAGGGCATTTTGGGTTATATAAATGGCATACACATTTTGTTATCTCTTTTTTCTATTTTATTGTATTTGCTTTTCTATTCCTTATTATATAGCTGTAAAATGTGTCGAGATGGGTCATGCCATGAACTAGAATGGAATTTTTTATTTCCGCTATAAAGGCCATTAACTAACCATATAAAAGCACTTCTCACCATAAGTAGGTTATCTGGTTAACCCAGAGCTCTGTTTTATTTCTTGACCTTTTACTTCAGCCTGAAACGTTTTATGTTGTGATAAGACCGTCGCTTTCTATTGCTTAATTTTTGGGTCATGCATAATTTAGCTGTATTCACAAATCATCCTATAAACAGTGTTTACAGGACACAGCGTTTTAAATGGCATATTGTTCCTTTATTTACCCTGGATGTGAACAGATTCTAGAAATATACTGTCACGCTTTTCTACAGTGTCATCTGACTGTGAATGCAATTGCATTAGATAAAACCAAGCAGTTTTTACTGTAATGTTAGTACAAGTGTACTTTTGAAGCAAAATGTTCACAAAGGGTTTATTTTGGAGGGCCATAACTGATCTGCCAGTAGTTCTGACATGCGCAAAAGGCATCGGTCAAAACTGTAAATGTGTTTTAAAAGTGATCGAAATTCCAGTAGCATTGTGCTGTGGTCTGCAGGCTTTATCCCATTGATCAAGATGGTGAACTTCAGAGAAGGTGTGACAACCATCAGTATGCTGATACAGGACTCGACCGTGGAGAAACTTCTTTAAAACTCTGTGACAACGACAGAAGACATAACACGGTCAAAATGCTTGAAATCACACGGGAAAGTGATTTTTAAGGACCTCATGACTTTATGTATGTCATTCGTATGTGAATTAAACACTTACAGATGATGCTCCACCAGATGGCGCTGTATAATCTATATAATGGTGCGTCGTGCTGCATAACATTATATATATATATATATATATATATTGTTAATTTTATATATATATATATATATATATAATTAACAATGTTTAGCTGATATCATTTTAAATCGCACAAATCATTATTACAGTGAGCCAGCAGTGACTGCTATATGAAACGTTGTTCTTTAGTTGCTAGTGAAACGTAAAAGATGTTACAACGATGTTCTTATAACTTAAGCAGCAGCGTTCATGCGTCTAAAAACGGGATGCGTGAAACGCTCCCGCAACATTCACAATATGTGTGTTATTGTTTTGGTTCTGACAGAAACGTTAGAGAAACGTTCACGGCGTCCGAGATCAACGTCATTCCTGCAGCGGCGCGTGGCGTCGCGCACGTGTGACGTCATGAAAGGTGACGTCACCTGGCGGAAGTAAACAGAGCGCGACGCGTTCATGGTTTATGAAACGATCTGATCTGCGTTCATTGTGATGCCGGCAGTCATCGGATCGGTCGGACAGTGTCATGGTTTTGACAGGTACCGTGTTTAAAATCCTGATCGGTGTGTTGGCTTAGCGGTTCGGTTCGGGATGGCTGCAGGTTTCGCTCCGCCGAAGCTCCAGGACTTCATTCTCACAGAGAAACTGGGAAACGGCACATACGCCACAGTTTACAAAGCGTTCAGAAAAGTGCGTGTTCACCCAGAACTGATCACAGACATCACCAGCGCCGCTTTCTGTCTTCATGTTGGTCTTGCGCGTTTCTTTGACTGACTGTTATGACTGACTTTTGTTTGTTTGTTTGTTTACAGACTGACTGACTGTTTGTTGTTTGTTTGTTTGACTGACTGTTATGACAGACTGACTGTTTGTTTGTTTGTTTACAGACTGACTGACTGACTGTTTGTTTGTTTACAGACTGACTGACTGTTTGTTGTTTGTTTGACTGACTGTTATGACAGACTGACTGTTTGTTTGTTTGTTTACAGACTGACTGACTGACTGTTTGTTTGTTTGACTGACTGTTATGACAGACTGACTGTTTGTTTGTTTGTTTACAGACTGACTGACTGTTGTTTGTTTGTTTACAGACTGACTGTTTGTTTGTTTACAGACAGACTGACTGTTTGTTGTTTGTTTGTTTACAGACTGACTGACTGTTTGTTGTTTGTTTGTTTGACTGACTGTTATGACAGACTGACTGTTTGTTTGTTTGTTTACAGACTGACTGACTGTTTGTTGTTTGTTTGTTTGTTTGACTGACTGTTATGACAGACTGACTGTTTGTTTGTTTGTTTACAGACTGACTGACTGTTTGTTTGTTTGTTTGTTTGATTGACTGACTGTTATGACAGACTGACTGTTTGTTTGTTTGTTTGCTTGACTGACTGACTGTTTGTTGTTTGTTTGTTTGTTTGACTGACTGTTATGACAGACTGACTGTTTGTTTGTTTGTTTACAGACTGACTGACTGTTTGTTTGTTTGTTTGTTTGTTTGACTGACTGTTATGACAGACTGACTGTTTGTTTGTTTGTTTGTTTGTTTGACTGACTGTTATGACTGACTGACTGTTTGTTTGCAGACTGACAATTTGTTGTTTGTTTGTTTGCAGACTGACTGTTTGTTTGTTTACAGACTGACTGTTTGTTTGTTTACAGACTGACTGTTTGTTTGTTTACAGACTGACTGTTTGTTTGTTTGTTTGACTGACTGTTATGACTGACTGACTGTTTGTTTGCAGACTGACAATTTGTTGTTTGTTTGTTTACAGACTGACTGTTTGTTTGTTTGCAGACTGACTGTTTGTTTGTTTGCAGACTGACTGTTTGTTTGTTTGTTTGTTTGTTTGTTTGCAGACTGACAATTTGTTGTTTGTTTGTTTGCAGACTGACTGTTGGTTTGTTTGTTTGTTTGTTTGCGGACTGACAATTTGTTGTTTGTTTGTTTGCAGACTGACTGTTTGTTGTTTGTTTGTTTGCAGACTGACTGTTTGTTGTTTGTTTGTTTGCAGACTGACAGCAGGGAGGCGGTGGCTGTGAAGGTGGTCAGTAAGAAAAGTCTCAATAAAACCTCGATGGAGAATCTGTTGACAGAGATTGAGATCCTAAAGACGGTTCGACATCTTCATATAGTTCAGCTGCGAGATTTCCAGGTTATTTACAGCTTCTGCTCTACAAACATGTTCTAGAAACTGTCAAAACATCCAGTTTTTAGATAACATATTAATATTAACATAGTAATATTAACATTATTGCTAGGTTATAATAACGTTATTTAAACATTTAAAAATTCTGTAATGTTTCAAAAAAACGTTCCACTAACAACTTACAACCGTAATGTTGTGATTTTTGAGAAAGTTTACGTTCGTTTTGTTTCACTATATATATGTTTAACTATATCTGTCTGTGTGTGCCAGTGGGACAATGAAAATATCTACTTGATTCTGGAGTGGTGTTCAGGAGGAGATCTGTCTCGTTTCATCCGCAGTCGTCGGATTCTTCCAGAAAGAGTTGCACGCCGCTGTCTGCAGCAGATCGGTACAGAAACAGTGATGGATTGACCGCAAACAACAAATGATATTCATGAGAGAACCAAAGAAACGCAGAAGTGATGTTGTTTGTTGATATCCTGATGTTGTGTGTGTGTTCAGCATGTGCTCTTCAGTTTCTCCATGAGAAGAACATCTCTCACCTGGATCTCAAACCTCAGAACATCCTGCTGAGTGGAAACGTGTTAAAGCTGGCAGGTGCGGCTTCATTCTCCTGCAGCAGATTTCTGCAGTTTCTGCAGAGTGAGGATATCTGATGTTAAAGTCGCATGCTACACATCTGCATATTTTAAAATGAGATGTTGTAGCAGACATTACATGAAGGCCACACTAATGTTTCTTTAACGTGTGAGGAAACATCTGTTTTAAATAACATGACTTGGCATGATTTTCGCTCTTGCATTTGTTATATCTAGTAGAATAATTGAAACAGTAAGCCAGAGTTATTGTTATGGTAGTTTTACCATGATAATATAATGCAATATAATATAATAAAGATAATATAATGAGTCCCTTAAACACTCTTCAACATGCAACATCAATGATAAAAGCCATCAATACTTGATCAATAATTCATTGATTACTAACATTGGTTGTTTTAGAACATCTGTAATGTGACTCGTCCAATCAGAAAGTAGAGTTGGTAAGGTGAGCTCTCTCTGCAGATTTTGGGTTTGCTCAGTACATGTCCCCCTGGGATGAGCAGCAGGCTCTTCGAGGTTCTCCGCTCTACATGGCTCCTGAGATGCTGTGCAAAAAACATTATGATGCTCGAGTGGATCTGTGGTCTGTCGGAGTTATTCTCTACGGTGAGAGACAGACGTTCTTTCTGAGAAAACACCAGCTCTGCTTCTGATCTCTACTTGTGAAAGAACTGACCTGTGTGTGTCTGTCTTATGTGTATGTGTGTGTGCACATAGAGGCTTTATTTGGACGAGCTCCATTCGCATCACGATCGTATGCTGAACTAGAAGAGAAAATTCGCAGTGAGAAACCGGTGGAGGTGAGATTGACATCTGACATAACCACAGCAATAAATGTCATGTTTTCCCCATCCTATCTCTCTCTGTCACACACACAAAGATGATATAAACAATATAACCTAACCCACACTAACAGAAAATTTAGTGTGTGTGCATTTTTACAATTCAAAATTATTATTTACTATATTTTCATAATGTTTAATAACACTGTAAAATTTGTGGTACAAATTTCTGGCCATGGTTAAGCAAACACACACACACATAATGATAGAAGATTTCCGGAGTAAAGTATATTTACACTGATTCTGTCAAGCTGCAAAAATAACCAAACGTATGAAGTATATCTACCAAAAGTATATAACATGGAGCCCTGCTCATTGTTTAGTATCTGGTTCATTGTTTAGTTTGGTGCAGCCAAAGGATGTTAAACTCTCTTTACAGCCTCTAGATAGCGCAGTTGTACTACAGCAGTGAGCGTCAGAGACTCACAAGCTGAGACTGAGACAATGAATAACAAGGTGTGTGTGTGTGTGTGTGTGTAGCTGCCGTCTGGAGTGAGAGTTTCTCGTGACTGCAGAGATCTGCTGCTGCGGCTTCTGGAGAGAGATCCAGATGCACGCATCACATTTGACGAGTTTTTCCTGCATCCCTTCGTAGACCTGGAACACATGCCGTGCGCAGAGAGCCTTGGGAAAGCTGTGAGTGAGTGTGTGTGTGTTTTATATTCTCAGCTCTGATAAAGTCACACGTGTTTATTTTAGTCGTGATGTGGCAGAAAGGCTGCTGCTGATTTCAGGTGTCAGACAACAGCTTGACAAACTTTAGCAATCGTGTCACGCCGCTGTCGCTCTGCCAGCAGACTTTTGTGTAGTGAAGAATTGCTGTAGGAAGGCTGTGTTTGTTTAGTGTCAACGTGTGTGCACTTTGCTTTATTTCTGAGTCTGAATGAATGTGTTATGTTATGTAGTTCTAACAGTATACAGGTGTATGATAGACATCAGATATATGACCTGAGATCTGTCTGTCTTCTAGAAAGCGCTGGTGTTACAGGCCGTTCAGAAGGACCAGGATGGAGAGAGGAGTGCAGCGTTGTCTCTGTACTGTAGCGCGCTGGAACATTTTGTTCCTGCTATTCACTGTAAGACAAAAACACACATCTACAGTGAGATGAATGTGATTATCTGTGAACTCACATTCACCCTGATCTTTACCTGCAGATGAAACAGACAGACAGAGGAAAGAAGTACTTAGACAAAAGGTCATTCAAAAGTATTTTAATACAGTCAAAATCACAGACCACAAGCAGATTCATGCTGCTGTCTTTATGTAACAAGCATTTATGACCACTGAGGTTATTGACAAAACATAAACACTATAAACATATCATGATAGACTTGTTTTCTGTAGCTGAATGAAGAACTACAGAAAATGTTCCCTGTGAAATAGTGGCTGTTTTCTCTCAGGTAAATCAGTATGTTTCTCGTGCTGAGGAGCTTAAAGCTCTGGTCAGATCAGACAACAAGATCTGTTTCGAGAAGGCAAAGTCAACCAGGAACTTATTAATAGGTAACCAGTACTGCAGTACTAATAACTAATACTTATAACTAATTACTAATTCCCTTTTGTAATCTTTCAGTTTTCACTCTTTCACAGAAATGTCCAGGGATCAGTCGCGTTTATTGGCCGCTCTGGAGTTGGCGTCCACTGCTGTTGCCCGGGTGACTGTTTTGATGACTTGCAGGTCTCTCAGCTGAGCTGCAGTGTTGCATTGTGGGTAATGAAGTTCTGATGGTCTGTGTTTGCAGGAGGAGAGTGGAGCTGAAGATTCTGACACTCTTGAATTATATCAGCAGAGTCTGGGAGAGATGCTTCTGGCTCTCGCTGGTAAGATTTCATCTCTGTTTGATGTCATCACTACATACATGATGTCATCACTGACATAGTCTGTATATGACACGTCATTGATGTTGTATTAACAGTATTGCGTTCAAACATTTCTCAATTCTGTAATGTTTTAAAACATTCCACTAACTTGACGTGTAACATTAAAAAGTTCTACTAACATTACTGCAAGAACGTTTTGATAATGTTGAAAGAATGTTTAGAGAACATTATCCAACATTCTAAGAATGTTCTCTGTTAGCTGGGATTACAATGTATTGATATTAAGCAAACTAAAGATGATCAATATATATTCTTGGCCATACATATTGATTGGACAGTTGTTTTGTTTAAAGTCATGCCTGTCCAACAAAGTTTAAATCTCTCATTTTGACACACAGTGTTTTGTGTTTGGTATACATAATACATACATAATATTTACACTCCAAGATCTTATCACATGTGCTATGAGTGATCAGATCACAAAATGTTTCGAGCCTCGTTTACACCTGTATTTAGTGTAGCGCTCTTGTTAGTTCCAGTTGTAAACGGCCTTAAATTTCTTGAATCTGGTTTGCTGAGTGACATAATCATGGTATGAGCCCAATTCAAGCTAAATATTTAAATAAACAGTGTAAAAAAGTGTTTCTGCACACTAGAATGTATTAGAGACTGAAATCCAAAAAATGTACGGAGATAAACTCAAGATAATAATTATTTCTTGAATTAATTAATGTATAAGCAAGCATATCGTGACCTCATTATTTGCTGGCCAGCAGATAACAGTTCATTAGCTGTTAATAATTGTGTTTTGGAGATGCTGTGAGGTCACGATTCAACATTAGGAATGAGGAGGATCAGGCAGAAAGTTCATGGACTCACTCTGGGCTTCAGAGTTCGTGTTTATTCTCTGACGTGTCAAAGATACAGACTGACGCCAGCTGATGACCTCATAATGGAGTTACATCTCGTGTTACTGTTAATGAGCTGAGAGAGCGAGAGCGTGATGGAAAAATGTGAAAGTATGGGACAGAGAGAAAGCAAGCCCTAGCAACCACCCACCAAACCATAGCAACTGCATAACACACCGGCAACCACCCTCACACAAATTTTTAATAAAATGTAAAACTGTAGCTTAATAACCTCATGAACGGTACAGCAGGCGGAGGAGAGCGTCCAGATGTGCTGATGATCTGGTGCCAGGACAGCGTGTGTGGTTTGATGTCTGCCGTCTGGATGTCATTGAGAACAGCTCTCTTCATTTCTCACTGTTATTGAGTACTGAAACAAATGAAAACTGTGATCTCTTTAAAGTACTTAAAGTCAACTGCCCCGGGATGAAGGGAGATACGAGACCACCCCCCGCCCAAGACCACCCGAGAACCTCAAGACCCCCCCACTCGAGACCACCCCTCTCTCCGAACCCTCAGCCAGAATTCTGCTGGATTACACTTTTACTGTCTTTTTTTTTTTTTTTTGGCTGTTACAGTCCTGCTGTTGATCTGTCACGCTGCTATCGGCAGTGCTGCGCTTATCAAAACAGCCATAGAAGACTGTTGAAACAGCTAGCACAGACACTGTGCAGAAGGTTTAAAAACAACAAGAGCCTCCAACAGTCAATGCTGTTGTGTGTTTGGATGGAAAATGAAGCAAATGAAAGTTTCTTGTTTGTAGAAAATCAGTTTCACGTGCAGAAATAAGCAGCAATGTTTCTCTCTCTCAGCGGAATCTCACGGCCGGCGACGAGAGCTGCTCCACAGCGAGGTGAGAAAATCCATTTTCACGTGTCTGTCAGTTGTTGAGTAAGTGTTTATTTTGGAGGGTTTAAGCTCTGAGCTCAGCACAGTTTCTCCTACATCTCCTCACACACAGTACGTCTCTCTGATGTGCTGCATTGTGAACCCATTAATCGCTGTCCCGTGCCTGCATCACTCGAGACATTTCACACTAACACATCTCACACGTCTAACCACGGTTTAACCAGCCCCGAGTCTGATGAGCCAATTTTGAGGTGTTTTTAAAGCAGGTTCAGATGTGTGTGATGTAATCAGACATAAAGAACAGAGAAACTTCTGTGTGTTTATGTGAATAAACTGTGTGATTTCTGACCCTTGAATACATGATTAGAGAAAAATTATGATGATGTCACAGTCATCATTTCCTGCTTTTTTAAATCACAGATTAATTACAGTAACATGATAAATCTGTCATCATTTAGTCTCCCTCAAGTTGTGACTTTTTCTTCTCAAAAGTTTTCTTGGTTCTAGGAACTAAGTTACAAGAACCTAAAACTAGGACGATCCCCCTAGAATAAAATTTTCCCTCAGGACATTTTCCTTGCAGCATTCATCCCGTCTTTACGAACTCTGAGTGACATTCGTTCCTGCAGTGTGAAAAGCCCTTAAAGTGAGTGCGAACTGAGAAAATAAGAAGTTTGTCATTTAATTGAAATGGTTACCCCCATCACCATGGTCCAATACAGCAGATTTAAACATTAGATCAGGTGTAACACTGCTATAGGTTTATAAACTGAGCTGTTATGTTCTGTACAGCAGTTATAATTTCACATAAGAGGAATATTGTTCTTATTTCTCACCTGATTTTCACCTGCAGATTAAAAGTCTTATGAGTCGAGCAGAATACCTCAAAGAGCAGCTGAAGGTGAGTGTCGTGACTTTCTGTCTGTTGTTATTAAGTGTGACTTGTATCTTCTTAAAGCTCAGATGTGTTTGTAGATGCGAGAAACTCAGACGGATGAATCATTGAAGAAAGACGCTGCTGCTGAATCCGTCAAATCTTGTACGTACAGACGTTTTTATCGCAACTGTTGTGGATGTGTGCTGTATTAGATGAGCAGAAATATCAGTTCTTTAAAAGCCCCATGAATATAAGATTGAAATCTTCTCCACTGATAAGGCTGGTAGATTAGCTGATGTCAACGTCCTCTAAACATAACCAAACATTATCTCATTGATTGTGAAAACTACAGTGTTGAATTTGTCAGCTACCTAATATGAATTACCTAATTAATTAAAATGACCAAATTTATTACCTACAAAATGATCTAATATTCAGTTACATATATAGAGAGACATATAGTATAATGTGTTTATACTCTCTCTCTCTCTCTCTTTCAGACTGTTGTTTACAGTGAGCTGAGGGTTCTCGCCATGGCAACAGGGAATGTCACATGGCCAGTGAATTCACAGGATCTGATTGGATCTTGTCAAGTGTGAATAATACAATGTGATGCTTACCAGGCAAACTGTTCAAACTGCTGTCGCTCTCTGAGCTGCACTGCTAAATCTTATTTAACCTTGTTTTCATTTATACCTGTAACAGCAATGCTTGAAATGTCATGACTGGAAAATCACCTTGATTCCCTCTGGATCCAGATTTACTCTTTCTCACACACACACAGACACACAAAGACACACACACAGACACACAGACAGAAACAAGAAGAACAGACACACACACAGCACACAACACACAAAACACACACACAGACACACACAGACAGACACACACAGACACAGACACACACACACAGACACACACACAGACACACACACAGACAGACACACACAGACACACACACACACAGCATGCAGGTCAACCACAGATCATGAGGGAGGTGTGGCTTCAGTCTGTTGGCACCCAGCATATATTTCACACTCACACTGTTTACAGTCACATAACAACAGATGCTGGTTATACATGTACATCACACTGAATTGTTGCACGATGGTCCAAACTCAAAAAATGGAGCTTTTACTGTTGAATCTAACTGACCATTATACTGATTCCTTAATATTTAAACATCTTTCTGTGTGTGTTTTTGGAGGGAAATATGGTTTTTGACTATTGTGAATTATCAAATAAATTTAAATGAAGGAATCTGCATTGCTGTCTCTTTAAATAAATATTTGTTCTGCTTTATGAATTTAGTTCCACTTTCTGTCAACAGAAGCTCATTGATGCAGCAACACATTTTTATTATTATTTCTGTTAATCGTGAGGCTCAGACCACCATGTCAATGATCTGCATACCAACCGCTCTTCAGCTCAGTTCTTAAAACTGCTTTTTGGGTTTATTCTTAAAACTTGTTTTGAATCATGTTTCTGCATGAGAAACAGGCCACTTTAAACTCATACAGGAAATGTTCACAGATTTCGTGTATTAAGATCTTACCTTGTTTTTCTGTTTCAAGAGAACGTTTGCTAGCTGTCTCACACTACAGTTGTGAAAATGTGAGTAGTCTGAATCATAAATAGTTACATCTGAAGTCATTTTAATGTAATCAGATATTTTTAACAGTGTAGCTTTCCAAAGTCGTGCTGCGTATTTTCAGTCATATTTAGAAAGCAACCTCTGCTACAATACACAATCTTATCATGCTCATTAGAACAGTGCAGGATGAGTTTAATATAAAGGTTTCAGTATCAGTATACATGAATAAACAAGCATGTCTGTAGCAGTGATGCGCCTAAGTAACCATCACAAAGGACACAACCTCTGCTAAGACGAATGCTTCAGTTAGCTGAATGTGTCGACTTCCTGTGAGTGTTTTCTTGGTCTGATACGATCTCATGAGATCTCGATTTTCACTTCAGATATGGCAGAGGGTTTTATTAAAGACCCGAGAGTACAGGTTCTGCTCACCCTCTCAAACACACAAACACCAACACAACAGCGCTGTTGTTACTGGCCTCCTTTTTATGCCAGTTCTGCTGGGTCCTTCCTTGAAATCAACATCAGATAAATGTAGGAAGGGATTGTGTGCGTGACGTTAATCTACCAGAGGCTGAGAATAACACACACACACAGATCCCCTTACGTCGATGCGTCATGAATAGAACATTGTACCAGCAGAACACAATACTGCCTCTAGAATGTAACCCACAGCAGTGTGTGTTGAGTCCTGAAAGCACATAAATGAGAAAATGGGCTCCAGCTCAGTGTCACCACTGGCCCCTGTGTGGCCCCTCCCCCATCCTCGAACCCTCTCCCCTGCTTTTGTTTATTTTGATTTTGTTCCCAGTCGTTTGGGTGGGGGGCATTCATGAGGGAGGAAAGAGGGACTGAAATGTGTACCTTGAGTTAGGCGGATCCTGCTCTGTTTTCCCAGAAAAACGTTCCCAGTGAATGACTGTAGCCCCTCAGGCTTCTGTTGTGCTCTGCTGATTTCCAGGGACTTCATAGGATTTAGAGGTTTTGTATTCATAATAAAACTCATAAGTTTTTAAACTCATAAGTTATAAGTTTTAGAATGAAGTCTTGACATGAGCAGCGACTTCATTCGTTTTCTTGTCTGACGTATTTGAAACATCAACAGAAATAATCCACTATCAGCACGTTATGTCTGGTTTATCCACAGTGTAGCTTGTCACAGGACTGTGGGAAAGATACTCAGTGTTCCTCAAGCGTCACACGATCAATTTACTTGATTATCAGGCAAAATCACAAGTATGCAAGTATGCATGCATGCAAACACAAACATGACCAAAGCACTGCAAGTATGTGGCCAACTGTACACATCAGTACTCAAGGGGCCAACAGATTTACCTTCAGATGTCTGCGTAATTATTCCGGTAGAACGTTTACCTAACATTTTCAGCATGAAACAAAAACATTGTTATTTTTAATTCTGTGACATTTTTAAAACATTCCACTAACAACCTCAGAATAACGTTTTAATATTTATATTGTAATATTATGGATTGTGTTTTTGGAACACACTAACTTGTGAACTGACGCTGGAGCTGCTGCAGTACGAGAACATTCACACACTTGAACAGAACTTGCCTTGGGCCTTAGAGATCTTATTTCTACATTTAAATCTACAAGACATTTATCATTTTTCATTATGTGCAGAAAGCAAAGACAAGCTGTTGAGATGTAAAAGGGCTGAAAAGAAACATTAGCTTCTTTTAATGGACCAAAAAATCTCAAAAAGCTCAAGTTGGTGAAAACACAGACAGTCGTTCGGGCTCTTGGTGATGATACTAACATAAACATACAGCAGACATTTCAAAACACTTTATCAACCTGTTAAATGTGCATCATGTATCCTCAAAACCAAACTGCCTGATCTGACAACATCCCAGCTATTAATTTTAGGTTGTAAGAACATTTCACTAACATTTCCATTTAAGTAACAGAAACTTTAAAAATGTTATTTCAAATTGTCCTAGGAATGTTCAAAACTTTTTTTTAGACATTGTATTAACATTATTGCTTGGTTGGAAGAATGTTATTCAAACATGTTTTTCATTCTGTAACGTTTTTAACATGTTCCACTAGCAATTAAGAATAAAGTTTTTATGCTAACATTTTTAGGATGTTTGCCAATGACAAATGTGGAAAAACATTACAATAACGTTTTTATATTAATGTGAGAAATAACTTTGAGAGAACTTTTAGAGAACAGTCAACGTTCTGAGAACATTCCCTGTGAGCTGAGATGAGGTTCTGTCATTGAGTGAGGTGACACGAGGAAAACGGAGCAGAACTGAGGAGAAGCAGTGGGAAGTGAGACCATTTGAAGCCTTTGAAGGGCCTCTTCACTCAAATGAAGCTCTTGATCCCAGCAGCAGCTTCTTTATCCGGCTGCACACTGCTAATATTTGAAGTGAGATGTGAGGACAATGAAGATCTGCTGGCAGGAGAAACTCTGCAAACTATTTACGCAAGTCCACTGTTTGTCTTACTAAAAGACACTTCAAGTGCCACAGAACAAAGTCGCGTCATGCTGAAATCAAAGCAAAAGGCTGCCGTGAGTTTAGACTGAAACAGCTAAATTAAGGAGAGCTGGTGAGAATCCTTTAGTCTGGACAAACATCAGTGGTTTGTGGGTTCGAGAAGGACTGAATGGATACACTCAATACCTCATAGACAATAAACTCTCACCTACCACACTTTACAGAGTCTGGCCATCCACTAACTTTATTGACAGTACAGTAGAGTACAGTACAGAGATAGCAGACGGCCTCAAACACAGATGAGTGCCAGAACTAACAGACTGCAAAGTAAAACTACTTGTTGAGAAACAGTGATGGCACTTGAAAAGGACATCACAACATACGTGTCTGTCACCTCTCTCTCTGGTTTCACCTCATAATCCTCGTCCTCATATACATCATCCATGCCATCATGGTCAACAGAAATGCCGTGATCCCCTATTAAACACAGTTTGGCCATGTTCTGTTTGACCACCTCACAAAACGGCCTTTCCAATCCATCACACACGCACTGATTCAGCATCATTCCATTTGGCATGAACAGCAGTTCCTCTATGGTTGATTTGCATCGGGATGAACACTTTCTCCCGTTGAACAGCTGTCCGCAGCGAGACAGGTAGGCCGTCAGGGACGACTGACAGCTGGGATCATCCTCACAACGCTGCCGGGCTTCGGTGCAGCCAATCCCGTCTGCGCCACTGGGATGCGTCCGTGGCAGACACGGTTCAATGGCACGTTTGGCCCGCAGGCACTCCGCGTCTGTCCCGCAGTCGCAGGTCTCCAGGTCCGGTCCGCCGGCGGTCTGGTTGAGGCGGATGAGCGCACTGATGCAGTGGCTCGGACACTGATGCCTGATCCCACGAATATTCCCGTCGCATGCGATGAGGTACTGATCATAGGCGAGCTCACAGTCACGCTCTTTATGGCACCTGAGTAGCGCCTGCCAACAAACCATCTGCGCATCGAGCGTCATGAGGAACGAGAGGAGACACGCAACAGGAATGAAGCAGCTCTCCATCTCTGGGCTTAAACTTTATGAACTCAGATTAAATGCATTTTGCTAGTCCACATAAATCCTGTCCTAATTCTGGGACTAAACTGATACACTTCAACAAGCAAAGGAAGATGGAATTAAAAATATTGTTTTGTAAAAGTTCACAGATCAATGTGTTGAGCATGTATCAGAAGTGATTCCAAAAGTACCTTTTTCAGCCAGATACAAATCTCAGCAGTCATCCATGCGGTCTGGCCGCTTCCCAAGCCATCAGATTCCTCTGTGAGTTCATGTCTACTTTCACTTGCTATTTTCTTTTCCTGCAAGCAGAAAAATCACCTTTGGTTTGAATTTTTCATTCAGTTATTTTGATGTTCTGTTTCTCAGTCGTGGTTCTCCTGCATGTCTTTGTCTCTCTGGAGTTTCATGCTCTGCTAGGCATTTACGCACGGAGTCCCCTCCTCCAAAACTCTTCTCAAAACTCCCTCACCTCCCCACTGCTCCTCGAACCTTTAGCTCTCTTCATTATGGATTCTGTTGTTCTATTGGTTGTAAATGGGGACTTAACCGACATGGGATTCCTTTCCTAGTAACGCAGTATTTGGCAAACCTCACCTCCTGTACAGGATAAATAAAATGTTTATAAATTTCATGAAACCGGCGAGCTGTGTGGTCTGCCTGTCTCTCGCTGTCTCTTTCACTGTATTAAGAACACAAAACCCCAACAGGGGAAAGAGAGAGAGAGAGAGAGAGAGAGAGGAACACATTCCTCTGTTGGAAGCTCAACATCTGCAACCCACTTCTTCAATTTAGGCTCAGAAAAACAAATCTGTTTCTCTTTAGCACAAACCCAAGAACAAGCCCCTGTATAAACGGACGCAAACCCGGCAGGTTTCAACCCCCAACCCTCTCAGGCTCTTTTTGGGGTGTTCTAATCACCCTGATGGAGAAGAAAAGGGCCACAAAAGTGTTTTCTGGACCGTTTCACCCTCTTTGTGTCCGACTAGCCATGCAGTAGCCCAGTGGCCCGTCAATAGAGAGACTTTCCACAACAATATATTTTACTGCTCTGTCCTTTATTGAACACTTGAGATCAGTGATTCTCTGCTATTCAAATGTAAACCACTCTGATTTTAGCAGGAAAACTACGTAAAGCCACAACGGCCCCAGCAGTCTGTTACAGACCAAAGCTGGCATAGAGAAAAAGTGTCTGATGATCCCTGAATTTGTATATATAATATAATGTAATATAAAGTAATATAATATAGTTCAGGTCTGCTGGTGTGAGTACAAGTGCTGATGGCTGTTTAAAACCTGACAAATGCTGACTGCTCAGGCGGTATACAGAGACACATTCAGATCCATTGAATGCTGAACACACTGGCAGCACAGATGCATCCTAAGCCTGTGATATCCCACAATCCTGTGCATGCTGTCATTTTTTTCACCAGTAAGCCCATTCCTACCTAGAAATACACATCGTAGTTATTACATATTTGTTTGATAAAGTTTAAAGATCACTTGAATTTGTACTATATCAGATGAGAAACAGCTTCTTTAGGAGGTACCTTCATACCCAAAACGCATCTACTGACAGACTGACTGAGCAGCAGGACGTGCTGTCTGTTTCTCTGTTGATAATGTCTCCACCTGCTGTTCAGACACAGTACAACACGTTACTGAGTTACAATGACAAAGTAGTAACATCCATCAGCATTTAAGTACAAATATATTTATTGCAGTTTCAACAGTCAATCAAAAATCAGCACAGTCTAGAAATTACAGCAGTAATTACATGAAAACATTACATTGGTAATTACGTTACTCTGGTGCAGTCCACTGTGGAAACAATTAAGGTCAAAGAGGGCAGAAGTAAAATAATTTTTTTTCCATTTGAAAAGTCGCTAATAACTATGTAATCTATTAAGTAAAATAAAATTAAAGGAAAAATCTACTTCAACTTACTTCTGTTCAGGCTTATTCTCCATATTATTGGCTATCAGCTCTGTCCTGTACTTAGATCAGAGACTGCAATATTGCTTCATTTTTTTTTTGCAAACATCCCTAGATGGAAGCCGTTTAATGCTTACAAAACCAGACTCCCTGCATGGCTTTAAACAGAAGAGACTGACAACACAAACCAACTATCACAGGTCACAGAACACACGCGTTACACAAAAGTGCTTCAATGTTTTTTTCTTTTAAAATAAAAACAAAAGGCTTTGATTCACAAACTCACCTCATACTGACTCACGTCCTACGCTCAAACGAAGATTTTACTGATAGAGTAAAAATGTCCATAAGAGGACAGAAAAGAAAGAAAGCAAGAAAGAGGTGAATGTTACATCAAGGTGACACCAAACCGACACCTGCACAAAACAGCATCACTCAATAAAGGTCAAAGGGCATCGACTTCAGCAGGGGTCAGTGTTAAATATGAAAGCTGTTCATGTAGATAATTAAAGGTCCACAGACTGATGGATTATTTGTGCAGTGCTCCTCAGAATCATGAACCCACACTATTGCTTTAATAATCCAGATCTCCTCCGGTCTGAGCCTGTTAGACAGGCTGGATTATGTGGGAGTATCACAAAACCCAACAAGAACATATCATGGTCATATTTCACCCCAAAATCAAAAGAATTTGATAAAATATATAACCTGCTCTGTTTAAAAGACCATTAAGACTTTATGCATTGTAACATTTTGCATTGTTAAATATGTTTTCTTTCTTGATCTTGGGGTGACATGTGGGCATGTTTCTGAGATATTCACACAGGAATGATTCTGTCTAAGTGAGACAATGAGGTCAGTCAGGATCAGAACACACCTGACATCTAAACTCATAAAACAATACCAGCATAATGAAACAAACACTGTCCTACAGGTGACACTGAATATATAAATGTTTGCCATTGGACACAGCTGTGTGTGTGTGCAAGAGATGGAGAGATAATGATGGAGGAGATACACAGCAGATAAGGAGAGACCAGTTTTCTTGAAGGGAAGAGAGACAGGCAGAGAGGGAGAGAGAGAAGGAGAGAGGGAGATCTACATGACTGAACACTTCTCAGCAGAATTCTTCAGGTCCTCCAGTGTGGCCTGCGCTTTGCCCTTCAGATGACCCATATCCACGTTCTGGATGTTGGTCAGCTGACCCAGGATGGACTGCTTGTGCTCTTCCTCCTGGTTATCTTCAGCGATCATCTTGGCCAGTTCAGTGGGGAGCTCCACATCATCTTGAGCAGCTTGAATCTGAGTCTCATCAACCTCATTCTGAAACGAAGACAAACAATTTAAACAAAGGTACAAAATAAAAACTGACAAACAAATTACAATTACTGCTGACTGCCTTTTTCTGCCAATCAGAGTATTGCCCAGTCAGTCAAGCTCTTATTAGCTCTGAATTACACTGTTTGTTAACATGCTTTGGAGGGCGGAGCTTTGCTGAGGGGGCGTGTCCTTGAAGTTAATGCAGTGGCTGAAATATCCTACATCACCTTTAACATTTCATCCTTTTAATGACAGTTAAGCACATTTTCCTGCAGAATTCTCATTACTGTAATGCAGTCGTGACTTTGTTCTCACAGTCTTTGTTCTGCGCTGTAGGATGGTGAATACATTTTAAGACTGTTACCTTTGGCAGCCTGTATTTTTCTCTGAAGTGAGACCTGACTGTCGCTCTCTCAGCCTTCCGCTGGGCGAAACTTGCATCTCGTTCTTGCCTGTATGTGAAATAACAACAAATCACACATTCGATAACCAGAGGATTTTTAACATTTAACAAATTATCAATAATTTACACACCTATATAAATAAACTTTCATGTCCCTCTAAAGCTAAAGATCATTTGTACATTATCATTTGTCAGATTTCCGGTCTAAATCAGCTGATCACAAGGTGATGTTTTAAAACTGCCTATTCAATTTAATTTCTATAGCACTTTTGTTGCTTTTGTTACAAGTTGGCATTGTTGCAGAGCAGTTTTAATGAAAATACATTTTAGAACCCTTACAGAAAAGACATGAATTTCACGTGCCAAAATACCCTATTATCATAAATGTGTGGTTTTGAAACATTTTTGTGTGAATCCCATATAAATTCCCCTGTGAAACCCATTGAATCGCATGTTTTTCACATGTGGTCTTTTCTGTAAGGAAGCAAAACAGTAGATTGAGACATAGTATAGAAATAATGGGAAATAAAGAAGACATAGTAAACACGAAACTTATGAGGTGTATAGAATACATGTGGTCATTACAGACTACATTGTATTATTGCAAATCTTTCATAAGATGTCTGTAATCGGTAGTCGGGCTGTTATATTTATACTGCTATTAAGCAAGTATGTGAGTCAAATTTTTCATTAGCTGTACATTAGAGAAGCCCAAATGCTTTTTCTGTTCACGTTGGCATAAACTTAAAAATGCTCTTGTACATCTAAAGAGACAGATTTGTGTGTTAGTCATACTGAGGGATTAAACGTGGTCCTCTGCACGCTGTAAAGTCTCATGGAATACATATCTTTAAAGAGAGCACCGAGTGGCAAAATGTAGACAATGTTTTTTGCAGACTGAATTTTGTATCCTTTTATATGTCACAAGTCTGTTTGTCAAACAACAATATAAGACATTTTAAATGAAACATGGATTGGATGGATATACAGTATATGCTACTAACTATAGCAGGTAAAGCTGGATTGTGATTGGTTAAGGGCCGTTAAAGGTCATGTGAGGTGAAAGGTCACCGTAGAGCTCCAGGGATGAAGCAGCGATCATTACAGACTACATACATGTACATACAACAAACACACAATGGGTGACAAACCACTAACAGAAGGACTCATGGGGTGGAGATGTGGTGTGCATGAGGATGTTCAGGAATGTAATCAGTATGCTGAGCCGGGCGTTTATAAATCATTCTGGAGTCAGTACAAGATGCGCAGAAACTGTGGAGTTCAACACAAACTATTTTTGATTTGTCCCTCACTTCATGCAAAAAAATGAATGCTCTATAGATACCTTTGTGTTCGTGTATCAGAGACTTTAAAAGCATATGGAGTTTAATTTTTTTAAATTTGTTTAAATGTCTTGCCCCATCTATTACAAATGCATTACTATAACCATGAATTTTGTTCGATTTTACATACGCATGAACAAATCATAATGATTTTCTGCTTGTCATAGACGCTGCTCAGAGCTTAACGTATTAAACCCAAAACCTTCCTTCAGGTTCCTTCAGAGGGATTGTGGCTGTAATAAGTGTCTGCTAAATGACTTGAGGAAGGGAGGTGGGGGCTGTCTTGGGATTTCGATTTACACTGACAGTTCGGCTGACGCTCTCCCTCCCAAACACACACAGCATATAGTTCACCATTACACATCACTGGTTATTATAATCCCTCATATTAATGTGCAATAATAACCTTGTGATGGTAAGACTGATTCAAAAGACTGAGTTTAAAAGTCAGCAGTCTTAAATGAGCTGTTCACACGGATGTCTCGGCATGTAAATTCTGCTCTCTGAAGAACCGAGTTGGATTAGCATCATGAGGATGATCTCGGCACACCACATGAAGTCTGTGAAATCATAATTTTCCAAAAATGGTTATGCAAACTGTCAACACGGCCACCTGCTCACGCCTGCACCGTCGTCTGAGCTTCATTAACTGATTCCTAAAGACAAAGCATGGAGAAAAATATCACTTTGGGCTAAAATGATGATATAACGGTCCTCATAAGCTCACGTTTGAGTTATTCTCACATTAGGTGAAATTCCCAGTGTTCATCAAGTCAATGCAATCAGTCACTGCCTATTTCTCCATCCCTCTCTGTCTATTTACTTACACATGCATATCTAGTGGTATATACATTTATGCATAAATACATTTATTTGCTTTAACATACCCATGAGCAGATATTTTACATATGCAAACCACTACGTCGTCACACTGCACACAATCTGTTCGCTGTTGAAACTCGAATCGCATTGAAGTTTTATTCTGAACTCGCGCCTGCATCACTTCCCGGCAGGAAAACCGCATCTCACGCGCGCAGTTCGGCCGGACATTAATGGGAATGGGAATAATGCGGGATATTCTCCATAAATGAGCGAGCAGGAATTTCCCGGAGCGAAACGAGCAGCTGCGCGCGCGCACTCAGCGGAGCGCAAGGATTGCGCGCGCCTCTCCAAACGCGCTCCCATCCAGACCTCCATCCAGACCTCCAGACCCCGCGGAGAAGCGCTCCTGAAACAGGTGAAATGAAAGCTTGCTCTTACTTCTCCTCCTCCAGCTGTTGCTGGTACTGCTCAAACTCCTCCTGCGTCATTCCTTTGGCCGCCGCCTCGGACTTCTCCCCGTCGGATTTCTCCTCCGTCAGACCTCCCGTCAGGTTCTTCAGCTGCCCGCCGACGACGTGCTTCACCATGAAAGCCATTATCGACGCTCACACCGACCGTGAGTCCCGATGAGATCAATAACGGAGGAGGAAACGTTTCTCCGGGGTTCCTCAGCGGAGGTGAAGTGAGCTGAACTGACGCCGCTTCATCTCTTCGTGTGAGTCTCGACCGGCCGCCCAATCCCGTCTTCCCTCGCCCGGTTCCTCCCGCCCAATCCCGCGGATTTTTTTGGATTACGCGCGCGCGCCCGCGCCCCGTTAGCGGCTCGCGGGTTTGAGTCACGGGCGAGTTTTTTTCGCGCGCGCGCGTGACGTGTCAGAACTCATCGCGCGAGCCCGTTAACGGACGGACCGGAACCAGAACCGACCCGGAATATAAAACATTCACGAGCCAATTAAAGCAAACGATCACCGTCACCTCCACACAGATTATGTGGAGATTTTATATATATATATATATATATATATATATATATATATATATATATATATATATATATATATATATATATCATATAGATTATTAATATTATTATATATATTACTATATATTATCACATAACATCATTATACATTATCATCACAGATTATGTGGAGATAATTATATATATATCATATAGATTATTAATATTATTATATATATTACTGTATAGTATCACATAACATCATTATATATTATCATCACAGATTATGTGGAGATTATATATATATCATATAGATTGTTATTATTATATTACTATATATTATCACATAACATCATTATATATTATCATCATATAGATGATGTGGAGATTATTATACATATATCATATAGATTGTTATTATTGTTGTTATATTACTATATATTATCACATAACATCATTATATATTATCATCACAGATGATGTGGAGATTATATATATATATATATCATATAGATTGTTATTATTATTATTATATTACTATATATTATCACATAACATCATTATATATTATCATCATATAGATGATGTGGAGATTATATATATATATATATATATATATCATATAGATTATTATTATATATATTACTATATATTATCACATAACATCATTATATATTATCATCACACAGATTATGTGGAGATTATTATACATATATCATATAGATTATTTTTATATATATTACTATATATTATCACATAACATCAGTATATATTATCATCACATAGATTATCAGATCAAATCATTAACAAAAGGACCTCTTACTTGTCCTTTATAGAGTGTAATATTTCATTGACTGTAGAACAAGTACAATTTGAACTTATAAACAGATCTGCTTACACCTGACTCCGCTTTAACCATTCATATGACATGCATCACAAACATGGAACACAAACTCAGCCTGTTATAAATTACATGCATTGTAAATGTCTTTGGATAAATGTGTCCGACGAAGGTAATGCAAATGTGAAAATGAACAAGCAAACAAACAAATAACACCCATCGATAAAATGCGAATCATACATCTCTCTGCGTCGTGATAATGTCTCTATTTTTGCTTCTTTCTCACTTTCTCTGGCACCCCCCTCCCCCTCCAGACTGAATCACTGCCGATCTGCTCCACTAACAAACTGTTCTGTCGCTCTGGCTGAGGGCAAAACTAACACACACACTTATCTGTCCTCTGTAACATAGTAAAAACCTGGAAAGTCTGTTCACAGCTTCAGGCTTTAACGGGTGGTATGTTCTCCGATATTATCAGAGAGATATAACGTGCCATTTTTGTTCTCATACATCAGCCGAATGCTCTTCTGCATGTATTTGTACAGACCGAAACTGCCTATATAGAGTAATATGGTGACATATGGACTTAAACGTTTTTTTTTACATAAGACGCATGCAGGGTCCATAATTAATTCTCACCGAAAGCCAAATTCAAGCATAAATTAGCCAGTTGATTTTTTTAGCAACTGCAAATGTCAAAATGTCAAAACATGCTCACCTTCAGACACTAAAGGAAAAGATAATGCTAAAAAATATCTATAAAAGCGTCTTTTTGACGTTTCGTGAAAGTTTCACCGAAAACTGGGTCATCTATAATCTGTCAGATATTTAAAACTGCGAGCAGCTGAATCTTCTACACTGTTTGTCACAGATGTGCAAGGAAAGACAGGTGAGAAAACAAACCGTTAAAGGGACAAAAATATATTTTATAATGAAAGCAACGTGAATATAGTTTCAGGGCTGGTGACAAATATTTATGGTCCACAGACTTCCTCGCTAGGGGCAGGTGTGGCAAAAGTTCATGCCGGACCCGGTATGCATGACTGCACCGGAAATCAATAAAACTCATCATGATGGATCTTTACATAAACAGTTCCCTGTTCCCGCTCTTCCAGGGAATAGCCAATGGCACTAGACAGACTAGTGTGAATCTGTTTATAGAGCGAACATGCATGCATTATGTAATGCAGCGACATGGATGCACCCTGAGTAGGGCTACAGCTGTTTCTGCTGTTGACCATGTCTGTGTGTGTGTAAAGCAGAGACCTGACGGGGGGTTCTCTTATTTGTCCTCACTCAGTTCGAGGATGAATGCGGTTAATAAGGTGAGGACAGTCACACACCGACTTCTGAAATCACAACAACTATTTGTAGCCGTCAATTCACTAAAACTGACTTTACAAACATAAGCACACCCCCAGTGCTTAACCAATACAATACAGGGTTGCACCTGGATGCAAACATCCATCACAACAGAGCAGAAGCATGTGATCACGGTTGAGCGAACAGAGCCGAGGAGAGCAGCTCCAGCCGACCGACCTCTGCGGTGCACGTGCTTTCCAACACAAAGAACAGCAGATGTTCAGGTGCTAAAAAGATGACGGAACAAATCCATCACGGCCTTCATTTACCTAATGGATGCTGACAAAAGAACCATATTTATGGAGATCTTAATAACAGTAAAAGGACGAGCTCATGTCCACACCCATCACACTTTCTCAGACTCTGCTTCCTGAATGTTTTGGAAAGAGAATACCAAGCACCAAAAAACAATTATTAACGTAATATTATTAACATAAATATTATTTTAAACTATAAACAGTCTGAGACGTATGAGTTATATTCATTAAGTCTTCAAAGCCATATAAAAGATTTAAGTGAGAAACAGAAGCTCGCAAATCTCATTCGCACCTCCGCACATTTAAACTTGTTCGGTGAGAATCGTGAGGTGTCACAATGCATCTTGACGCACCAAATTTGAATATGCATATGTGCAAATGAAAGGTACCGAAGGAGGTACCGAAGAGAGTGACGGTTATGGGTAAATAAGTTTATCGTTCCAGTCTTGTCTAATGGATCAGGGATGAGTAATGGATGAAATCATGTCCTATAACTGGGAAGATATAAAAGCAAGAGGGGAAAATAGTCCACACATGATGCCCGGGGGGCAGTTCAGTCTCCATGGAGATGCCCATTAATTACCTGTGAATAAGTGCAGCATTCTGCAAGCACCATAAGGAGAGTTATGCAATCTAGAAAAGGACTGGTCTAGACTAGCCTGTGATGATCTCATTTCTCTCGCTCTCCCTTCTGCATGCCTCATCATTTCTGTTTCTGTCATGTATGCTCTTCCTCTCTCTCTTTTACCTCCTTCTATTATCAGCGGCTTCGCGGGGCCACAGGAGAGCAGGCTGTGGCTAAATGGGATGCGAATACCGGAAAATTCTCTTTCAGTCGACTTCCTGCAGACAATCATTGGAGAACGAGTGTGAGGGCCTATAGGAGTGACAGAGGGGTGACACAGGGACATAACGCAGTCGTAAACAGAGAAGTGAAGAACAATCATGAAGACAGAACATCATGTGTCATGGTTAACCCTTGAAATACATGTTAACCCGAGTTACTTTGTTCCATGTTTTACACTCGTCATATTTCATTCTGGATTAGTAATTGTGTGGAAATGTTGTGACAAGTACGTTCTTCACATCTCCAGTCTTTGCATTCGGTCCGAATTGCATGTCCTATTTATCTGTCAACCTATGTATTTGTATACCTCCATGCACTATTGGGGAGGCATGGCTTTGAATATCACTGAATGGACGGCAGGATCTTATGCTTTCAAAGCTATTGCTAGCCTGTATGAAATTGCCTACCCTACCTTTAAAAGTCTGTTCACCATGTTAACTCTTTCTTTCAGATACGTGATATTACACACATGGTAATAATTGAGGCAGTTTGTGATTGGTTGTTTGTGGTTAAACAGGCCAGTAACAGCCAGTAACATTGTTTTACACTTTTGGAACCCATACAACACACACAAAATGGACAGATCCTTTATCTGGAATTGTGTCCATTTCCCGGTTCAGGAAAACCCAGAAGCCCAGTAATGTAATAATGAATCTCTCTGCTGCCATAGATCCTCACACAAACACCTAATAAGCCGGATTTCCTCTGAACTAAAATCATGATGTATTCCACCACGTCCACAAAAGTCTTTCCTCTCTGAAAGAGTCAGCAGTCCTCAAACAGTCCAGAGCCCATCTGCGGATTGGATCAAGCAGCGAAGCAGTACGACAGGCAAGCCCGTCTCTCTGACAGGATGCCTAAAGATGTTAGTGTTGTGTAGGAAGAAAGTCACATCAAAGTCACATCAGAGGACACACGTGACCACGGTCTCACGTCTGGGTCATTCTTCACTGTGCGGATTACGGGAGCTAACTAACATGCCATGCATTCGTTGCCATGGCTGTATCAAGGGACCAAAGATGGATTATGGTCCATGAGGCACTCTGTACTCACAACTGAGAGATGCTCAAAAACATAACATCACTAATTCAGAAAATAAAGACTAAAAACATTGCAAAATGGACAATATACCGTGACTTTTAGAAGACACTGACACAGAAGGAGGGCCAGGAATGTTTATTTCACTTTGAAATCTAGTGAGAGCAGTGTTGTGTACATCTGTACTGAACAGCCCGGGAATATTGCCACCTTTGAAACATCATGAGGCATTTGCTTTTAATCTCTAAGGGCTCTTGTTAGAAGCTACAGCAGGTGAAGACATCATTAAACAGTGAGAGGCTGCTCACCACCTGCTTTAATGGAGAGCGCACACGCCTTTTTGCGATTGGCTGTCAATGTGAAGCCCTCGGTACACTTCCACCAAACAGAGAGCAACAACGACAGGAGAAAAGATAACTGACAGCTTTCAGAACCAATCTTGTCACATCTTATTCATATTCACACCCACCCACTCAAAGTGACACGTTCTCTAACAAAACAGCATCATGTGCTCACAGCTAAGAAACCAAACAAGCACATTTCTATTACATAAGTATTATTTACTGTTTGGTGACATTAACACTCATGTACATGTAAAAAAGAAAAGAAGTAAAACAGCAGAAAGGGACATACATCGGAGTCAAGATCCTTTTCTTGAGCTGGGCAAAAAATACGTAAGAATATGAGAAGATACTAGAATAACAGAGTTGTAGAAAGTTGAGGCATGAGATGGAGAAAGAGCTCTCGGTTCTTATTCTTTGTGAGTAACACAGAAATGACAGGAAGGTCATCATCAGATGAAGATCAAAAAGACAAGCAAACGCACACACATTATGGCAGAAACATGCAAAAGCATGCATGCACACATACACACACACACTGGCATTGACACACGCACGTACACATTTGCACATACACGCACACAGACAAACATGCATCGCGCACACACACACACATAGACAAACATGCACACCCATGCAAGCACACATGCACACACATACAGGCCATGTGGGTATTGTGAGGTAGAAACTGGGTCATTGAGTAAGCAGAGTGAAGCAGAACTTACAGACACAAACACTTAATGCTTTTAAAAACGTTTGAGCGAAATTCAGTCAACACTGCGAAAACCTCGTCGCCAGGACCATGCAGTCTTTCATAAACAAATAACTATCATGAGAAATGTACAGCTTGTGCAAATACAACATGTGTGAGGTCAGTCTGCCTAGTCATCTCAACCTGAGAAAGTGTCCTGACGTTTGCATTGACAATAATTGCGAGCAAGAGATCATGATGTCTTAGCAACAAACAGAAATGCTGCTGATATCAGAGTGTGAGTCAGGCCTGTTATTCAGCCATTTCTTAAAGCGATAATGCACCTAAAAATGACAGTTTTGTCATCATTTAAACAGATGGCCGGACTGGAGAACTTTGACGAAAAGAATTTAACAACCACAAAGGAAAATAACAAATTATTATATTTTAATCTAAGCCTACAAAAACAAACATTTGGAAAAAATGCATCAACAAAAGCCCATTTTAAGACTAATAACAGCCCCAATTTTAATCCTCAGTGAAGTTTTAATGTGAGATATGTTTGTATTTGGAAATCAATGTGTCTCTGATCTTGTTAACGTTAATGTTAGGGCCATGAGCAGGTCAAAAGAACAGCATCTCTGTGTGAATGTGGGGTGGCTCCCAGGAGCCCGGGGCCCCTCACGTTGCTGACAGTGAGATCTCTGCAGGCACTGGATGAGGGTGTGTGAATGTGGGGGTGGGCTGAATGTCAACAGAGAATATGCAAATTTACCATGACAGCTAGTGCAGATAGCATGTTCTCCCTGACTTCAGACCCCTGATATTTCACAAAGTCAAATGGGACGATGCAGCCACTGCCCCAGGGGGATTCAGACCGGATTATTTACACACACAAACACACACACACACTCTCACCGTTACATCACATTGGCATTGAGGTCGTGTTGTTTGCCCCTCTGGTCCACGTCTTCTCCACATCGGCCTGTACACTTCCAAGTACCTCTAAACACCTCCAAGCACCCTCATGCACCTCCACACACCCCCAAACATCACAATGTTCATTCAAACACCTCCACACACCTCCAGTCGTGAGCAGACACAAGCCAAGAGGGAGAAAAAAGAATTAGGGCTCAAACTGCGATGCCCAGGGGTTCCTGTGTAAACAGTAAAAAATATAATTTGCATGTTGACTTACTAAAAATAGGACATTTTTCATGTACATACATATATTTATTTGTTATTGTATACAGCATATTAATTTAAAGCAGTATAGTATTACCAAATAGTTCAATATTAACCCACTTGCAGATGTTTAGGAGTCAGAGGTCAGAGCTGAGATGAAGCTCAAACTGATCATGTGAATCTAAGAGTGCTTTAGTTCAAACCTGAGAAGATTGTGTTGAATCCGTCGCATGCAGCTTGCAGGATTTTCAGAATGTGGTATGTTTCTCATTTCAGAACACGCAGGGAGCGGAGGCTAATAACACGCACAACACGCTGACGTCACTGCTGTGATCCCACACGTCAAAGCTACAAGCTGCACAAGCGTGTTTGTGTGTGTGAAACTGAGCTGCTCAATAGCTGATGGGGTTTTGGTCTTCAAGGTCGAACGCCCTGCTAAACTCACCAGTGTGACCCTAGAGATATTAACAACAGCCCATGTGAAGCTAACACGACACACAACAATACAAGCTAAAACGAGGAGATCTGAAAAAATCAAGATCAATGGATGAAATGCAAGGAGATTCCCAGCTAACGGTTCTCCAAACATTGGCTAACGTTCTCTAAAAGTTATCAGAAAACATTCTTGCCATAATATATGTATATGTGTGTATTTATGTTTTAAATGTTTTAAATATTATATTTCAAAAATGTTATTCTTATGTTGTTAGTGGAAAAAATGTTACAGAATTAAAAAAATGTTTGGATAATGTTCTTATAACCAAGCCATAACGTTGTTTTGGACATGCCTAGAATTTTCAAAATAACATTTTAATGGTTTTGTTACTTATTGGAAACATTACAGAAACATTCTGACAACCTAAAATTGTTAACTGGGTTCCCGTTATACTTACGAAGCAATTAGTCTTATGCTTCAGAGAATCAAACACATTATATAAGCCAGTGACACACAGCTGAACAAAGCAAAGCCACCATTAACATCCACTGTCAAACGCAAACCAGGGCTCTGAAACTGAGGATGTGACTGTAGGCAGGGTTTGGAGAACCGCAGGGAGTCGCCGCTGCATCAACAGTTCTTACAAATGAAATCAAAACACTTTAAGACCCGAGGCCAGAACAAAACAAAGAGGGACAGTGAATGCACAGGGCTGAGGTCAGAGGTCAAACCCACAATGACAGCGTACAGGGTCCTCTGACCTCATCTGCAGTTAAACACTGCACGACGCCTCACGTACCACACAGAGGAAACACTGTATGTGTGTTTTTAGGATAAAAACAGAAGGAAGTGTATATGTGATGCTGGGCAGACATCCGTGACGGAAATGCAAATTTGGCTGTCGGCGTACGCGGCCCTGAATAGACGCTAATTGTGGTGGAGGAATCTGTTGAGATGGCGGCATATTTTTAGGGCGGCTCACAGAAGTGTTTGTGCATGTGTGTGTGTGTCTGTTTGTAAAGAGATTTGTCGGCGAGGAAAGAAGCCACAGTCATGGATGATGATGATGACGACATCACTACAAGCACTCATCCCTGCCAATCATCTGCTACATCACTGCAGATTACAGTCAATAACTGAACACATGCAGATTAAAACTCAACAGAGAGCATCAGATGGACTGCAGGTAGAACAATTGCTCGTCTCACTGCTAATTACAGAGTGTGTGGAAGCCTTTGATTAGCATGTTCTGCACTGATCAAATCCTGAATGACACTCCCATGGTAACCGAGACGAAACTGTTGGTATACGGCAATATTATAATTACTACTGATGGCAACCAGCTAACAAATGGGGTTGTTTCCCTAACATTTCCATCATGTTACAAAAACACAATTTAAAAGTTAAAAGAACATTCAAAACGTCCAGTTTTATGCCCATTATATTAACATTACTGCTTGGTTATAAGATTGTCATTCAAACTTTTTAAAATTCTGTAACATTTTTAAAACGTTCCAATGACACATTAAAATGAATATTTTTGATATATAACATTTATAAATATAACATAGATATAACATTCAAAAAGTTCTACTAATGTTACTGTAAGAACGCCTTTGATAACTTGGAGATAACTTTTCCAGAACGTTCAGAGAACATTTCCTGTTAGCTGGGAAATGCATCAACCGTGTAATATTAGTAAAACAGGAAATTATCATTTGTAAATGCCAGCACAGGGAGCTTTAAGCAGATTTTTATGTTTCTAAAAGCTGATTATGAGAAGCTTCTTCTACAAGCTCACATTAATGAAGATGTAGGTGGCTGTCAGGATTAAACCATTTTATTAATGAGCATCACAGGAAATCCACAACAAAACACGAGTCGAGTCCACCTATTAAAAGACCCAATCGATAACCACACTGGTCTGGCATCAACTATTTCAACCCGCCCCTGCAAATAAAAGACTGTCTTTACATGTCAGTCAGTCTAAAGGGCTGTTCATAGACAGAATACACTGTAAATTCCACCAGACTTTAAAGTGATAATGTTAATAAAGGAATGAAACCTGTAACCTTTAAACACCTTTAACATTTGTATTACTGGCTTTTTAAAAATAATGACGTGCACGAATAATTCATTTATAATAAACACTGAAATATTTCATAAAAATAAGTATAACATATTCTGTTTTCATGGTGATTTTAAAATCAGTCTGGCCTTCCAGATATGATGACTGTACTTTGTGGTTTAGCATAAGGACAGTGACTGGTTCAGCATTCCTGTTTTAATGCCAAGAGACACCAAAGCTATTATCTTTGCCTGTTAATTTAGGTGTTAATTAATATTAGACAGGCCACACAGACACAGGTCCAGGCGTGTGTCACATCACGTGGGTCAGTGTCATAAAGGCTGGAGGTAAAACTTACATAAGCAGCCACAGTCAGAGACGGGCGAGGGTCACATGCCTGAACAATAGTCAAATACGCCTGCCTGCCCCTTAACCCAGAAAAACACAAAAACAAACTGTGTGACTGTGGGGAAAATATATTAAACGTAATAGGACATTACAGAATTTAAGAAATATTTGGATAACGTTCTAATAACCAAGCAATAATGTTAATATAAAAACTAAAGCAGGACATTTTGAACATTCCAAATAACACTTAATGTTTTTGTTCCTTAATGGAAACGTTCTTACAACCTAAAAGTTAGCTGGGTCGTGAGCTGCACGAGCGTGTCTATTTTGTGCCGTTAGTCTAAAAAACAGATCCGGTGAAAATTCCCCAGAGGAACCGGCGAGAGTGGCCGCCAGATCCTCAGAGCGCTCGTCTGTCTCATCCTGCTGTGAGGAGGAACGTTTTAAACACCGACTATAAAGTCACGCCGTGAGGAACACTGAAATCATTCTTCATCAAAAAAAATCACCTCACCCTGAATCAACTCCCCCAACTGTGCAAACAAATCACACAGACTGTGGACGTGCGACTGCATTGCATTGTGGGATACGTATTCCTTGCAATGTATGTTGTTGCATACTACATACTTGAGTATGCAACAACATACAACTGGCCTATGCATACTGTACATAAAGTTACTGTGCTGAATAGTGTGACGGGGAATAAAAGCTATTAAAATAGTAAAAATAAGTTTACATAAATTAGTGACTGTTAGTTGACCGGTTATATAAATTACGGCATGAAATTAAAGTATTATTAATGCTGTTACAGAGAGCTTAACTTGAACTCTGAACACTGTGCACAAATCATTTTACATCTATTAAAATTTGTCACATTGATTTTATAAATCACATCAAAATTGATTGGATGGTGAAGTGTCTCTATGACAGATGGTAGAAGAGGAGGGGCTAAAAAAAACACCAAACAAAGGTTTCTGGAATAGAGCTTAGAAGTTATTTTGATGAAAGATTACAGCAAAAGTAGTATTTTTAATAACCTGCACCGATGATTTGTGCACATTAAGACCATAACAGATATTTTTAGAAAGTAAATGGTCACTTATTTCATGGGGACTCCATATGATCAGACTATGTAGTCACGTCCTGACACAAGCTCCGCCCACCAGAATAGACTCCACCCCTTTCTTCGTGCTCATCAGATGGAATGATTTATTATTCATAACCATGGCAGAATATTAAAACAATGAACACTGAAACCACTGACATGTTACTCCAACATCTCTCTGAACATGCAAGAGAACCCTCGTTCTCCACCTGATGTCCCATGTTTTCAGTTCTTTAAATATAAAACAGGTCAACGCATAAAGACTTCCGTTTAATTGACCCTCTGAACTGCTAGAGGGAGTGTGTGTGTGTGTTTGTGCATGTTGGCAGGCACATGAGCTCAGCTGGGATGTGTGTGTGATGTGTTACCCCGCTCACTGCCTGCATACAGACTGACGCGAGTGAACATAAACCATCAATGGAGATGACAAATCAACAAGTACAAACGTTAAAAAAAATAATCTTAAAAAAACAATTAAAAACATAAACTGTAGGCAGAAGTGACAAACAGGCACTGCAATGACAACTCCAGCAGGCACTTTAACACACACACACAGTCAAAGATACACACACTGACAGATATACACACACACACAAACACAGATACACACATACAGGAGAGATGTGTGTACAATCCTCTCAGAATGAAAGAGAGAGAGAGAGAGAGAAGTGTGTGTGTAAAAGCTGTCAACATACACAACTCACATTCACCCCAAAATCGTTAGAAAAAATACATTTGCATAAAGAAAACAGAGGTTATTTTTAGCACCAGAAAGATGTGTTGGATTGTGACATTATTTACATTCCAATAAAAATGATCAAGACTATAAATCCAAAACAATGTGATGCAAAAAAAGAACAAATAAAAAAAATACATTTAAATATGAGTATTTTTACATCACGGTAATATTAGTTAGGCTGTCTTTTAATTGTTTGTAATGAGCCGTATTCATCAGTATCAACACAGAAGTCTGAAAATGACTCATGAGAAACATCAGATGTGCCATTAATCAGAGAAAATAACAAAGACACAGTGCAGACAATCTTACCAAGCGTTCTCTGATTATTAAAAATAACGTTTTAAACATTTTGGGGTGAAATATGAGCTGCATGTTTTCATGTCGATTACTTGAGCGTTGTTGAGGTAAAAAAAAAAAGTAAAGAGAAACATGAGGAGAAGACCAGCCGTCCTCACTGATGTCATGAGCAGAAAGGAGAATCTAAGGAGAAAAGAGGAGCACATACTGACGCCGACAGACAGTCGCATGCTCCAGAAGCTTCAAACACACACACACACACACACACACACACACACACACACACACACACACACACACACACACACACACACACACACACACACACACAGGATGAATGTGTTCCTCCTCTCATATGAACAGAGTTCAGAGTGTGTTCAGATTAACAGTCCAAGTCCACAAACACACAAGAGGATGTAGAGCCACAGTAAGAGGTTTTGTTTTGTGATACAAGAGTTTTCTCATGTCCTCTTTCCTCCAGCACTGGCCCCAGGCCCCCAGACGGCTCCGAGGTCCTCACAGATAGAGCGCTTTGGCTCTGATGTGCTGCAGTTTCTCACGAAGCATGCGGAACGAGGGTCGACCGCCGGGGTCCAGCGTCCAGCACTGCTTCATCAGGTCATAGACGGCAGCCGGACATCCATCAGGAGAATCCATCTTATAGCCCTTCTCCACCTGCAGCACCACCTCCTTCAGCGGCTGCAGACAAACACACGGGACATACGGGTAAAGCAGATGGCATATCATAAAGGAAGGCCTTGACTTCCCTCTAGTGGACAAATATAGAACAACATTTGATATACAGGCTACTGTTTGCGGCCGAAGCTGAAGTTCATCCTTTCTGCACCACTAGCTTCATTCATCACATTGAATTGAAAAATGCTTTTAACCCGGTTTCCTGCTCGCTAATACTGTCTCAGTTAATGTTGCTCAGCTGAGCTGGTTGGGCTTAAACAAAGAGAAAATTCTACAGCAATCAAAAGTATTTTTAACAAATGCACAAAGAACTCTTTGAGACAAAGAACAAACTTCTGAATGGGCCACACACTGCAGCCACATCCTGCTCAAACATCTTTCTCTTCCCAAGCATACCCAGCTAACAGTAAACATTCATATAATGTTGGCTAACATTCTTTAAACGTTCTCTCAAAGTTATCATCAAAAAGTTTTTGCAACTTTAGTAGAACATTTTTTTGTTATATATCATTAATATTAAACATTAAAAGTTATTCTTAAGTTGTCAGGGGAGCGTTTTAAAAACGGTACAAAATTTTAAAACGTTTAATAAGTACGTTTGATTAACCAAGCAATAAGGTTAATACAAGGTCTAAAAAACTGGACGTTCCCAGAACATTCAAAACAACATTTTTAACATTCATCTTTGTTACTTAATGAAAACGTTAAGGAAACGTTCTTACAATATAAAATTGTTAGCTTGGTAAAGACATAAAAATATGCCATTCCAACAAAACAAAAATACTTATGATACAGTCTCTGAAAATATAATCATCAGGGCAGAGATCTAGTCATGACAGTTCACTTAACAACCATGAAATTCTTACAATTCTGGGGTACGGCACCCGTCCGAAAGAGTAGATCTCCCAGAGAAGAACTCCGTAACTCCACACATCCGATTTAGTGGAAAACCTCTGCAAAAAAAAACAAAACACAAGAAAAGAAAATATGTAAATGACATGAGCAATAATATAGAGGAGAGAAACTTAGCTGTGAACACCAACAGTGGCACAAAAAACAGACTAAGACAGAAAATGATTCTCGTTCACACTTACAATCTGTAAAATACAATCCATTGTTAAAGCTGCAATCTGTAACGTTTGCCTCTCTACCGCCTTCTCTGTTCTAAACATAAAACTGCAGGTTACTTGCAGAGTAATTTTCTTAATGTTATTTTCTTAATGTGGATGACAAGTTTAAATTCTAAACAACCGCTGTAATAAGATACAAAGTTCTTCACCATTCCAGCACCCAAACATGCGATTCTTTTGTTTACAGACATGATGTAACCACGCATTAGGCTTTTACACTTTTATCCAAAGTGACTAACAGGGACGTACAATACAGTCAAGGTTTACATTTTACATGTATTCCCTAATAAACAAACCCACAACCTCTGTGAGGTTGTACTTGCTCAATAACTGATTTTTGTCATTATTAACAAAAAAAGTTACAGACTGCAGCTTTTTCTTTCAGTAAGAACAATAAAAAAACATTAATATCAACAGCTCAGCTGGAATCTGGAGCTAATCTGATCATGTCTGAAAACAAGCTGAGATCTTTCAATGTGAAGATACTGGTACCTTCTCACGCAGGGCCTCTGGTGATGTCCATTTGACAGGCAGTTTGGCCGTGTCCTGGGTGGACGAGGCTTCTTTGGTCAGACCGAAGTCGCTGACTTTGGCTATGTTGTCATCAGACACTAGGACGTTGCGAGCCGCCAAATCTCTGTGTACGAAGTTATTGTCCTCCAAATATTCCATGGCATCACACACATCACTGACACAGAGTAAAATAAATAGTCCTGAACATCAACACAGAAGAATACAGTGAGCTGATCGGTTTAATGTTACTGTACTCACAGAGAGAATTTTAGAAGACACTCGCCCCCGAGCACGCTTCGACCCCGTGAGCGCAGGTAATCCACCAGACTGCCCTGTTGAGTCAGTCAGCACAGAGATATGTGTCAGGTCTTTAATTAGCCTGAAAACCCTTGAGCTGCAACCAGTACAACATTAATGTTTAAACACACAGCGGAAAACTGAAACTGACCTTTGCCATGTATTCTGTGACAATGAATAAACTGCCCCTCTCCTCCACAATTACCCCCAGTAACTGCACCAGGTTAGGGTGTCTCATCTGACTGCAGGACACACACACAAACACATGTGCACACACACACACAAAAACACCCAGACACAAACACACACAAACAAACAAACACACGCGCACACACACACAAGTTTAAAGGAACTGCTTGACTCAGAACAATCTATTAAAACTTCAATAATGAGAATAAATTCAGCTCTTGAATTGTTCCGAGAGATCTGCAGAACATTTCAATACAGAAATACATGAATACAGTATTCGAACCATTCAAAAACTAACACTTGTATCACCAATGTACTGTGCAAAATATACTGGAGTAAAATTATCGACCTGTGTCTCAGTGAAGTACAGTAACTCCATCATTACTATACTGCTGCAAGACATTATATTGTGTTAAAGTGACTCACGTCATGACTGAAGCTTCAGCCACAAACGCCTGAGCGGTGGCGTCATGTTTGATACACTTCACAGCTACCTTTAGACCACGGTAATCTCCAACCTTCACATCTGAACACACACAGTTTGAAATCACATCTTTAGAGATGCTGCTAGTAGGAATTTTCATCATTATTGATGCATTAATAAGATTTTTCCACAGCTGAGAACATATGAGGTCATCTGAGGACCCTTCCATACCTCCAAACTCTCCTTTGCCGATAGTCTGAAGAAGTTTGAGATCTTTCCTGTTTAGAGCCCAGCCACCTTAAGACACACACACAGCAGAAGTTTCCAAATTAAGGTCCTCACTTAATACAGTAAACACTAACGAGTTTGTTTATCTGTACTGATGTGATAGATGACTGTATTTATGTAGTATGTTAGTTTGGCTGTAAATCACAAAAAACTGACCTGACAGTGAGAGTTCAATACATTTAAAGCTGCAATCTGTAATTTTTTGGTTTAAAATAAGTTATTGAGCAAGTACATGACAGATCAGTGTTCAAAACTGTCTATTTACCCCGATTCACAACTCTAACACAAGTTTAGAATAATGATTTATAATTTGAGCTGTTGGGTCTGAAATGTCAGTTTTGGCTTTATTTGACTACATAATGAAAAGTTTGTAAAGTAACCTGCAATTTTATGTTTCAAACAGAGATGGTGGTAGAGAGGCAAAAATGACAGATTACAGCTTTAAAATTGATTCAGTTTTCAAACAGATCACCAATCTATTTTCTGTTCAGATGTGCCTGAGAATCACAATGAAACTGAACTGGTATCAGTCTAAATGTTTACACTCCTAATAATTTATAGAATTTGTAGAATGTTCGGTATGTGAACTTTGTGAAAAGCTTTCAGGTTCCCAAATGCCCCTGTAGACACGAGAAACTAAAGAGTTTCTGTGAGGAAATGAAGACGATCACTCACTCCTGGAGAACTCGTCCTGCGCAGCTACAGTCCCCTCCATTAGTTTGGGCCTAATGAGTCGTGTGCACAGACCGTCTGCGTCTTTAGTGTAGTGCTGAGAAACACACACACAGCCATGTTAAACATTTAGACCCAGTTTTCAAACACACACACTCTGTTCAGGGGTCAGAAGTGATTTTAAATACAGCAGCTGGGGCACTTCCTGTCTGAACATGAGAAAGAGGAAGCTGAAATATTGCGGGTAGAAAATAAGGGCGAGAGAGAGAGGAAGAGTCAAAGAGCAACAGCCAGTGAGTAACAGGAGACATCTGTTTAAAGACTGTTCCCACATACACCGAATTCTTGCTGGAGATCTCACTCACTGCTGCTCTTAGATAATCACTGTACATTTGGACAGACTCATTTATTTGAGCCACTAGGTGGCAGAAAACTCTACTAACTGCTCTGAACCTCATTTCTGAGCAAACACATAAACAATGTAAGAAGCTACAATTAAACCCCTGAAGATAAAAGCATAAAAATTAAATAAATAAAGTTCCATATGCACTGAAATGTTTTATTTACAGACACAGACAAAAAGATCTTGTGGATTACAGAGATCTGAAGGACGCTGATTCACCAGCAGCTTGTTGTGACATGTAGAGAACAGAAGGAGAAAAATGAAGACATACACAAAAGAATGTGAAGAATTCTGTTAAGCAAAACTCAAAACACAAAGCATGTGACATGCGCTCACACTCTCACTTTCACACTCACACCCTCACACATACTGCTACACACCTCCACCAGCTGCATGAGGTTTTCAAAGTACTCTTCCTCATCGATGGACAGTTTTCCGTTGTGGTAGATGATGCGATAGTGCTCCACTTTCCCCTCACAGCTCACACACAGTGTGTAGTCGCCTGGGTAGTTTGTGCTCTCACGCACCAGGAACAGGCCAGTCTCTGGCGGATACAACAGCCGCTCTGCTTGGTCCCGAGT
>JAZGTH010000086.1:2352500-2377500 GCA_036877525.1 Chromobotia macracanthus | reverse complement strand
TCCTCAAGACCCCACGTGACACCAGCCCACTACATAACACCTGATGACCAAAGACAACCACGAAACAACCATGACCGCTGTTTAAAGGTAGGGTGAACAATTAAGCGAGCTAACTTTAAAAGCATATGATCTCGCCCTCTCTTCAGAAGCCAAGCCTCCTCTATTCACATGAACACATACATAGTTTGACAGGCAAGTAGGACATCCTATCATTGCATTCAGACCGAATGCAATGATTGGACGAACCTTTTATGGTCCTTCTACAGAAGATACATATTTATGTAAATATATTTAGAGCACTTTACTTAGTGATTGCAGGATGTGAAGAGACTTTCAACAGCATAACAAAAAAATGTTTTTGGAAAAAAGAAAAATCACTTACCCTGCCTTTAAACAGGCCATTCCTAAATGGTACTAACAGGTGTATTATAAAACGTATATTTTTGGGATGTGGTTGCATGATAACACTATGAAACTCTTGTATTCTTCCATGAACAAGATACAGAGCTTCCAGAAATACCACAACACTGCCTCATACATCAAAAACCAAACTTTAATACTGATTCCAGAACTGCATCTATGAAGAACCTGTGACTACCACATAAAGATTGCTGTATTACCTTTATTTTTTTGCTTTATTGTACGTGCAATAAAAAACAACCACAACGCAACAATATTCTGATCCAATGCTATCCAAAGCAACAGAAGGAAATGTGATGAGATGTTTAGGAAGCAAACCAGTCCCGCATCATCACGCTTGTGTTTATTACACATGAATTATGTATCATGTTCAGAAATATCTGATATCAGAGAACCACGCCTGCATTGATTGCAAAACTCCACACATGCACCGTATCAGCTTTTATTTTAAATGCAATGCATTCATGAATGCACAAACATGGAAAGGCGGTACAGAAAGCCTCTACAGTCCCATATCTGAGATATGCATCAGCCGAAATGCGTGTGTGAATGTAAAAACCGGGTTTGCATGAATATGCATGAACACACAACGTCCAGATATGCTTCACAGACAACACAGCCCTCGATACGACATTCAATGTGCAGCAATACACGTAAATGAAGCTCTTCATTGAATCTGATTACAGATGAAAAGGGTTTGACTGCCACCAGCTCACACATTCACTCACCATATGCGGCCAAACGGCGATTATCCCACACAAAGCTGTAAATCTCTCCCGTTCGCTGAAGGTCTGATTCCAGATCATCCAGATTTGTGGGTTTGAGATGAAGACGGACAGAAACGGGCCTGCGGATGAAGAGGAAATGAAACGAGATGAAAACGTCGCTGCGCTTCACTTTCCAGCCCATCCACTCCGACTCACCGCGGCCCGCGGTCACGTGACACGCGCAGTCCGCCAGGGGGCGCTAGACAGGCTCGACTCTCGGCGTTTTTTCGCTTGTTTTGTTGGAGATTTTCATTTAATAAAAGAGCAAAAGCATTTAAATCGTTTACTAGCAGCGAGTCCTGTCTGACATACTAATGTAAAGCCGCTCTAGTGATATCATTAAGTCAGAAACATTAATAACTGTGATTGGTCTTTCCTTTCAGCGCTGAGAAAAGTAACATGGGCCGCATTACAACAACGATGGTTTAACGTTAACATTAAATGTGCACGATAATATTGGATTAATAGCATGTCTATCGTAATTATTTGCTTATTTTAAACCACATTCTGTATTAGGCTGTAAGTTGCAGGTGTGACAAAACTTACTGCAGTTCAGTGGTATAGTTATTCACATTGCATGACATGGATCGATTTTAAACCACTAAATGATCATTTGTCAAATAAATATTTTACCTCAGAATACATTCTCACTATTTAATTATTAAACATGTCGTGCATTCAATGAAACGTTCCTCTATAACTCATAACGCGGAAAAGCGACGGGTGGCATCGCTCGAGCTCATGAAAAGCGCTTTTGCGTCACCGCCGCTTCCGCGCATGCGCGAAACTCCACGCCACACCGTCAGCAGGTTTATATTTTATATCTCAACATAAATCCGCTTTGACAAAAAAACCATATAGTTAAAAACAACGCCCCGCGTCAAACGCGACGCGTCCGCGCAGTAACATCGAGAGGTTGCATCCAGTTTTGTCATTTGTTAGCGTTTCGCGACCTCTGCTGTTTGATAAACGCAACAGCCCGTGAATAAACCAAATGCAAATGAAAATAAGATGCTGGCAACAGCAAAACTCATTTACAAGATAAATGCATTAATTTATTAACAATATAAACAAAAAAAGCAAGAGTTCTGCAAATACAGAGTTCATCTGTTTCTTCTCTGATGAATGAAACTGCAGTTCTGAGATCAGCGGAGTGCAGGTTTATTTCCAGTATGATGTGCTTTAGAAAAACCTCCAATATTTTACAAAAGCTTTCAATCTACCTCATACACTTTAATAGACAAATGTGAAATGGCGTTTAATACGACCTGCATGTCCAGAAGTTTATAAAGTTTCAGGAGTTAATAAACTAGAGCAGAAATTCAGGGATTTGTGTAACAATGACAATTTTAGCACCTCATTACACTTTGCAGTACGTGTGTAAGTAAACGTGAGTTAAATGATTTTATTTCTCTGACTTATACAATAATAACAACAATACTGTGTAACTCACAAAACCTGTCAAAAACACATTTCATCTCAACATGAAGCTTTATTACGACGTTTCCTGCTTATGGCTGTATTTACTGTACTGCTGTTAGTTTATTTTGTATGTATTCTTTAGTTTATTTATTCTTAAGATCGTAGTGTTAGTCGTGTTTTACTGTAATACAGTAGAAATGTGTTGTATTCCAGTATTGAGAATCTATTATAGATCACCACTGAATAAGGATGTTACATTTGTCCTAAAAGTCCTTATTATATTTACGCAAAATATAATTTATTCTCTTTTAGAATTTATAAGCAGAACGTTTTTAATACAATCCTCCGGAAAGGGCGTCTGGTTCATAGACAAATATCAAACACTTCAGACTACAAAACACTGTGAAAACTGCTTATTAGCAGAAACAATGATCTTAAAGGGATAGTTCACCCAAAAATGACAATTTTCCACATCTTCACTCCACCCACTTGTCATTTCAAACCTGTCTGTTTTTTTTCTTCTGTGGAACACAGAAGATATGCTGAGAAATGTCTCAGTGGTTTTGTGTTCATACAATGGAAGTCAATGGTTGCCACTGTTGTTTGCTTACCAGCAAACTTTAAAATATGTTCTTGTGTTCCCCAGAAGCAAAAAAAGTCACAGAGGTTTGGAATGACATGAGGTGAGTAAAGGATGGAAGAATTGTCATTTTTGGGTGAACTGTCCCTGTCTGATGGGCGACCTGTTGTAGGTTCTTATATATAATAAAGTGCTACATTAATTCTGCTACAGTAACAGAATCCACACACTGCTCCTCTGTTACACTGAATATAGAGGAATAACAAACTTGGAGCCAAACGGAGAAACATAGTCGATTCCCACGTCCTTAAACACCTGCTGGGGTAAACCGATGTCACACAGGTAAATTCTGCCCTCACCCTGGGGCAGGGACAGCGGAAGCCCCAGACAGAGGGACCATTTGGGCTCCACAGCGTGATGGCTGCCGGTGACAGGAGGGTCTATACTCAACACCGGAGCTCGGTTCTGATTGGCCCAGTCGACTGCTGCCCGGTACCAGGGCTGTTCTCTGAGGAAGACATTCTCTTGACTGTCCAGACAGCTGATGATCAGATCCACTGGAGTCACCGGCAAATCTGAGAGGAAAGATTCTTGATATGTTCTATAATTACTTTACAGAATACTGTAAAGTACTGTAATTACTGTAAATTAATCTGAATATAAATGTCACACAGTAATCTGAATGTCACATTACTTAACATTGTAAATTGTAAAAATTAAAAACTTTACTAATATATAAAAATATGAACATCTAGCAGACAGACTGTAACAGGACATTTAAGCGTCTTTTGACCCTGTATGGCCAGCAGAGGGCGAAACTGCATCACCTTTATATCACTGACATGCTGTAATGTGTTTTAATAAACAGAAGAATCATTCTAATGTTACTGAACTGATTTCGAAATAAACAGGCAGGATTAACTACATAATTCATCAGTTATTAACAGTTCACACACAAACCTAATGCAAACCTGTATGCAAGCAAAACAACTAAATCACAAGTGTTCCTCCAGCACAACTGGACAAGCATTGTGTAATCAGTGCAGGAGGTTGTGGGTTCGATTCCCATGGAACAAAAATACTGATTAAATGTATAGCTTGAATACACTGTAAGCTGCTTTGGATAAAAGAATATGTCAAAATTGAAAAAAGATGCAAAAAATAATCCAATTGATTCCTCATTACCATGAAGATAAACACCAACTTTAAATCTCCTAACATGCCCTCTCACTGATGTTACAGGTGTGTGCATCACCTCTGACTTTCAGCACATGTCGGCTGTTGGTCTTGTTAAAGAGCGTCACTTCAGTACTGATGCTTTCCTGCATCTTCACAAAGTTGGGCAGGAAGAGCGTCACGTCCACCTGGTGATTGGCTAAGTGCCGGCCGCAGCTCACGCCCTGAGCACCCTGCACGTGCGGCCCACAGAGCAGCACCACCTGCGGCCGCTGGTGCCAGTTCTTAGGGGTCAATCTACATCACACACAGATATAACTTGTCATTAGTTTCTTTTTGAACGTCCAGTCCATGTGAATCCTCATTCAGACAGACAGCTGATGGGTCAAATGTGCTGTCTCACCTGTTGGGCCCCCCGAGTAGCATTAGGGCCATTTGACTGGCACATACTCCCGTCATCTCCAAACGGCGCTCCAGAGACAGACCGTGACGCTCCGCTGCGGCCAGCAAATGCTTGTACAGATCATAAGACACGCTGGAGATGACCAAACCTGAATCTGAGGCACAGAAAGAGAGAAGAACCCAAATTGAATTGCTGCACGGTCACAGATGTGTGACTGATGTAGGGACTAAATATGTACAAGAAAATATTCAGAATTAACATGCTCATAAATTCAACAAGAATAACCAATATGCCATTTAAACAGCTTCTGTAATCTGCAGTAGATCAGGCCAACAGAGCAACATGGACTGGAGAAGATCTACCAATATCTCAAGCAGTCTGAAGTGTTTCATACCTGACAACTCTCCTGCTACACACTCAAGTCATTCAGACAGCAGGACAAACACTAAGATGACATAACATATAGGGTCAGAGAGAGAGACAGACAGACAGAGGCAAAGAGAAACAGAGAGACATACAAAGAGAGAGACAGACAGAAAGAGAGAGACAGATGTCGTGCTAAGGCATGCTATGTTATCTCAGGTCTGTCCATATCTCCACACCCCAAAGCTTTTATCACACCTGCACAAAGAAAGTTAATATATCAACATGTGTGTCGAGCATAGCGTGAGCACACACTCTCTCTCACACACACACACACACAAGCGATAAGGACTTTAGCTGCTGACTGTCGTGCAACAGGGCAGAGAAGAAACATGACATGCTGTTTGTGAATAACCCTCTGACACACACACTATACTCATGATCCTGAGAACACGCTACACACAGAGAGATGCGTGCCTGCTCTAACACTCACTCACACACCCACACACACACACTCACACACACCCACAAAGCAGTGTACATCCACACGCAAAGCTGAACCTGCTCGACAGGGTAAAGCACAGCAGGTCAGTGCAGTAAAATAAACTCTGCTGGAAGCAAATCCTTCAAGCATGATCAGAACAACTACAGACTGAAACTAATATCACAGAGCTGGAGCCGAGCCACGGCCAATTAGAGAGAGAACGAGAGAGACAGAGACAAAGAGAGAGAGAGACAGAGAGAGGTGTGGGCAGTAGAAGACAAAGGTTCACAGAGGCATTGGACACAAAAGTGATAAATTACTGCACAGATTGTTTTATGACATATGAGTTCATATGTCCTGAGTTCAGCTCAACTGGTAGAGCATTGTGTCAGCAATGCAAAAGGTTGCAGGTTTGATTCCCAGGCAACACACATACTGATCAACTATAACTTGAACGCACTGTAAGTCGCTTTAGATAAAAGTGTCTGACAAATGCAGAAAAAAAATGTAAATATTATAGTTTATTAGATGACAGAATGTTGTGTCATTAAGTTATTCAGAGTAAAGGTGGATGTAAACACTTCCAGCTGCACAAAATTCCACTTAAATGACAGCCTCCAGCATCCTAGCTAACAGGGAATGTTCTTTGAACGCTAGCAAATGTTCTCTCAAAAACGTTCCTGCAGTCTTAGTAGAATGTTTTTTAAAATTATATATCACAATATATTAATATTGTTATTAATATATTGTTATTAAAATATATTAATCAAAAATGTTATTCTTACGTAGCTGAGCATTTTAAAAATGTTACAGAATTTTAAAAGAGTTTGAATAACGTTCTCATAACCAAGCAGTAACACAAATACAATGTCTAAAAGCTGGACGTTCTGAACATTCCTAGAACTTTCAAAATAACATGTTTTTGTTACTTAATGGAAACGTTAGTGAAGCATTCTTACAACCTAAAATTGCACATGTCGGTGTTCATGACACAAACTCAGTTTGTTACTGACGTGAGTTTGGTATGTCCATGTGTGATGCTGTCAATGTTAAAATGCTTAACATACTAAATCAGCTTTTCCTGAAAAATGTCAACACTGGCTCAAAACACAGTTCTGTCTGATTCTTCCAGATTCTTCTGACTGTTTGGCCAGCCAGTCACAAGCAGGGAAACCTGTTTAAATACAATAAATATCAACGCAATTTAGTTTGTAGACACTGGAGGTTGAGAAATGATACACTTCCCACTTTAAGTAGCGTCAGGTCAAACCTGCTATCACCTGCAAACTCACCCGTGTCACTCACAGCTGGACTTCATGTGTTTCCACAGCTGTAGTGACACAAAACTCTGAATCCGCCTCCTGAAACAAGCCAGTTATGTAAAGCTTTGTGTGTGTGTTGAATTGTTTATGTAAAGTGTTCTGCAGTGAGGAAAAGTTAATTACGCTGTGAAACAGGACAGATTATAGATGCGAGCTAAACTGAAACTTGTTAAGCCTGTATGCAGTTGTCTTCAGTGTCTCTCTCTCTCTCTCTCTCTCTCTCTCTTCTCTTAGCACAAAATGACTTATTTAATGCTTTCAGGCAGGTGAAGGATACACAGTGTGTGCTAACCAGACAGGACGTGATTGCCCATCAGTTTAATATACACCTATGTGGGGCAGAAGTTTGGGCCAATGAGATTTCACAGGGGGCGGAGCTACCAAACTCAATGCATTAAGACAGAAAGCAAGTACACAACATAACGTGTGTGTGCGGCCCTCAGGATGTTGAATAATGGGCTACAAAATCACAGACATCTCATTAAAGAGAGCAAGACACTACACTTATAAAGACATTACTAATAGGACACACAAACACCTGCTAGTGCCGTGAACATCCTAAGACAGGAGTGCCTGTTCCCTTCATACAGAATGACCCTTAAACACCCTTAAACATCTTCTACTTTAAGAGAACAATGACATGAAATGACAGAAAAAACTAGTTCTGGAAATCCACCTTTTCACTGACACACTGTGAACCTGTTTCATACAGCGCCAACAAAGAAACTTCTGGACTTAGAAACTGGCCCCTAAACCAGTCTACACTAGAAGCATTAAAAAAAGGAATAACAGAGGCTGTCCTCAACAAAAATAGGAACAATGAAACGTGTTGTGATGCGCATTCAGTTGAAGGATGCCTCTCTTTGACCCATCTTATCTCTGATCTATCTGAAATAAAACCTCTTATTTACAAATATTGTGTGTGTGACCTGAATACTATGAATTTTAAAGCTGCAATCCATACCTTTTTGGGTTAAAAATAAACAAAACACTAATTCAGCTAGTAAATAACAAATGCTTGATTTCCCAGGAAAAGTCAGTTCGGCTTCATTTGACTTTCACATACGTAACGGAAAGTACGTAAAGATGGCGGTAGAGAGCCGAAAATTATGGACGGCAGTTTTGAAGTGCCAGAATAAAATGACTTTAGAGTCTAAAAATGCTCTCAAACCAGCACACAAAGACGGGCAGGTTATGTAACTGGGCTGTCAGTTATCTGGTCATCTCAGTGGTATGAGAGAACTGCTGGTTAAGGGGTAAACTGAGGGGTTGCCGTGAGCAGCCATGTTGGGTGTGGCGTTACTCTTTCTCGCGAGCACGTTTTAATCGGATCATCTCTTCACGCTATGCTCGGACGAAAGGGGAAATGGCACGACTCACACATCTTTTTGGGAGGTCATTTTCTCTGCTTGTTTATCTCTGGGATATTTTTAGAGCTGAACAAACTGTTCCTATTTCTGCCGACTGTAGAACAGAGCTGTAGGAGGAAGTGTTGAGGGCTGACCAACACTAATCTGATGGCATCACGCTGGAGTACGTGCTCCAGCAGACACGACACAGTAGATCTGTCCTGAACCCTAGTGAGCTCCCTACCTAGATAGCAATTAAAACATCACAGGCTGTTTCAAAATGTAAGCAGTAGGCAATAACGCTGCCTTATATGACACCTGAATTAAAAATATCTTTCACATAAGGGCTGAACAGACTAATCATTACAATTGTTAAAACTTCATATCTAAGTATCTTTGCTACAAACATAAATGATTACACATCTCACCAGGAACAGAAGATGAAGAGCTCACCAGTGCAAAACTTCTTCTCTGCACCCTGTGGTTCTGCTTTGGCCTCTCTGAGGTTCTGGTCATGTTGGGTCTGTGTCAGAGTTGAGCTGGACCTCTGTGAGAACACAGCTGGTTTATCAAACTCCGACAGATTCTCATTAAAGTCAGTGTCCATCACCTCCTCCATCCCATAACGCTCCTGATCTTCTTCTGTGATGTTCTTCATCTCTGCTCTTCTGCGCATGGCCTGCTGGGTTTCTTTACTGTCCTTACAACCTTCGACAGAGATAGACACAACTGTGTGAAGGCAAACAACTACACAAACTGTGTGAAGGCAAACAACTACACAAACTGTGTGAAGGCAAACAACTACACAAACTGTGTGAAGGCAAACAACACACACCCGCTGACATTTAAGTCCTGAAGAATTTACTGTATTTTTTTTACTATATTTTTTATATTTGGAGTCATCAAGCAAAACCTCATCTTGCTGGGTTATACATTATACGACAACATCCATCTAAAGTGAAGTCCCATAAGTCACATATTTTTACCTACAGCTTTATAGTTACACACAAAACAGATTGTTTTTTAAAACAGCTTTACAGAGAATCATACTCATATAATCATACAGTATTTTAATCTTTTCAGAAATAAAAAAATAAGACTAATGCGACATTACTATTAAATTTGTCTTCGAAAACAACATTATTTTGCTTCCTCCTGTGTGATGGTTTCGAAACAGAGGTATAACATACAAAAGATGTAATTGCTGCATGTTAAATTTAAATATTTATGCACAAATATAAAAAGGGCTAAAGTGAATCTTGTGGTAACACGTGTTAACTGTGTCACATACACACCAGTAGGTGAACTTATTTTTAGACACCAGATCTCAATCAAATCTTAAACATTCTGAAAACGTCCACGTTCAAACAGCAATTAAGAGTTACATATACTACATTTGCATGCTGTGAGAGAAGTGTGAGTGTCTGCACGGAGAACTGTGCTGGATTCACTATGTGTATGAAACGTCACAACACTCAGCAAGCATGTCATGTTCTGTATTATCAATATTATACGGCATATTAACACATACTGTGACATCACCACTGTCACATCTTCAACATTTTTTAATGTAAGTCAGTGGGACATTTTCCAGCTTTATCTTCAATTACAATGTTTACACAAACAAATATAAAAGGCTGACATTATGCACAAAAATACACAAAGGTGCCACACAATGCCACAGAAGAACCATTTTTGGATGCATGGTTCCATAGAGAACCTTCATCCTTCATTAACATCTGTAGAACCTTTCTGTTTCACAAAACACTTGTTAGTGAATAAAGGCTTTTTAGCCTATATTAGGGCAAGAAAGAAATGGTTCTTTTAAGATCTTTAGACTGAAAGTTTCTTTAAGGAATCAAAAATGGTTCTTCTGTGGCACGGCTGTGAAGAACCTTTTGTAGCCCTTTTAAGAGTGTAATTTTGAATAGAGTCTGTATGTTAAGCAGTTCATGATGAAGTTTAGAACAAACTTAGAGTTTTAACTAGAGTTCAAACTAATAATAATTAAATGTGTGTAATTAAATGTGTGCAAAGATAAATTTTGTTTCAGCTCCATTTTATGAATTGTCAAAATGTTTCTAATGGCAACAGCTGGTGCCTCTTTTAATTAAATACACAAACGTGTTATTGATTTTAACTCCAGAAGGTATTTGGCTCTGACTGCTTCAGTCTTACTGGAGAAAGAATTTTCTTCTAAGGAATGCTCAGGAAAAGTTTCCCAATGTAGACTTTGGCTCGAACTACTTCCAGGAAACTAGGAAGCAGAAACCAGGCATATCTAGCGGCCGACAGCCCTGAATGCTGTTATACAGACAGTTTTGACCATCGGAGTGAGATCAAGAGGTCACAGCATCATTCACAGGGCGGCACCTGCAAGCTCTGCAGAGCGGTGCATCATCAGCGCACAAGAACGCAATAAATCTGAGTCTCTCTCTGCAGAGATCAGAATCCCAGAGCCGTGATAACGCCACACTGATACACTTGTGTACTAATGCGTGCTCAAACAAAGCACTAACAAAGAAACTGGAAAAACCTGGTGTTCAGCCCCAGCCCAGCTGAGCTCTCACGCTAACACAGTCTTGCACGCCAGTCTCTCTCTGAGTGCCAGCCGCACCGCGCTGTCACGCGAGACTCGGCCTGCGACGGGCTGTCATGTGTGTCACACACACGCACACTCAGCCCAACACCTCATGTCCACACGCTCCCTGCTGAACACGTACTGATGAATCAATTAACCAATTAACACATCTAACGTCTGATGCATGCTATATGTAAGTGCACTTGAAAGTCATCTTGATCGGATGTTTAGCACTGAGAGTCACGCTGCGGTTCTGATAACAGCTCATCACAATGTCATCTTGTGAAGTTTCACAGTTGCTGCTGGCTGATTTGGGTCACCCTAAAAAAAAAAGAAATGACTCTGAACAAAACACTGTCTGCTTTTAAGACCGTTTAAAATTGTTTATGTTGTTGTTGTAATTTTTACTATCCCGATTACTGTTTTCATTTCAAGCTGCAATCCATAACCTTTTTGGATAAAAATGAACAGAAATCAGTTACTGAGCAAGTACATGACAGATCAGCATTCAACACCATCTTATTTCCTACTCCGATTCACAACAGTAAGTTTATAATTATGATTTATAATTTGAGCTGTTGGGTCCGATTTCACAGGAAATGTCTGTCTGTAAACATAAAGACGATCCAGCTACTATGTCACATATGCGGGTACTGTAGATGGTGTGTTTGTAGCTTGTTCTTACAGCAGTTGTTTAGAATTTAAACTTGTCATCCGGGGTAAAGAAAATAAACTGCAATTGTATGTTTTAAACAGAGATGACTGTAAACAGGCAAAAGTTACAAACTGCAGTTTTAAATCAGCATACAGGCAGTAAACTCTGCATAAACACAAAAACAATATATTGTTATATCACATAACAATAACAAGAAACAGATTCATTACTTTGTGTAATAATTATCTTGGAGGAAATGTGCTCAACTGTCATTACAATAATGTTACTTCATGCATATTATAATCTTTATTTTTAAAAGTTCTTTCAATGTCCTTGACAGGTTTTGTGAGAGTCACTTAATTATCAGAAGTCCACCGATTTACAGAAACCGGTGCGAGAAGAGAATCTCATATTTCATGTGGTGAAGTGGGACGTTCCCCACTTGAATGAAGTAAAAATATCAATAAATCAATCAGTTTCATTCTGACATTACATCACATGATCGAAACAAACATCCGTTTATTCTTCCTGAAAACGTCACGTTTCAAAGATGTGCTACTTGAGTCTTTACAGGAAACAACGGACAACCTTCAGAGGTCAGAATGGCCACATGACAAACCACATGACAAATGAAAAGGCCATTACATAATTTTCTAATCTCATGTACAACACACACATGTGCACACACACACACATTTACTTATCTAAATTGGTAGGTTAGAAAGACTTTGTATAAACTTATAAACACTATAACCTAACCCTAAATCAGGACATCCCCCAGAGGAGGTTTTGCTCAGATTTGTCAGGTTTTGCTGACTTTGTCCCAAATATATGGTTAAGTAACCCCCCCCCACCCACACACACACACACGGGCACCTGAACACTTAATAACAACAAAATCAGTTTACAGTAAATTGTGAAACTGTAAATTGTTCCTCAGTCGATACTCCAGGAACTGTTTGACAGTGGAGGTGTATGTTCAGGTCACATGGAAATGGTTGTCATGTTCTCACACTCGTGCGCTGGCTGAGATTGACAGACAGTCGGAAAAAAGTGTCAGCCAGAAACGACGCCCACCTGACACCGACCAATCAAGAACAGGAAGGAAGTGACAGGAATATTAGGGCAAGAGCAACAAACACCTTAAGTAAACTTCCAGCTACTGAAACCGAGAGATAAACGCAACACAATAAGGGTGTGAAGGTCACGAGAGGACATTTACAAACTGTGACAGCTTTGAAAATGGAGGAATTTCAAAGACTGTTCTGTGCTCAATTCAACTTAAGCTCCACAGACAACATTTGTGACAGGCTGTTAATTCCCACAGAAAATCATTTCAACTCTTCAAACGAACAGCAGCTTGTTCAAGCGCATTAACACAAACAACACAATGTTTTACCTACTATACTTTTGTTGATGTTCTACATGAATTTGACATAAATGGTTTAAATCCTTTCCTGGCAGTAATATTAAGCATTTTACATTTATGCATTTTGCAGAAGCTTTTGTCCGAAGTGACTTACAGTGCATTTAAGCTATACATTTGATCAGTATTTGCGATCCCTGGGAATCAAACCCACAACCTTTTGTGCTGCTAATGCAATGCTCTACCAGTCTACCAGACATTTAAATGCAGCAACAATGCCACTTTTGCATTCTGATTGGTCGTCTTTCTTTAATTAATTTTGCAGATGCCTGCTAAATGTCGTGACAGTCTGCAGCATTTAATTTACACAGCACTGAAGACTGAAACACTTCAACAACGTTCTCACTGCAAGCCCTTTCATCAGGAAACACACATTCTGTCACACTAGTATGATGTTAATAATATAGCTGAGTTTTCACAGTGGTGTGTATTTTAATGCTTATGAGATCAATCAAACCTCAGATATTCTTTGAATTTGAGACGAACATTGCGTGATAAATAGCCGCCCAACTCCATCTGTCACCACTCGGCCACATGTCGAACCACGAGGGGAGAGATTAGACAAAACAAATGAACTGCCTTCTCAATCGATGCCCCCCCCCAGCACTCTGGGACTCACTCAACTTCCTGTTTTGAGGAATTTCCTGTGCTGAGAACGAAAGAAGGAAAGAAAGAGGCAGAGAGGCGTAGAGGCACGTACCTCACCCTCGTACAACCTCCCCCCGAGCGAGGGGGCAGGGGGCGGTGTTTATTGATCTTACTCACACGCATATTATAAAGAGGAACTTTGGTATAGGTCTTTAGCACGCTATGGGAATCTTTAGAGGTTGTGCCGCAAACAGGGCGTTTTCTGGCCCGTTATCAGCATTGGGTCGCCCTGCAGAGGAAACGCCACCAAAGATGCCAGACGGCAGCGGGACGGGAGCGCTGATAACTGCTGCAGCATTCCTGCGTCCTGCCAAGAGCCACATCATTCTCCTATTTAGGGAAACTTCCAGGAAAAACTCGGAAATAATAATGAAACAATTTCTCTAGGGGGAATAAACAGGGTTGCCGTGTGTTATAAAGACAAATACTGCACACATATCAGTTCAATGCCAAAGGTCACCTGCCCCAGATAAACACAACAGATTACAGGTGCCTGTTCAAGGTTCACTAGATCATAAATGAACGGCACAAGTTTTAATAAACTGCACTCAGGAATCTGTGCGGCAGTCACATTTATCTTCAGCTTTAAGTGTTGGTAATAACAACCTCAGTGGTTTAATTTTGAGGTTGTAAGACTGTTTCCATAATGTTTCCATTAAGCAACAAAAATGTTAAAAAATGTTATTTTGAATGTTCTAGGAATGTTTCAAATGTCCAGTTGTATTAACATTACTGCTTAGGTTCTAAGAACATTATTCAAACATTTTTTAATACTGTGATTTTTTTAAAATATATATCATATAACAAAGATATGCGATATAACTTAAAAAATGTTCTACTAACAACATTGCAAGAAAGTTTTATCAAAGTTTTATCTGGTATAACACCAGTATTGAAAACCACTGTCTTAAACAACCTCCACAAAATTTTATTTCTGCATTTTAAGATATCTGGATTTCAAAACAATTATGGGACGTTCATTAAAGCGAATCATGAACATCACAATATGTCCTTCACAAAACACAATATGAATGCTACAGGTCAGAGCTTCTCACAATCAAACACACGGTGTCTGGCTGCTATGGAGAAAAAGAGACATTAGCTAGAAACCTCCATCTAAACTGTATCTATTTAACTAAGAACTGACTTCAGTGCGCAGTCGTGACGTTTGAGAGACCTCTCACCTTTGTGCAGCAGTGCAGCAGGAGGGCTGCTGGTGACTGCGTGACTGCCGTTTCTACTGTGTGATGATGAGGAAGATGATGAAGACGACGACGATGATGATGTCGGGACAGAGCTGAATCCTCTTCCATTTCCAATCTTAAGAATCTTCAGTTCCTTTATGTCTATTGCGCTGCATGAAATAGCAAAATTATTTGATGCTATTTAGATTTAATGATTTCTGTCTAAATCCATAAGCAGGTGGGCATGTACAACCAGATACAAACAACTAGGGGTGTCACAATAAACCGGTATTGACAATAACCATGATATTAATAACCATGATTATTGATACAGTGTTTATATTACACATATGATCACGAATAATTCAGCGTCAGTATCTGGTTGACACTCCAACACAGTAGGTGGAGCTATTGCACTCATTTAACATTTTGTCTTAAGAGCCACAGTGGTTACAATCTCTCTCTGCCCCCGTACACTTGTGTGAATCCATGAATAATCAAAACTAAAGATGAATTTGACTCGTGGCCATATTTATTCTGATAATATTGTTACCGTGAATGTTTTTGGCCAAAAATCTGAAAATCTGATACAGTGACAGCTCTATGGCCAACACAAATTAATTATCTTAATCATTAGCTTTCAAAATTACAAAGAATTAATCCATTGTGTACATTGATGCTGAAACATACAACATTCACGGTAGAATTCCCACCTGAAGGTGACCTCAGTCACAGAGCAAGGGATGCCATTGTGAAACGGCCGTCGGAGGGTAATGGTCTGATTTTTTGGGTCGACTGCAGACACTTCACCCTGGTACACACCTAAAGTGACCCCACAATTGATGGACACCAAACAGCCCAGCCAGTCTTCAGCCATTAACTTCACCTGCTCCTGTCACAGGAAATGACATCATCATCATCATCAAGTATGACAGACATGCTGTACAACATCACAGACACACACAGCAGCTCCAGTATTAATGTAATGGTGTACTACTAACACAAACAGTGTGTTAGTGTTACCCTAACACTGTACCACAGCCCAATCACAGCCCAATCACACCACAGCCCAATCACACCACAGCCCAATCACACCCCAATCACACCACAGCACAACCACACCACAATCACACCGCAATCACAGCACAGCACAATCACACCGCAATCACAGCACAGCACAACCACACCACAGCACAGCACAACCACACCACACCACAGCACAACCACAACCACAACCACAGCACAACCACAACCACAGCACAACCACACCACAATCACACCACAACCACACCACAGCACAATCGCACCACACCACAACCACAGCACAACCGCACCACAACCACACCACAATCACACCACACCACAACCACAGCACAACCACACCACAGCACAACCACAGCACAATCACACCACACCACAACCACAGCACAACCACACCACAATCACAGCACAACCACACCACAACCACACCACAACCACACCACAACCACACCACAACCACACCACAACCACAGCACAGCACAATCACACCACAACCACACCACAACCACACCACAACCACACCACAACCACACCACAACCACACCACAGCACAACCACACCACAACCACACCACAACCACACCACAACCACAGCACAACCACAGCACAACCACACCACAACCACAGCACAACCACACCACAGCACAACCACACCACAGCACAACCACACCACAGCACAACCACAGCACAACCACAGCACAACCACACCACACACAGCACAACCACACCACAGCACAACCACACCACAATCACACCACAATCACACCACAATCACACCACACCACAACCACACCACAATCACACCACAACCACACCACAGCACAATCACACCACAACCACACCACAGCACAATCACACCACAACCACACCACAATCACACCACAACCACACCACAGCACAACCACACCACAGCACAATCACACCACAACCACACCACAGCACAATCACACCACAACCACAGCACAATCACACCACAATCACACCACAACCACAGCACAATCACACCACAATCACACCACAATCACACCACAATCACACCACAACCACACCACAGCACAACCACACCACAGCACAACCACACCACAATCACACCACAACCACACCACAGCACAATCACACCACAGCACAATCACACCACAACCACACCACAACCACACCACAACCACACCACAACCACAGCACAACCACAGCACAACCACAGCACAATCACACCACAACACAACCGCAGCACAACCGCAGCACAACCGCAGCACAACCGCACCACAGCACAACCACACCACAACCACACCACAGCACAACCGCACCACAACCACACCACAGCACAACCGCACCACAACCACAGCACAACCACACCACAACCACAGCACAACCACACCACAATCACACCACACCACAGCACAATCACACCACAACCACACCACAATCACACCACAACCACACCACAACCACACCACAGCACCACACCACAGCACAATCACACCACAACCACAGCACAATCACACCACAACCACACACAATCACACCACACCACACACACACAACACCAGCACAACCACAGCACAATCACAGAAACCACACACAACAAAACACAACCACACCAAAACAACAAGAAACAAGCACAACCACAGCACAACCACACCACAGAAACCACAGCACAACCACAGCCACAACCACAGCACGCACAACCACACCACAACCACACCACAGAACCACACCACAACACACCAAGAACCACACCACAGCACAACCACAACCACACAAACCACACCACAACACACCACAGCACAACCACACCACAGCACAACCATACCACAGCACAACCACACCACAGCACAACCACAACCACAGCACAACCACAGCACAACCACACCACAACCACACCACAGCACAACCACACCACAACCACACCACAATCACAGCACAACCACACACAACCACACCACAACCACAATCACAGCCAACAACCACACCACAACCACACCACAGCACAACCACAACCACAACCACAACCACAGCACAATCACACCACAACCACAGCACAACCACACCACAACCACACCACAGCACAACCACAACCACAGCACAACCACAATCACAGCACAACCACACCACAGCACAACCACAGCACAACCACACCACAGCACAACCACAGCACAACCACAGCACAACCACACCACAACCACACCACAGCACAACCACACCACAGCACAACCACAGAAACCACACCACAGCACAACCACAACCACAACCACAGCACAACCACACCACACCACAGCACAACCACACCACAGCACAACCACACCACAACCACACCACAGCACAATCACAGCACAACCACAACCACAGCACAACCACAACCACAGCACAACCACAGCACAACCACAGCACAACCACACCACAACCACACCACAGCACAACCACACCACAGCACAACCACAACCACAGCACAACCACAACCACAACCACAGCACAACCACACCACAGCACAACCACACCACAACCACACCACAGCACAATCACAGCACAACCACAATCACAGCACAACACAACCACACACACACAATCACAGCACAACCACAATCACAGCACAACCACAATCACAGCACAACCACAGCACAACCACACCACAGCACAACCACAATCACAGCACAACCACAATCACAGCACAATCACACCACAGCACAGCCACAGTACTTTATTGCAGTATCAGGGGATGGTAATACGCCACACTATCAACAAAAGCTGCATTTCCAGCAGGTGTTTACAGAAGTAACTGAGATGTTGCGTTTAGTCAAAGTGTTTGTAAATATTTGTTTTCAGTGTTTTGTTCTGTTATCACAAACCGGTGTCTTTACTTGACTGCTATTCAACAGCCTATTTAAAGAAGCCGCTGCTTGCGCGTTTATAGTTTTTATTGTGTCTCAGTTTAAAGTTGTTGAAGTCAAGATATACCTGCAGTGACTTTTGCTGGAAACTCTCAGCGCGTTTGCTTGCTGTCAGGAGATGTCGCGCCCTGATGACGTCACTGTCGGCAGGCTTGCCTTCTGCAGCATTTGATGACACTGTTGTGATATATGTTGTGGGAATGTTATCATGGTACTACCATGTTTTTGGACATGGCCTATGCTTTTGCCATACATTTGTTATGCTATTTCTGGACATTATGGTAATTACACAGTTTTATGATGATGCTTCAGGTTTTTAAGCTTTAATTTAAGAGTCAATAAATCTTAAAGACAAAGCCGAGGGATTGTTAAAAAGTTTTATTTTTTAAAATAGGTTATGTTTAGCTTATGTTGTTTTGTGTGACTACACAGGTAAAGCTGTGAGGAATCTGTAGATAGAGATGTTCACAATTAAAGTTTTTTATTTATTCAGCAATCATAAATATGTGGTGCAAACACAATGCACCTGTTCACAGAGTTGAGACCTCATTTGCTGTAATTATTTATTAAATGACAGCTTTAGTCCTTCAACTGTTGTATTCCTTCATTATACAAAAAAATCACCTGCCACGAAGAGCATCAGGTCAATACAATTAAACAAGAAGTAATATCAAGGACAAGTTCATCTAGAATTAAAATGAATGCCCAGAAGCACCTTACAGAAAAAACAGATATAAAACAGCGAGTTAAACAAACGTAACACATGGAAAATGTGCTAATAACTGTATATTTACAGGCAGATCACATTATGGGATCTTAATCAGATATTAGAAAATAGCTTCAGTGTGTCTCTCATTGAGACGAGGAATTTTTATAAAGCTTATGAAAATTAAACAGGCATTCATTCGAAAGACTGACACAAAATCAGCTTTAGACGCATTGCTGTCACAGACACGTTTTCATCTGCGCTGTAATTGGAAGCACAAATATTTGTTCAACATTTTCAGAATGTTAATCTGCATATGAAACGAAGATGCATGTACACGATAAGAGACTTAAGCTTATGAGTTGTGCAGTCCAGCATGATTGAAATAACTGCAGCAAAATGCCCCAGATGCTTTGACCTGCATCAGGCTGATACAAACATCACTCAAATATTTGGCATTGCGAGCTGATGTTGAGGTTTTTACCAGACCAGAATCATGAGCGAAAACGCTACAGATTAAACCTGAACTCGGACGAACTTTCATTCAGATCATGACGAGGTCCACTGAATTTGAACCCCGGTTGTGCTGTGGCCCGCAGCTGACAGCGCTTGTGTTTCATGGTCAGCCCGTACTCGGGTGTCATGTCCAGCATTTCTCCAGGCAGGCTGCTGAACTTTAACCTCTGGAGAAGGATGGCCAGGAAGAGAAAGACCTCAGCTCGTCCAATTGACTCTCCGATGCATCTGCGCTTGCCCAAACCAAAAACCAACACCTTCTCTCCTTCCATCTTGTTCAGTTCTGTGGCGTCTGCACTGAGGAAGCGATCAGGGTTGAAAGATGACGGATCCTTCCATAGTTCTCTGCAGATAGAGACACCAAGTTCAGCTTTATTTTTGATAACATTTCTCCTCAATTCATTAGTGATAAATCCTTGAAGCTACGAGGAACTTACGGGTCATGATTCACATGCCACTGGTTCACAAACACACAGGTGTCTTTGGGAATGAAGTATCCATTCAGTGAGGTGTCTTTAGTGGTACTGAAAGAGAGGAACATGAGCGATCATTGTAACTGACCAATGTCATGTTATTTATGCCTACAGTTTTCTTTACTGGTTTTCTGGTCATTTAATCAGCTTTAACCTGTCTTTAACCTTTAATCTTTAACCTGATTCACATGTTATTTTCCCTTGAGCCAGTTGTGAACTAAGTTTCAGCAGTAACTCACCAGTGAGGAATGGTGAAGGGAAGGAATGAGGAATGCCGGAAGATCTCCAGAATAAAGGCCTCCAGGAGCGGCGTCTCAGATCTGTCAGATAGACGAGGTGTGCGGTCCATTCCGATCTTTTCATCTAAAGAGAACATTCAAAAATCATTTTTTAGGCCGTTGTTACTAACACAGGAAGTAGAAACATGCAGAATGCAATAAAATAGAAAGACCTGTAATTAATGCACTTCCTTAGTGACGGTAGATAAATAGATTTAAAAAGTAATATAGACAGAAAGACAGACAGACACTCACTTATCTCTCTGTGCAGTCGTTCCTGGATCTCAGGGTAAGACACTAAATACATAATACCCCAAGAGAGAGCCGTGCTGATAGTGTCAAAACCTGTCAACAAGCACAGACAAAATCAGGGACTCATCACATCACATCTAACCCACGTGTTTCACAATGCTCTCCCTTAACTCACCAGCTCCAAAGAGATCGTTGACTATTCCCACAATCTTCTCATCGGACACTTGGACGTTGGAGTTTTCATCCAGTTTCCTGTCCTCACAGTGATCGATGAGAGAATCAGTGATGTCACGGATGTTGTTCTGAAACAGATGAAAACACTTGTGGTGAGCTTTGCAGATGCCACTGTATATATAATATGAGTTTTTAAAGCTGCAATCTGTAACTTTTGCCTCTCTACCTCCATCTCTGCTCGAAACATAACATTACTTGAGGATGTTTAAAACTGAAGTTTCATTTCACAAGCCACAAAAACACACCATCTACAGTACCAGGACATTGGTGATATAGGAGCCAGATCTTCTTCTGTTTACAGACGTACATTTCATGCGAAATAACAGTGTATTATAAACCTACCATTGAGAATCAGGGTCATGCACTTTCGCATGACAGATCATTTTTGTTCATTTTCAACCAAAAACATGTTACAGGCTTTAAACAGGACGTCAAGTCAAGGTGGCCCACCTTGTCAAAGCTGTCGTAATGGTCCTTCACGATCTTCTGCATGAAGCTGTTGAATCGAGCATTGATTTCCAGAAACTTCTTCATCGTTTTGCTGGGCAGAAAGCGCAGGAACGGAATGAAGTCCGAGGGGTTGCCGTTCCCCACGACCTTTCCAAACTCATCGCTCATGTTGACCAGGCGCAACAGCTCCTCATCATCGTGGCCGTACCGGCGGCCGAAACAGATGCCGCAGATCACATTGGCCACCGACACCACGATGTAACGGAACGGGTCGAAGCTTCCGTCGGTCTGCATGACGCTGTTGAGTCTCTCTATCAGATACAAACCCTCTTTGCTGATGTGCTCCTCCAGAGCGCACGAATACGCGGAGCTTTCGCCCTGCACCGTCGCGAATGACCGCAGGGCACTGAGTGCCAACTTGCGGCGTGTGCGCCACACGCCGACCTGGTCCGTGCTGAAGGCCAGACTCTTGCCATTACTGATGAACTGGGTGCTGTACAGGTCTGGTCGACCCGCAAAATCTTCACCCTGTTTCAGGAGAGCCTGACGGATCGCCTCGTTCCCACTCAGCACCACCACGGGACGCATGCCAATTTGGATCTGGTAGACAGGACCGTAGCACTTGCTCATGGCAGTCAGACTAAGGTGAGGGTTGTTGCCAACTTCCAGGACATTCCCGATGATGGGAAGAGGCTTTGGGCCAGGAAGCTTCTGGAGCCCCTCTGGAATCTTGGTGCGCATGAGGCGCATGAGGAGGTAGACCACACATATGGTTATAATGGCCACAAGACTCTCAGATACAGAGATCGGGCCCAAAACAGGAAGAACTGTCAAAGCCATTGTTATCTTCTTTTGTTCCGTTTCCCACAGTAATCTTTTTCCTTGCTGGCGGTGAACAGATTCCCTGCTTGAAACAGAAGACAGATATATAAGACTGGATAGAGAGAGAGAGAGAGAGAGAGAGAGAGAGAGCAAAAGTGTGTAGTAACATTTCTTGGATCAATGATACTGAAAAGGTGTGTCTTTCTGCAACCTGTTTTTCTTTTTCTTTGCACTGCATTGCATGTGTTGCAAGAACTTTTTTTTTTAAGTTTATTACTGCAACTAAGTAATTAACCGAGTTTCTTGCAGTGGAAGCACATGCACATTGGTTGTTATTTGCAATTTCGCAGAATTCATTAATGATAAACTAAAGGGCATACAGGGCAGATTCATGTAAACCATGCAATGAAAAGAAAGTGCATATATTGGAAAAAGGAGCATGTCACAGCAGTCAGCAAAAAAAAAAAAAAAACAAATAATGAATTGTTTTCTTCCTGTGCAGGAATGAAAGTTAACAGTTAAAGTTCAATCTTCCTTTGCCAAAGACATTTTCTTTTATCTGAAGATGCTGAAATGATCATACAGGTAGAAAAGATAAAGAATGCTCAAAAGTAAGGCAAAATCTAGCAGCTGAAACCTCTGTTAAGGCATTTAACAGTACGTCCACCAGCCAGTTAACAGATCATGATGTTTTCTATGATAATGAAGGTCACTATGGACATCGGGCTCACCTGAAGCGACGTGAGGAATGATTTTCTTCTTCTCTGCTGATTGAGAGTCAATTAGCTGAACTCCAGAGGAGTGCTGCGGTATTCCAGCGGATAAATCTTATATACAGGAGAGCTCGTCGCGATTGGCTGCCGTCCGTGTGACGTCAGAAGAACGCTTTGTGAATGGGACGCGAGTGAACATCTCACACTAACTCTAGCCGAGGGCGAGAACAGCTACTGAGTCTCTAAACGATTAAATATACGTGCAAATATATGTGCAAAGACTTAAAAACGACAGAGTATGTGTGAAAAGAGAGAACAGGCTCTCTAAGTGACTGTGTAAATGTGTTTGTCTGACGCTTTGCGTGATGTGTTAATGTTTTACCAAAGCCATCGCAAATTATCATCGTGTCTGTGTTTTACGAGACACCAATATAATGCGGATGAGGGGACTAACTTTGTAAATAACAGCATTGCAATGAAAAGCAAGGGAAAAAGACAAAAACGTTTATTTTACCTAACAGAGTTGACCTAAAATAAATTTACTTATCGGACTTAATTTGCACCGTTTCGTTGGTGCAGCTACTATGAGAGTTTAAATATCGAAAAACACTTTGGTCGTGGATCTACGAAATGCTCTGGTGGCGTTTAACAATGATTTGTTTTATTACCTGTATTACCAACAATGAGGTGAGACATATTTGCAGCAGCACGTCCGATCATTTTTCATACATTTGGCCATGAATTACGCGCTGGTCACTCATTAAGCGACAATGTCTGTGAAATATGCCTTCACACGTATTTCACAGTTCATCTCCCTGACTGTCTGAAGAGGAAAAGCTGACAAACGGGGACCCACGACGATCCTAAAAGTGGGACTTGCGTTTGCAAGATACCTGGTGGACACGCACGGCGACTTTGGGCAGCTTGCATTTAAAATGAGAGAACGCATTAAAAGCATCAAAAGCATTAAATGCATTAAAAGCATTAAACGCATTAAATGCATTAAACGCATTAAAAGCATTAAATGCATTAAAAGCATTAAATGCATTAAATGCATTAAAACAATCCGGTTTGTTTCTTTGGGAAGCATCTCGTAACCTCAGACTGTTATCACGCATCGAGACACGCACTGCGAACTCATCAAACGCATCGCGTGCGTGCGCCTGAGGCGCGCGGGTTAAAGATTGGCCACGTCGCGTGAGAGCGCGAGCGCGCGGATGCTGAGGGCGGAGGAGCGTGCACGAGTTCACCTGCATTTGCTTTATCACGCATCTCACCGTACGTGAGGACGTGCCGCTCATAAACATGCAAATGCAACATTATTTATTTGTGCACTTGTTGGGGGAGAAAAGGGCATCCGTGCAGCTTGCGCCCGTGTGCTCGTGATTGTGTTGGGAATGGCCTGTTTTATTACCTGTGGTTTGTGTTTGTGTGAAGGGGCAAGTATACTCTGTATAGTATACTCTGTATAGTATACTCTGTATAGTATGTTCTGTATAGTATGTTCTGTATAGTATGTTCTGTATAGTATACCCTGTATAGTATACTCTGTATAGTATGTTCTGTATAGTATGTTCTGTATAGTATGTTCTGTATAGTATACTCTGTATAGTATGTTCTGTATAGTATGTTCTGTATAGTATACTCTGTATAGTATGTTCTGTATAGTATACTCTGTATAGTATGTTCTGTATAGTATGTTCTGTATAGTATATTCTGTATAGTATACTCTGTATAGCATACTCTTCTGTATAGTATGTTCTGTATAGTATACTCTGTATAGTATACTCTGTATAGTATGTTCTGTATAGTATGTTCTGTATAGTATACTCTGTATAGTATGTTCTGTAT
>JAZGTH010000086.1:2272500-2347500 GCA_036877525.1 Chromobotia macracanthus | reverse complement strand
TTACACAATTACAACCAGAATTTGACAACAAAAGCAAAATAATTTTTGAACTATATGGTTTTTGCTTTCTTCTCATTTTTTGTTATGCTGGTTGAAAGTCTCTTCACACCCTGATAGCATCACTAAGTAAAGTGCCCTAAATATATTTATACATTTATATATTTCTGAGGAAGATGCAGGACCATAAAATGTTCATCCAATTATTGCATTCGGTGCGAATGCAACTGTTTGGTTTATGAGGACTCTCCATATCTGTAATATTTTTGATACTGTACAAACTACATATTCTATCAGCTAACCAAACCCCCAAAACCAAACCATCACATTTTTGCAATTTGATCATTTACTATGTTTGAAGCGATTCATTTATGACACAAGAAGTGTCCCCATAAACCATGTTTACACTGTTATACATGTCATTATTCACATTCGTATCCCCCTAAACCACATATGCAAACTCTCCCACACACACATACATATAAATACAATATTTCCTTACTATGGCCTGTTATTTTCATGCCTATTGCCTCCTAAATGTCATATCAAACCCAATTTTCACTGCACATCCTTGGCCAGAATAAACTGCAAATGCACTAAGCCACTAACCCCAGTCCTAATCACAATCCAACACATTTCCCATTGTTGTTTTTACATTTTTATGATTTTTATTATTACTTTTATTATTATCATCGATGAGTTTTCCGGACGTGTCAGCTTGCGTGTGGGTTTTCTGTGCAAATCAGCAAGCAGGCGAATGAGGTCAAGCTCCTATCCGGTGAACCAAGCACGCAAGCTCGCACACCCGCACGTCCCTGCGGGGTCACCCGCATCCACCAGCGCCTGAAAAGTGCGTGAAGGAGGGCGAGCGTGAGAGCGCAGGCGCAGGCGCACGCAGGCGCAGGCGCAGGCGCGGCTCGGGGTTTGAGAGTCATTGTGTGGAGAGCTATTGTGCTCGGGTGCGAGTGACCGCGGGTCTCGGAGGAGTAACAATGGTTGCGTGCGGAAAGCCGAACCGGCGATCAATCTGAGTGTCACCTCTGCGCTTCTGCTGACTCCCACAAACATGAACGCGCACAGAGAAGCGCGTGACCGCCTGACACGCAACCCTGCTAACACATTTAGGTTGTAGGAAACGTTTCCGTAACGTTTGCGTAACGTTAGGTCATGAAAACGGTGAAAAGTGAAGTTAGTTATTATAAGGACGTTATGCAAACCTTTTACATTCTGTAACGTTTTTAAAACGTTCCACTAACTACTTAATGTAAACGCTTCTTTAACAACTTAAGAATAACGTTTCTAAAATGTTATATATGTTATATATATATATATATAAGTTAATATAATAGTATAAAATATATAATATAAGTTATATATAAGTTAATATAATAGTATAAAATATATAATATAAGTTATATATAAGTTAATATAATAATATAATATATATATAATATAAGTTACGTATAAGTTAATATAATAGTATAATATATATAATATAAGTTACGTATAAGTTAATATAATAGTATAATATATATAATATAAGTTACGTATAAGTTAATATAATAGTATAATATATATAAATATAAGTTACGTATAAGTTAATATAATAGTATATATTATTATATAAATAATATATATATAATATAAGTTATATATAAGTTAATATAATAATATAATATATATATAATATGTATAGTTAAATGTTATATATAAATAGTTAATATAATATTATATATATATATATAATATAAGTTATATATAAGTTAATATAATAATATAATATATATATAATATAAGTTACGTATAAGTTAATATAATAGTATAATATATATATAATATAAGTTACGTATAAGTTAATATAATAGTATAATATATATAATATAAGTTCTACTAACGTTACTGCAACGTTAACGTTTTTGATCACCTTTTTTTTTGAGAAAGTTAGCCAACGCAAATACATAAAAATGTCATTTATAAGTAAGGACGTTCCAGTAGCTGGTTTTGTTAAGCGTGGCTTACTTCTGGGGACATTTGTTGCGCAAGTTTGCATACAGTCAGGTTAAACACACACACACACACACACACACACACACCCCTCCCGCTGTGCTCGAACCCTGAGCACTGGGCAGGTTAATCATCGCGTGCAGACTGTGTTTGCTTGCGCTGTGCCAGGGGTCAGCCGGGGGGAGGAGGGTGGACGGTCACCCATTTATCAAAAACAATCACCACAGACACGCTACTGTTGTGTAAATAGCAGAGTTGGCTGAGATTGTAGCCGATTTTTTCTGTGTCTGAATGATGTGCTAATCTAATAAGAATGATATTTTTAGAATGAGCTGTTCTCATTGTGCATGGGGACAATACCGCTGCCCTCATGCGTTTCGTGAGCCAAAATCACCCAGCTGTGTACCCATGTGAAGAATTCAAAGAATGGCATCAAATGCATTCAATGCTTCGTGCAGAGACATCTACATCTCACAGTTTTGGTCGATTTTTTTTTTTTTGCATTTATGCATTTGGCAGATGCTTTTATCCAAAGGGACTTAAAGGGCATTCAAGCTGTAAGTGTGATCAGTATGTGGGTCCCCCGAGAATCGAACCGACCACAATTTGCACTGATAACACAATGCACCACCGGTTGAGTTACAGAAACACTGTGACACACTTTTTCCATTCTGTCATTGAAAGAGAATGGCAGAAGTGAAAAAGAAAGCAAAACATCATAATGCATTACAGTTTTAAGTCACTGTACATCATGATCCCTGACCCTGAAATCTGGGGATACCTGATGATTTATCATCACTATATCCCACATCCCTATATAACATGTCTAAGTTATAATTCTACGCTGTTTCATGACTAAATACTCAGACTCGTGTTCTCCAGGTACTCGTGTTGATGTGGGAGTTCAGCCAGATTCCTCGGGGTCTGGAGAGGACAATGCACTGGGCATTTGTTGCATGATCTGTGTTTTCACTGGCCGGCACCCAGCTCTCGTCAGCCATGTTGAGTAACTCACTGAACCCGACTAAAGCACAACAAACCCCTCAGCCTGACCGAGACAGGATGTCCATCTACAGCCTGTTGCTAACTGTGTGTATGTGTGCATATGTGCATGTGTGTGTGTGTGCATGTGTGTCAGCCTGTTGCTTACTGTGTGTGTGTGTGTGTGCATGTGTGTCAGCCTGTTGCTTACTGTGTGTATGTGTGCATATGTGCATGTGTGTGTGTGTGCATGTGTGTCAGCCTGTTGCTTACTGTGTGTATGTGTGCATATGTGCATGTGTGTGTGTGCATGTGTGTGTGTGTGTGTGTTGTGTGTGTGTGTGCATGTGCATGTGTGTGTGTGTGTGTGTGCATGTGTGTCAGCCTGTTGCTTACTGTGTGTATGTGTGTGTGTATGTGTGTGCGTGTGTGAATATGTGGTTTACAAGGACACAAATATAACAATGTACAATGTTAATACGTATAACAATGTAAACGTGGTTCATGGGGACACTTGTCCTCATAAACTGCATGGCATAACATACTAAACAGTGATTTTTTTGTTAATTAAAAAATGGCACACGTTTTCTGTGAGGATTAGCTGTAGAGGGAGATAAAATATACAGTTTGTACAGTATAAAAACCATTATGTCTATGGAGAGTCCTCATAAACCACATATGCCAATGCATGTGTGTACACATGCTAGGCCTGTAGCTGAAAAGATATTTCAATTAAAGTAAACACTAATTATAATGACAGATAAATTAAAAGGCCCAAGTAAATGATAAAATATACAGAGGTTTTAATATTGTCTCTCTGGAAATTTCCTCAGTTTTCCAAGGAAACAACCTATAAGGAAAGTCCAGAGCCGTTAATCTGTCTGTTCCAGCAAGGAAACGTTATGAAACATTTGTCTTTATTTTTATAAGATTATGGCACATTGTTTATGTGTTTATTGTCTTAACTTGCATGCTCACACGATGATTGATAAATGATGAGTGATTGTAATAACTTTCATAGATTTCCTGTTGCACTTGTACACGTTGACACACGCGTTTTAAACATCCTGCTGTTTGGTTGCATAATTATAATTCATGCAAGATTTTACAAGATCATAGATGAGGATAATAATAATAATAATAATAATAAATGTAGTCAGCACAAATCCTGAATAAATAGTTTTTCACGCCAAGCCCTCAATTTGTGTCTTATGAGAAAGTGTCTTATATTTTTCCTCAGGTACTGTTATGATGTCATCAGAATAAAAACCATACACCCTAGTAAGCACAAAACACAGGTTTAAGGTTCTTCATAGTGATGCCATAAATGATTCTTCTATGGCATCGTTCAGCACGTTTATTTTTAAGAGTGTAGCATCATGGCAGCAGGTTTTGAATGAGCAAACACTTCTCATGTTTTCTCTATTTCTTGGCAATACAAGAAATGTTTTGTCACTTTTTGTACATTTGTGTCATGCAAAGTCAGCACATTACATTGTTTACAATAACACATGTAATCCCAGCTAATTTTAGGTTGTAAGAATGCTTTCCATTTAGTGACAAAAAGTTAAAACATTCAAAACATCCAGTTTTTTAGATGCTGTATTAACTTTATTACTTGTTTTTAGGAACATTAAAAATTTTTTTAATTCTGCAATGTTTTTAAAACAGTCCACTAACTACTTAGTTAAGGATAGGTTTTTATATATGAAATATATAGAACAAAGAAAACGTTTCACTAACATTACTAACATAAGTCCTAAGCCCTTCTTAAATACACTATAGGTCACTTTGGATAAAACTTCTGCCATAAGCATCCACATTAAACGCTTTTCTACAGTTTGGTAAACACACAGTGGCTTCAAATGCATGAATTACTGTACATGCAATCAAACAGAACACATTTATGCATTAATGCAAAGTGGCTTACAGTGCATTCAAGGACGTGTTCCCTGGGAATCAAACCCACAACCTTTGCTTTGCAAACACAAAGTTCTACCAACTGAGCTACAGGAACACACAGAATAACATGCAGATTTGGTTAAGAAGGTGATATTGATAATGTGAGTTCTATATAAACTGTTGTCCCCGCAGGCTGATGCTGTTCCTACCCGTCTCCCTCACTGGCATGTGGCAGAGAGCCACAGACTGCCTGATTCTCATCGTCTCACTTTTTCCTCGCCTTGTTCTTTCTTGTATTCACACAAAGATTTAAAGTCGGGCAATTAAAATCAGTGCCAAAGTCATCAGAGTCAAAACATCCTTCTTTATTTGTGAAGGGAGCATCTAAGGTCCTGGTACACAGCAGATACGCTGGATATATAATGTTTAGGTTTTGTTGTGGTGTCGTCTGTCAAAGACTCGTCAAGATGTGTGATAGAAATGTGCCGTCAGCTCCATTGACCTGTCAGTCAAACTCTAACTGCTGATTTGACTTTGACTCTCATCCAATAAGAAACAGAGCAACAGGTAACTGCCAATAAAAATCACCTTTAATTATCAGCACAGAAGAGATAAAACAGTGCCCGTACACCACTGTTCAGCCAAGGGCTGTTGTGCTGCAGTTTATAGGGCCTTTGGTCGACACAATCAAAGAAACCAAGCCAGTCACTTGAAAAGAAGATCAAAACGTGTCTGAGGTCTTAATTAATATGACTTTGTAGAGACTGTGAGATTTATTATCTCATACGTCTGATGTGTGAAAGTTCTGTGTTGTTCTGTGATCAGTGTGAGGTGCCCTAACCCAGCTACCAATTTTAAATTGTAAGAATGTTTCCCTAATATTCCCATTAGCTAACAAAAACATTAAAATGTTCTAGAAATGTTCAAAACGTCCAGTTCAAGACATTGTATTACCATTATTGTTTGGTTATGAGAAAAGTATTCAAACCTTTTTTTAAATTCTGTTTTTAAAACAGTCCACTAACAACTTAAGAATAATGTTTCTGAAATATATATGATATATATGATATACAATGTTAAAAAAGCATTCTATTAAGATTACTGCAAAAACTTTTTGATAACTTCGAGAGAACTTTTTGAGAACGTTAGCCAATGTTCTGACAGCATTACCTGTTTGCTGGAAAGCTCTGCCTGAACAGATGCAAAACTGTGGTTGAGGAGCAGAGGTGAAGCCATCATTAGCTGTTATTACTTCTTTGACTTCGGCCTGTAAGAAACAGCAACAACAAACACTTACAAAAGAACACAATCGCAACTCATAGCACCGGACAACACGACTACAAGCTCTTCAGAAAATGTAAAAATGTTTCAAGCTATTTTTATTGTGGATATTTTGAAGATATTCAATTTAGAAATGTAATTATACAGATAAATGTGATGTGTATTGTTGTTCTGTCTGGGTGTGTCAGTAAAATGTGCTTCTCTCATTAAACTTCATTGGCTCAGCATGTTTCTCTCTCAGATAAAGAAAGTGCAGTGACTAAATGTGCCGGAATGTTTCACAATACACAATAAACACAAGACGCTCAAGCAGCCATACATGAGCCCTGTCCCAGCTAACAATTTCACGTAGTAAGACCGTTTCTTTAACTTTTCCAATGAGTAACAAAAACGTTAAAAATGTTTTTTTTTTAATGTTCGAGCAACGTTTAAAAGTCCATTTTTTAGACCTTGTATTAACATTATTCATTTGTTAAAGGAATGTTATTCCAACATTTTTTAATTCTGTAATGTTTTCAAAATGACTACTGTTTTTGATATAGACATACAACATTGAAAAAACATTTTACTAACATAAAATGTATGTTATATAATGGCACAAAACACAGTCACGCATTTGTACACACACTTACAGGCTAAAGCAGTCACACACACACTGACACATACACAAGCCTTATGTTTTTTTGTCCTGTGGTCACTACAGCTACATATAACCATGTTTGGTGAATAACACATCCTTTACTTGTGAAATAAACTTGTAAAAAAGTGTACACTATAGGGACCCTAAAATTAACAAGGTATAATGCTGATCCCTAATACATGTTTCAGTTTTTTGTCTGTATATTCTGTCTAATTCTGTCTGTTAGACTTTTACAGAGTTCAAGCAGAAATGTAAATGCTTTACTGTTTTTAGTCAGTATTATAACACTCCTTAATTATGTTTTCATTCATTACAGGGGTAATTACAATTACTCAGCAATGTGTTCTGTCATCATTTACTCACCCATTAGATTTTTCTGTGGAACAACACAAGACGTTTATCAGAATTTTCCATGTTTGTCAGGGTCTAAAAGAAACCAAAAGTCCTATATTTGATAATCAGCCCTTAAATCTAATTTGCAGTCACGAATATTCAAATTTTACAAGACATGCAAAAATGAATCATGAGTAAATGAGATTCTGGAGCTTATATTTAACACTTACATTTAACAGACACTTTTAGCCAAAGTTACTTACAGTGCATTCAGGCTATACATTTGATCAGTATGTGTCCCTTGAAAATCGAACCCACAACCTTTGCGCTGCTAACACAACGCTCGACCTGCAAGACACCTAACACCCAATCGCTCCCTGTGCGTTCACTCCTCACCAGTGATGGGTTAAATGCAGAGGTTACATTTCGGGTATGGGCTGCCATATTGGACAAATATGTCACTTTCACTTCACTTCTTTTAAAATTGCTTTCAGTCTTATACAAACAAATCGTGTAAATGTTTCCTCCGTCTTTGACTCATGTTGTGCTCATTTACTCGAGTTTAACTGTGTTAGTCTGCAGTGTGTTACGTAAACAAGTTTTGGGTGCATGTTCTCAGTGTGTGTGGCAGGATGACGATGGCATGAGCTCATGTTTTACTGAATAAACCTGTGCTTTCACCAGAGCACCGTGAGTCAGACAGAGCACTTACATCACTTTCTCTGAAGCTTTTAACACAGAAAACTGCACAAAATGTACACTGTGAAAATGTGGAGAATAAACAAGGCCACGCTGTTCTGTCCTGCAGTCGTCGGACGCTGTCACGTCCTGTACTTTGCTCTTGTTTTGGTAAATCGCACAGGTAAAACAAATGTGTGTCATGAGATTTATTGGAACTTCAAAGAGACGACTGACTAAACACTGACACTCCCACTGAAACACAACCTGTCTCTCTCTCTCTTACGTTTTGTGAATGACAAAGCTAATGATTGACAACTCTCTCTCTCAGTCAGCACACATGGCGTGTTCTTGCACAGAACATGTGATTGTTCGTGTGCACACTGTGACTTTCTTCTTGAGTGGTAAAACTCGTCTCGACATCTCTCCTAAAGAAGAACAGACAGTATTTGAAAGAAAAATGACTTTCTCTGATCAGACAGAAACTCAGTCTAGAAAACAAACCACATACTTCCAGCAAATCAGTTATATTTATCTTCTCTATCATGAAGAAGAATGTACCCCAGAATAATTAATGATTATACAATAAATGATTATACAATAAAAAATTATTCATTCTAACATAATCCCAGCTAACAGGTAACATGGGCTAACGCTCTGTAAATGCTACTGTTTTTGCAGTAACGTTAGTAGAACGTTTTTCTAACTTTATATGTTGTGTATCAAAAAATGTTATTCTTAAATAGTTACTGGAACATTTAAAAAATGTTATAGAATTAAAAAAACGTTTGAATAACTTATAACCAAGCAATGACGTTAATACAATGTTTAGGAATTAGATGTTTTGTACATTCCTAAAACATTCAAAATCACCTTCATGTTTTTGTTACTTAATGGAAACATTACAGAAATTCTTGCCACCTAAAATTGCTGTGATAGATTGTTTTCTACATTTCCAGATAAAAATGTAGAGTGGGACTTAGTGGGTTTAAATGAATACAATATATTGAGTTTACAGCTGATGTTATGAGGTGTTATCTGGTGCAGTTTCTCATGCTGTTTTGGTCTGAACATTGTGATGTTGAATATGAGTCTGGATGCAGCCGTTCAGTCTTCCTGTGTGCTGGCGAAACAATGTCAATCAGCAGGTGCCTGGTGCCCACGTATTCTTGGAAAAACTAGAAAATAGATAAAATGATTTGCAGACAGTTACAGGGGTGGGTGATTTATTCGTTATATCATCGGGGGATTTTCATTTTTGTTTGTGAGCAGCTCAAACATGCTGCTGGTGGCGCTTCACAGAAAACACAAACCCAGAGGCTGTTTGTGTGGTGTTTTCTTCCCGTTTGTGGCACGAACTTCCTTGATGTCAACAACTCAAAGAACCTGTGTTTACTGTTTAACCAGCAGATTACAGTGTTTTTTGGGAAACATAAGCTGTGCTGTCTCGTTTGGAAGTTTTGGGGAGTTTTTTACAGTGTAAGTGGAGAATGAGGTTTCCATAACAAGTGATCTGGTTACCCATCACATTAGTTTCATTCTCATTAGTTATATTTCTATTATCCCAGCTAATAATTTTAGGTTCTAATAATGTTTTTCTACCTTTTCTATTAGGTAATAAAAACATTAAAACAATATTTAGTTTTAAACATTCTAGTGACGTTCAAAACATCTATTTTTTTAGATGTTTGGTTATAAGAACGTTACTCAGACTTTCTTAATTCTGTAAACATTTTTTAAACATTCCACTAACAACTTAAGAATATCATTTTTGATATACGTATAATGTTTAAAAAATGTTCCACTAACATTACCGCAATAACATTTTTGATAACTTTGAGAGAATTTTTAGACAACATTAGCCAATGTTCTGAGACTATTCCCGTTCCCAGGGATTGCATTCATTAATTTTTTTGAAAATGTATGCATAACACAATTATAATAATTAGTATTTTTCTTTTCAGACATAAATGATCATGGCAGCACTTATGAGCTGTATTGTAAGTGTACTGTAGTGTAACTTACAGCTAAACTGTAAATAAATAAACTGAGGATGTGTTAATCAGATGAACACTGATGAATTGTGACTGATGTTTGGAGACTTAAATTTAAAGGATTTAAAGTCAACAGGGTAAGTTGAGCCTTTTTAGGTTATAAAAACATTTCCTTAATGTTTCCATTAAATAACGAAAACGTAAAAAATGTTATTTTGAATGTTCTATGATAAGACATTGTCTTTAGACATTGCATTGATTTAATTGCTTAGTTACAAGAACGTTTTTCAAACATTTTTTAAAATTCGGTAACGTTTTTAAAAACATTGGACAAAAACATAGAAAAAAATATTAGAAGATAATATATCAATACAGGGTATAAGAAATTGACAAGCCCTGTTACCTGTGTCTCTGTGTCAAAGTGTGTCAGTTATTTAAAACTGCTTTGTGATGTTATCTGGGGTTTTGGCACAGCTGAAACAGTCTGTCACGATCTTCACTTTCTCAGAAGTTCTTGCATAACTTCTGCTGATGTCCATAAACATGCTGCTAAACTCCACTTTTATACAACAGGCCAGCGGTTCCCAAACTCGTGCACGCAAGATGAAGAAGGGAAGACACAAAGATTTTTATTGAAGACTAAACTGTTATGCAATTAAACCAATTCCTTGCATTAAACAAAGGCAAAACGTGTGCACTCTCTAGTGTGTAACAACACAATGTTAGTGTCGATGTAAAAAAAATCTTCAACCAAATGAAAGCTGCAATCTATCTTCTGCCTCTCTACCTCCATCTGTGTTTGAAACACACAATTACACGTTACTTTGTTCTTTTCTTTACAAATAATGAAGTCAGATTATGCCAAGCTGACAGTACTGCAGAATCAGACCTGACAGTTCAAATGATAAACCATTATTATAAACTTATAGTTGTGAATCGTGGTGAGGTTAAGGAGATCGTGTTGAACACTGATCTGTTATGCACTTTCTCAACAACTGTTTTCTTTTGTTTTACTTTACGAAGTTAAACTTACCAAAGATTAAAATGCACACGGAGTTATGAGATTTGGCTGATAATGTTGACGTTGCATGGGTTATGAGTGCTTTTGGACAAAGCCAAGCGAAGCAAAGCCTCTGTCGTGAAGTTTTGTGCAGGGTCACATCACAGGGTCACCTCGACCCCCCTCACTCACAAACAAGTCTCTTCTTGCTGATTGTGAATGGTGTTATTTCTGCATCTCTCGGTGCTTTGCTCGACATGAATCATGAAACTCTCTCCTCCTGTGACAACTACTTGGACGGCGTCCGTGTGGAATAACACACGATGCGCGCAACAATGCGACGTGCCACGACACGCGCTCGCAACCAGATCGGTCGGAGTCGCATCGCGGGGACGCGCATGAGATCTCCCCTCTCTGCTTTCTACAAGCACCGTCACCGTGTCGTTCACACACCGTGATGAAGGTCGCGTTTGCCCCGCAGTCTGCGCATAGACGTGCGTCTCTTTTCTTACGCGACGCGCACCGCATCCTCCGTGCGCCTGGACGGCCGCGCATGCGCGCTCCCGGCTGACCCGCAGCCGACCCTAATTATTTCAGGGGGGACGCGCCGCCCGAGGAGACGCGTTGCAACGCGTCGGGTGGGGGGGGGAGACGGAGGGCCATTAAAGTCTCAGAGATAAAGCGATCGTCCTCACGCGAGAGGAGCAGCGCCGGGCCCCCGGGCGACACCCGTGGACCCGTCCGTCCGGTTCAGCGCCGCGGCGGGAGATGTGCATGCGAAGGGCTTGTAAACGCGGGAGGAAGTGGAGGTGTAGAGTTGGGTGCCCGGGGCTAAGAGAGTTTAGACAGCGCTGTAATCTCGCCTCTGGATCGTGCTGCAGAGTCTCCTCCGGTGTCCTCGTTTCATTACTTGTGCAGTAAAGAAACGCATCGTTTACTGTCGGCTCTTGTCGTGGTATCAAGAGCAAAGTAACTCAAGTTTCTTTAAAATGCACCACTGAACGAGTCTCAGACTCACAAAGCATGTAGTTTATATGGTACTCCCATAAACATCATGGCTTCACCATGTTCAGAAGACACTGGGATGCATGCAACATCTCTGATTGTGCAGAAACGAAGAAATAAGGACACGTTTATTTGTGTATCTGCTTCAGACACAATCCAGCGATAGCTTGTTGCGTGTCAGAAAACGGTGCCAACGTTAGCAGGGTAAAAATAATTTTTTGCTGTCGACAGCACGTGGGAATCGAGATTCGGTGGATCTGGTCTTGGGAACAAAATCCTAAAGCTGCAGCCAAAAGTCTATGTTGATGTTTTTGTTTGATCGATCTGCAGGCCCTAAAACAGGCTGTGGCATACTGCAGAGAGAGAGAGAGAGGAGAGAGAGCATGAAAGCTGTAGCATGTTCGCCCGGGGCCACGCAGCACAGATTTAAGAATGAGGTGGCGTGTGAAGATAGCGTGTGTTGAGGAAGACCACGCCCGCACCTGTCAGGTGTTCAGTGGCATGCCTGCGTTTCGTGCGGACTACAGGGAGAGAGAGACAGCCCGAGAGAGCTACTGCACATTTCTGTCTCGCGTGTGTTCATACACACAGATTCATGTGTAAAGCATGAGACACCCTGCGATTTCACGAATGCGCTCGGTGGCTCAGCGGCCCTGGAAACAGCCAAATATTTACACTGTCACTCTGAGAGTATGTACGACTGATCACACACACACCCACATGAACACACGAACAAACAAACAAACACTGAGGCGCCTGTGACTGAAACAAAGATTTAGACGAAGGTACAGACTTTCAAAACTCACAGGAAGTCTGTAGTTTCATGGGTTGTTAGCCGGGTCCTTCCTGTTCTGTCTTTTTTGATATGTTAACCTGGATGAATGTGCTCGTGTTGAAATTTAGGCATAACACGGAATATTTCAGGAATATACTCTAAACTGCTGAAGGAACAAGCTACAAACACTGCATCATCTACTATATATATGATATAGTGACCAGATCTTCTTTCCCACAAAATCAGACCCGACAGCTCAAATTATAAATCATTGTTATAAACTTATTCACAGCGTTAGATGGTTTTGAACACTGATCTGTCATATACTTGCTCAATTGATTTTTATAACCAAAAAAAGTTGTTTTTGTAACCAAAATTACAGATTGCAGCTTTAACAAAAGACTGTTATAATAATAAAATAGAAAAAGTTTTTGGAATGATACAAACCACCTAATACCACAAAACAACACAAAGTCATCACACCCATTGCTAACACTTACTGAAGTTTGTGCAGTGGTTTCCTATCACAAATGATGTCACTTTCTGGAGCATAATAAAAGATATTACAAAAGACTAAGAGTGACATGGACAGTGACTTTGAGGACACAAGAGAAACCTATAAAATAAAAACAAAGCTGAAACCAAAGCAGTCCAACTCACCCCTTATGTTTACTTAGTCTAATTGTGATAAAACCAAACCTACTAGTTATGTTTATATCTTAACCAGTACCATTTACATGAAATGTACAGCCAAACCAATCAGTACTTCTTGTTTACTAAACGAGCGTGATGTTTCTCCTGCAGTTCTCGAGTGGTTTGATCTGTGAGCAGATAAGCAGAGATCCTGTAATCGCTCGCATGCATTTCCTGCAGGTGTTTGTTGCAGTGAAGTCTCGTGTGAGCGAGTTCTGTTGGGTCGGCAGGCATGTTTGAATGTCAGAGCTGTGTAAGATGCTGGTTACCTGCAGAAACATTCGGGCTCAGGTTTGAGTCATAGGGGATGTGTGCAATTGTCCCGGATGCGGTGGCGGTCCAGCATTTAATGGCTGAATGCTTTTCTCTCTGCACAAAACTGTTCCATTAGTGTAGATGAAAGTTTGATGTGCTACAGGCCTCACAGGCAGCGAGAGCCAACAGCACATCAGGGTGAGGAGAGTCTTGCCTGAAAACGCTCTGATGTTGCTGTAATGAGATGTTTGTGCGAGCACGTGCAAAATGAGTCACCATGAGCAAATTTTCATAAATGAGTTCTTGTAATTGTCACATCCTCCATTAAACAAATCTTTAAAGTGATATAAGATTTGTTGAAATCGGACAAAAAATGAATGCGCGGAAAAAACATTTCCATTTTCCATGAACTAATTAACACTACAAAAAGGTTTAGGAAGGAACACGTCATAGAAAACATACATATAAAGATCATTTTAGATGTTTAACTGTTATTTGGGGAGTTGGGATCGCTAGACGAGGACTTCATGAACTCGTTTGTGTAAAAACTTAGACCAAAATAATGTCATATATCATACATCATTTATATAAAACCTTTAAAATGATGTATGATTTGTTGGAAATGGACAAAAAAAATTAATATAAAGCTATATATAAATCATACATCTCATTCATTCATAAATCATATACATAAATGTAAATGTTATGTAGAAATCATACTATATATATATTATGTATCATGTATTTTATGTATTATATATTTGTGTTTTATATATATATATATATATATATATATATATATGTATATATATATATATATACATATACACACTTTATATACATTTATATACACTTATATATGTTAACTTATAAAAGTGTGTAGCAGTGTATATGACACCACATAAAACAACAACATTACAATAGACTCCAGCTCCTTTTTTTCTTTAGATTCTGTATTTTTTTTCTTGACCTCTTCTCGTGGTTTCATGTTCAGGTTACATAAACCTGAACAATAGCTTCAGTTCAGCATCCGCTCAAGTATGTCAGCGGTCGACTGGCTCTATAAACTCTTTTGACCTGCTCACTGGCGCCTCCAGTGGCGCGTCAGTGTAACTACAGGACAGGTGCTGTGACGTAATCTCTCTTCTGCAGGACAGAAGTTCAGCATAACAGCGTGAACACACACATATATGTCAAATATATATCAAATCATGTCAAATATATAGTAAATATCAAAATAAAGCGAAGGAATAAGCAAGCAGAAGCAAAACAAGCAGACAGAGAAAGGAATAACCTAATTATTTGAACAAATTCTTGACAGTAAATGTTTAATTATTAATTAGATGTATTAATAGTTATTAATTGTGCAAATATTAATTCGCATATGGATTGTGAAAATATAACTTTTCTGATAATAGATAGATGCTGAATTATAGGATCGTGTTTAAATGGGCTCAGAAAGAGAGAATTGGAGAAATAATTAAGCCTTTTAAAAAGTATGAATTTAGTAACCACTTTTACTTCCTACCAGTATTTGATCATTTGACAAAGCTTTTGCTACAACTACAGAATCAGAATTTGCATATTTCCCAGTGACTGTCTTGTTGGGAGTTTATTATAAAGCAATTTTATGATTTTCTATCACATTTTCTTCTAGTGCTGCTCTACAATGTGGTGCGTGTAGCTGCAGAGTGGCGCCACCTGCAGGACACAACAGGGAGTTGCAGCTCAAGCCATCAGACTTGCACAGTGAACAGATTCGCTTTTTTACAAACTTGAACAACAAATCTAATATAGCAACAGAAAGAAAAATGAGCCAGACTTTAATAATTTCATTTTGACACCCGTTTTAACATCCTCCTGAATGCCAGCTCCAGACATGGGAGAAATGATTGTGTCTTCTGAGCATCCTCTCTTGTTCTTGTCCGACTTCTTCTGGACGAGTGATCTCAGCTATTAACATGCATGTCATTATGCACACGATTCTTTACTGATTCTGACTGGATGGTCACAATGAATGAGATGTGGGCAGCTGAAAACCGATGATGTCACACTGTTTGTCCTGCAGGATCCTCTCACATCAGTGGCACCTGCTCAGTTTGATTTGAGGTGATAAAGGTTTAGCGCTGGCTGAAATGAGCCGTCCTTTCTCACATTAATATGACATGTTTAGTTAGGACTGACAGTGTCTTACATTATTCATGTGTTTGGGATTAGTTCTCCTTGTCCTGAAGTCTCCTCTTCAAGCTCTGCCTCTCCACTGGAAAGGATAGGGGTATCTAGAGATAGGCCATGCCTCTTCCCAAACACTTTCTCTTGCAGCTCGATGATGTCATGACGAATATCTGCCATCATTAATAACAGGAAGTCAAATGACCCCGGAGGCCCCTAAAAAACAGAACGAGATTTTTCAATGAAATCTGTTTATTATATTTATTTTCATTTCATTGTTCAATAAGGAAATCTAGTTACAGAAAATACAAGTACCTGTATTAGGTAAGACTAAACGAATACTGAAATGATCTACAAAGCAATGTGTAAATGTTCTGAACACCCTTTCAGGTTAAAACGTTTCCCTAACTTTTCCATCAAATAACAAAAACAGCAAAAATGTTATTTTGAAGTTCTAGGAACGTTCCAAATGTCAATTGTTTAGACATTGTATTACCAATTTTTTGTATTGTATTATTATTGTATTGCTTGGTTATAAGAACGTTATTCAAACATTTTTTAATCCTGTAATTTTTTTTTAAAACATTACACAAACCACTTAACAATAAAGCTTTTTATATATATTATATATAACATTTAAAACTTTCTACTAACTTTACTGCAAGAACTTTTTTGAACTTTTAGAAAACGTTCTGAGAATGTTCCTGTGTGTGTGTTCCTTGTGTTAGCTGGGTTTTGTCAATACAGTAACGCAAACACTGTAAATAAAGTTTTACTGTTTAATCCAGAACGGTGCAGATTGAGGAACTTACAGGAGGGCCCCGGGGCCCAGGAAGACCTCTGTCGCCCTGCAGAGAAACAAACTCACATTAAAATACTAAAATACTGGATATTATTAACTGATTCAAGCATGGAAATGATAGAAATGAATAACATGCACAATGAAATGTGATTCATTTACATAAAGCAAATACGCTATACATGCCTTCTGTCCGTCTTTACCAGGTGCTCCTGGAGGTCCCTATAAAACATAAACACTGAATCTGCTGTGATAATGAATGTCCTCAATCAATGTTTTATGCACCTAAACAATAAATGCCTCAATCATTAAAGGAGTATCAGACAGCTGTACAACAGACAATAAACCACTACTGTACCACTGGGCCCCTCCTGCCTCTCTTTATGTGCCAAAGATCTGGTTGTGGCCCCATAGGGCCCATGTCTCCTCTGGGGCCCTGAGGACCCGGCTCTCCACTGTCTCCCATCTCACCTTGCTGACCCGGAGGACCTGTAAGAAAATATAAATGAAATACTGATTCATTATTTGAATAATTATTGTGTTTTGTGAGATATGGCATGTGTATAAAAGTTTGATCAAAATTAATGTGTTTGTGTGTGTCATGTTTGGCCTGCATTGTGTGTGAACAAATGTCCCTTAAAGACAGGTGTGTGTGTGTGTATGCACCTTGCAGGCCAGGAGGTCCTGGTGGTCCCGGTGGTCCAGAGATTGTGTTGCTATCGGGACTTTTTCCTGTTGTCCCCTCATACGGCTTGTGGCTGCTGTAACTGTGAGACAAACCCTACATACACACGCACAAAGAAGCCAGACCTGCACAAGTGACTGTTTGACTGGATTCCCACACATGTTGATCTTGTGTGTGTAAGTGTGATACCTGCGCAGGTAAGTTTGTGTTACCTGTATGTGTTTGCGTGTGTGTGAATATGTGTGTGTTACCTGTGCAAGTGTGTGCGTCAGAGTGAGTGTGTGTTACCTGTGCAGGTGAGTGTGTGTTTGCGTGTGTGTGAATATGTGTGTGTTACCTGTGCAAGTGTGTGCGTCAGAGTGAGTGTGTGTTACCTGTGCAGGTGAGTGTGTGTGACTGAGCAGAAGTTTCAGCTCCTGTAAACTGCTCCTCATGTTACTGAAGTCCTGACAGCTGAGAGAACATGACCCAGAGCTCATCTGTGTCTCAGACTCATTGAAGGATCTCACTGAGAAACACAGTTATGTCTCATTCTCAGCAAAGGCTCCTGTTAGTTTCCCTGAGACTGGAGTATTTTACAAGAACTTACATAGACTGACACTATTACTGTGTAGTGCACGAATGAAACTCATATGAGACTCACAGTTGTGTGAACGTGTACAGGAGCGAAGATCTGATGCCAGTGTGAATCCAGAGTTACAGCTGCACCGGAAACTTCCAGGAGTGTTTACACACACCTGCTCACACACTGTGTTGTTTGACTCCTCACACTCATCCACATCTGGAGAAGAGAGAGAGAGATATGCAGAGAGAGAGATTGTGTGTGTAGGTCTGTTTGAACACAGCATGTTGCTTCCATAATATCCACGCCATCTGCAAGATAATAAGTGTGAGTTTGTGGGTGTGTGTGTACTAACCAATGCAATATGAATGTAAATGTTGACGATGTCTTTCTCGATCAAAACGGTAGCCGTGGTAACATGTGCACAACACCCGACCAAAGTTATCAGTGCACTGTTGCTCACAGGGGGAACCAGCACACACGTCCAGACCTACACACACACACACACACACACACACACACACACACACACACACACACACACACACACACACACACACACACACACATTTCTCTTTGTCATGTAGAAAAGCAATCCAACCAAATTCAACTTGAGAAATGAAGGATTTACGTACTTTCTGGCACACACTGACCCATGACAAACCTGAAGCCCTCACAGCACTTCCTCCTGCAGAGAGATCAGAGACCCAGCTAACATTTTTGCTTGTAAGAACGTTTCACTAACATTTCCATGAAGTGCCAAAAACAATAAAAATGTTATTTTGAAAGGAAGGTTCAAAATTTCCAGTTTTTTAGATATTGTATTAACATTATTTGGTTATAAGAATGTTTACTCAAACCTTTTTTTAACTCTGTAATGTTTTTTAAATAAGAAGTGTTATGAATAACACTTTTGAAATATTTAGTGTTAAAAACTTTTACTAATGTTACTGCAAGAACTTGTTGATCACTCTGAGAGAACTTTAAGAGAATGTTAGCCAATGTTCTGAGAACATTCTGTTACCAGTGAAACCTCCTGCTTTAGGTTATTATTATTATTCTTTATAAACTTCATTTGTGTAAAATATAGAGTTGGTGTGATTTCTAAAAAGCTGTGTGAAGTGTTGACATTTTACCCAATGATGAAAGGATCTGCTCGTAACTTTCTTCAGAATGAAGCAACATAGATGAGCTCAACAGAGCGTCAGTCCTTCCTAACACACTTGATGAAATCATGTGATGAGTGACGTCTGTGTGTTAGCACTGAAAGATTGACACCTTTGTGTTATGAACGTCTCAAATCTGTTCCTGTGACTCCCTGATCCACTGACCCCTGCTGTGTTTCATGACCTCTGACCTCTTTCAACACACACACGCAAACACAAACACGTGCGAATACACAAGCACACAAACATGCACATGCACACACACATACACAAAGAGGACAACACATTGTAGACATAACTTTATATAATGTATTAAATCACTAATCGGTCTCTTTACATAAGCGACAGATGAGGACGTTCTAATGGAGTTTTTGGACTTTATTTCCACTTACAGTATTTCTGTAAACGAAGTGCGTGTAATGATTGTGCAATGAGTTTTTCCATTATTTGTCCAAACTGTGATGAAACAGTAACATTCAACATTATTACAAACACTGAAACATCAGCTGAGACTCACTGAAACCTAAATCACAAATATATGAACACGAATGTGTGTGTGTGTGTGTGTGTGTGCAGAAAGAAACTACAAATTATTCTTAAATGGTGATAAAAATACCACACATTTGACTTGGCTGCAGTTTCTGAGTTTCTGATGCTTCAAGAACAGCCAATGAACAAGTTATAATTAGGAGAATCATAATATAAGACAAATCGTATGAAAAATTCACACCTCATAACATGCAGACAGATTGCAAAGATGCTAAATAACAGAAATGATCTGCAGTTAAAAGCCCAGATCTGCACACCAGCTCTGGTCCTCCTGGTTTATCTACAGTCTGATCTTCTGCTATTCCACTAATCTCTGTTGAAGCCTCAAAACACAAATCACAAGTTCCTCTCTGCCCAAGAGGAAAACTGTATTTAATCTAGATTACTGCAGGAAACATGGAAGTCATTTGTTCACATACAGTCAAAGTATCAAGCTTTAAAATTACAATTCATTTTCAGATGTGAATCTGGTATCCTGGCAGATCACAGTTTAAAATGTCGTGCAGATCTCATCTGAAACTCCAGAGGAGACACATTTGAGATGTGTCCTGTACTTAAGAGAAACATTTGAGAAACAAGAGACTTCAGCTAAAGTGCTGGCACGTAACTTCTTTTAATCTCACTTCTGTCTCACAGAAGCAGGTCAGGTATTAAAGACTGGAAGTATATCATGCTACCACAGCATATTTTTGTCCAGACTCCTTGACTCCTGATTTAAGTTTAATCTCCCATTTTAACGCCTGAAACACTAATACCCCAAACACCCAGTGAGGAGATGACACCCGATCCGTCGCCCTCTGACCCTCTAGAGACAGACAGCTCACTTCAGCTCAGTTAAAGCTTTTACAAACAGCATCACGTTTCAATATTGTGCTTAAAGAATCTTTTTACGCGTGCTGCTTCAGTCTGCTGCAGTCTGTGAGTCTGAACTAACAATAAGTTATTTAGTGCTTAATGCCCGGACACAGACACTGATGGTGAGAGAGATAAACAACTTCCAGTCTATAGTTACACAAAGATGAAAAAAACCCACCATTTTGTTAAACACTGAAAGCTGTAACCTTTCTTAAAACACACTAACAATTTAATAAAGTTTTTAAGCTAATGTTTTTAGAATGTTTGCTAATATACGCAGAAAAAACATTCTGCTCATGGTACTGCAAGACTCTGAACTTTGAGAGAACATTTAGACAACGTTCGGAGAACATTCCCTGTTAGCTGGGTAGGTCTGTTTATGTCCCACAAAACAACAGCATTAATAACATGCCTGAATCTCCAGCTGCTGGTTTGGCAGAGACTCTGTTGACCTTTTCTCTGGCATCTACAATGAGAAACTCCATATTTCATCACTTCAGCCTTTTGTCTGTCCATCATCTCAGGGTTGAGAAACGCTTTTGAAATGCATCGTGCATGTTTACAGTCTTCATCGAACAAACCACAAGGGCATATAACACCACCACAACACTGATAGACAGAGTTTTCTCTGTTTCACAAATAAATGCAGCATTCCTGGAGTGCAGAGACATTATTCTGAGGTTACGTCCCACAGGTGAGGGATGTTTACCTGAGACAGGTGCTCCTCTGACCTGCAGCTCTGGTGCAGCTATACTCCACTGTTACCATGTTATTTTCTGAGCACTCCTCACTGACAGAGAGAGAGAGAGAGAGAGAGATTTTAAACGTTATATATCATATATATCAAAGCAATAACACACGTCCTTAACGTTAACACAACGTCTAAAAAACTGGTAGTTTCAAAAGTTCCCAGAACTGTCCATTTTTAACCTTTAACCTAATGGGAACGTTAAGGAAACGTTCTTACAACTACAATTGCTAGCTGGGTAGTTTCACTCTGTTCTCTGTTCAGAAGTGTTCATGTCTTTCATAATCGCCTTTCATTATGATGAAGCACCTGGTCCTTCAGCTTTGAACTCTTTCAAAAGCACTGAACTGAAACTGCTGCAGTCACAGCTGATGGTTTATCCAGAGAGATTTTCCCAGCACACCAGCACTTCTGTCAAGAGTAGCTCTCTACACATCAGATCAGATCAGATCAGATCAGACTGGATCTGATCCGACCCGCACAGAATCTCCAGCACTCACCCTGAAGTGGCAAACCGCATCACGGCGCATGTCCACAGAAAGGCGCACAGGACGCCAAACGGTGCGCACAAGTGTGCACACATTTTTACACGACTAACACACTCAATCCTGAGTTTACACACGAGTGTGACCAAAATAATCCAGAAGACATTCAGACCTCCGACCCGTGAGCGCGGCTGTGCGCGCGTCTGCGCTCCTCGCTCAGCTGTGCGCGGTTGCGCACTGATCCCCGCGCCGGTCCCTCGTTCCGCATCTTAAGACACGCAGAGCATCACAGATGCACGTCCTCCTCTTCCTCCTCTTCCTCCTTTTTCTCCTCTTCCTCCTCTTCCTCCTCTTCCTCCTTTTTCTCCTCTTCCTCCTCTTCCTCCTTTTTCTCCTCTTCCTCCTCTTCCTCCTCTTCCTCCTCCAGCCCAGCCGACAGGGAACCTTCTCAGTGTTTCCTAACGTTAAATATTATTGATCAACAATGTTATTCTTGTTAGTGGATGGATTTAAAAGCGTCACCAAATAACGTTTCAATAACCAATTGATAAAGTTAATACAACGTCTGAAAAACTGGACGTTTCAAACGTTTTTGTTACTTAATGGGAATGTTAGGGAAACATTCTTACAACCTAAAATTGTTAGCTGGGAAGTCAGATTAGTAGTGTCTGCTTTCCCCTGATCTGTTGACTAGAGTCAAAATGAGTTTTCTGTACAGTAGATCATCAGATGTTTCTGTACAGTAGATCACCAGATGTTTCTGTACAGTAGATCATCGGATGTTTCTGTACAGTAGATCATCAGATGTTTCTGTACAGTAGATCACCGGATGTTTCTGTACAGTAGATCATCAGATGTTTCTGTACAGTAGATCATCAGATGTTTCTGTACAGTAGATCATCAGATGTTTCTGTACAGTAGATCATAATCATCGGATGTTTCTGTACAGTAGATCATCGATGTTTCTGTACAGTAGATCATCGGATGTTTCTGTACAGTAGATCATCGTAGATCATCAGATGTTTCTGTACAGTAGATCATCGGATGTTTCTGTACAGTAGATCACCGGATGTTTCTGTACAGTAGATCATCAGATGTTTCTGTACAGTAGATCATCGGTTGTTTCTGTACAGTAGATCATCAGATGTTTCTGTACAGTAGATCATCGGATGTTTCTGTACAGTAGATCATCGGATGTTTCTGTACAGTAGATCATCGGTTGTTTCTGTACAGTAGATCATCGGATGTTTCTGTACAGTAGATCATCGGATCTCAGATGTTTCTGTACAGTAGATCACCGGATGTTTCTGTACGTACAGATGTTTCTGTACAGTAGATCATCGGTTGTTTCTGTACAGTAGATCATCGGATGTTTCTGTACAGTAGATCATCGGAGTTTCTGTATGATTCGGATGTTTCTGTACAGTAGATCATCAGATGTTTCTGTACAGTAGATCATCGGATGTTTCTGTACAGTAGATCATCGGATGTTTCTGTACAGTAGATCATCAGATGTTTCTGTACAGTAGATCACCGGATGTTTCTGTACAGTAGATCATCGGATGTTTCTGTACAGTAGATCATCGGTTGTTTCTGTACAGTAGATCATCGGATGTTTCTGTACAGTAGATCATCGGTTGTTTCTGTACAGTAGATCATCGGATGTTTCTGTACAGTAGATCATCGGTATGTTTCTGTACAGTAGATCATCGGATGTTTCTGTACAGTAGATCATCGGATGTTTCTGTACAGTAGATCATCGGTTGTTTCTGTACAGTAGATCATCGGTTGTTTCTGTACAGTAGATCATCGGATGTTTCTGTACAGTAGATCATCGGATGTTTCTGTACAGTAGATCATCGTAGATCATCAGATGTTTCTGTACAGTAGATCATCGGTTGTTTCTGTACAGTAGATCATCGGTTGTTTCTGTACAGTAGATCATCGGATGTTTCTGTACAGTAGATCATCGGATGTTTCTGTACAGTAGATCATCGGTTGTTTCTGTACAGTAGATCATCGGATGTTTCTGTACAGTAGATCATCGTAGATCATCAGATGTTTCTGTACAGTAGATCACCGGATGTTTCTGTACAGTAGATCATCAGATGTTTCTGTACAGTAGATCATCGTAGATCATCAGATGTTTCTGTACAGTAGATCACCGGATGTTTCTGTACAGTAGATCATCAGATGTTTCTGTACAGTAGATCATCGGTTGTTTCTGTACAGTAGATCATCGGATGTTTCTGTACAGTAGATCATCAGATGTTTCTGTACAGTAGATCACCGGATGTTTCTGTACAGTAGATCATCAGATGTTTCTGTACAGTAGATCATCGGTTGTTTCTGTACAGTAGATCATCGGTTGTTTCTGTACAGTAGATCATCGGATGTTTCTGTACAGTAGATCATCGGATGTTTCTGTACAGTAGATCATCGGATGTTTCTGTACAGTAGATCACCGGATGTTTCTGTACAGTAGATCACCGGATGTTTCTGTACAGTAGATCATCAGTCGTGTCTGTACAGTACACATAGTTGTTTCTTCACAATACCTTAGAAGAGCAATTTTGGCTGTATGGTTCTATAAAGAACCTTGAATAACCACAGAACCTTTCTGTTTCGTTAAAGGTTCTTTGTAGTGAAACAAGGTTCTACAGACTATATAAAGGAAAGAAATAAATAGTTCTTTGAAGAATAGTTTAATGGTTCTTTGGGGAACAAAAAATTGTTCTTTTATGGCATCGCTGTGAAGAACATTCTGCTGTGGAGAACCTTTAATTTTCAGAGGCTATAACATTGGATTAAAAAACGTTTTACTTTAGTTTCATAACATCAAGAGAAAAACATGTTTAGAGAAAAATGATTGTTTGCAGACAACTTTGATTAAATTCATCAGAAAGTCTGAATGAAGAGTCATTCTGTGACACAGATATCAGTATTATTGTCCCCCTGCACAACAATGAGCTACACGGCTGCCTGGTGGCTTTTCTGGCAGCTGTACAGTTAACACACATGCTTTTGTTCATGACAAAACGAATGTTTCAGAGTTCAATCCACTCGGTGCCAAACTAACCCAAACCCTAAAGCCAAACACCAAACTTGACCAAACACACATTCAGTTACAAACCTCACGAAACACCCCCATATACCAAACCAACACTCATTCCCACCGGTATAAAATGATGCATAAAATTCATAAAGCCACACTATTAAACAGCCACAGAGACTCATGGCTGTACAAATGGAAGTCATTGCTTCATTACTGCTGACCGCAAAACCCATTTTCACCAGTTCCCACGATCTGACTGCTCGGCACGGTGCGGCTGAAGGTTCTGTTCTGAGTGTTTCTCAGTCAACAACATACAGCTGAACTCCACCTTTATAAAGAGCATGTAGTGTATATACTGCATGCCAGTTCCACATATTAAAAGTTTTAAGGAGAATACAATAAATATAGAGAACAATATATATATATATATATATATATATATATATATATATATATATATATATATATATATATATATATATATACACCCTCCATTTTCCGCTTTCACTTTGAATTAGGTCAACTTTCGGACTTTAACACAGGCATTTGTGTCCCCATGTCTTACTATTGATACAATCACAGATAGTGAATTTTAACCAGTTTGAAAATGGAACACTTAAATTATACTTTTATAAATACATGTTTATATGTTTATTTATTATTTATAATAAGTTATTTATTATTTATAATTATTTTTGCCTCTTTTAAATGTTCTTTTTCAGAATATTATAGTTAATTACTTACAGAATCATTTGTGTCCATTCACTCATGTCTTCTGCTAATGCCATGTGCACACTTCACTTCTCTGTAATGAAAACAGAGGAAATTACATGAAACCTGCACTTGGTCAAATCTGCTGTGTGAAAACTGGAGCCCTAAAGAGGGTCTGCTGAAAAAAATGAAACATTTACAGTTAAAAAACATACAAACTTGATGTACATGATCATGACAGACTCCTGTGACAGACTGTAACTTCACACAGGTGAGGTTAGTTTGTCTGTTTCAAGAGTCTCTTGTGTTCAGTGTCTTCCACCACAGACTTCCATTGCAGGAGCATTACTGCACACAGATTTCACAAGCTGAAATTATTGAAATTACATTGAACATTGAAATAATTTTCTATATTATGCGTGTCACAGATGTTGTACTTTCATTTGTATTGAATCTGAAACATTCCTTTAATCCAGTTCCTGATTTAGGATCGCAGACCTGTGAGAGTTAAACAGAAAAATTCACGACACACCTATAAAATGTTTATAGGGCCACAAATGTACTTCTAAAGATTTTACAGAGAACTTATGAGATACTTGTGTTAAAGTCACAGAGGGGGGGCAGGAAAACCAAGCCATCGGCTTATGAGCACAGCCTGGATTCTTTTACAGCTGGAGGTTTTCTCATTCTAAAGGGAATTATTAATTAGGTTTAAAACCTATAAACAACATGTAAGCGTTCCATTCACTTATAAAGACCTAACAAGCCTCTGACTCAACTGTACAACAACACATTTACAAAACATTACAGCAGAGGTTTGTTTAGAACAGGCAGACACATCTTTCTTCACAAAATGTAAAAACCCATATAAATGTTTCTCACAATGAAAGGGTGAAATGAAAAGATGTTGTGCTCCAATGTAGGAACATAAATGGGTATCAAACAAACAGAGAACAAGCTACAGATGAAGCCACAGTGTTTAATAAGACGAGCTTATGAGTTCATGAGAAGAGAGTGAGCAGAAATGAGTGAGAATCAGGAGAATGTGAACAAATCTTTACTCCCTCTCACAGCTCAGTGTACTCCCTCTCAAGTTTTCAGTGTTTTCTGAAGGTGTCTTCTGCTGTGGCTGATCTTAAATCTTTTGCAGTGGCTGATCTCAGATATTCTTTAGTGGTTGATCTCAGATCTGCTGCAGTGGTTCTCAGATCTCCTGCAGTGGCTGATCTCAGATCTTCTGCAGTGGCTGATCTCAGATCTTCTGCAGTGGTTGATCTCAGATCTTCTGCAGTGGCTGATCTCAGGTCTTCTGCAGTGGCTGATCTCAGATACTCTTTAGTGGCAGATCTCAGATACTCTTTAGTGGCAGATCTCAGATCTTTGCATTGGCTGATCTCAGATCTTCGGCAATGGTTGAACAACAGCAAACGCTGTAAAGAAATATTTCAACCAAAAATGATTCATGCTCATGAGTCAGTGATGTTTGATGTGACTCATCGTTAAGTTCTGATCTGATCCGAGAGCCAGATGAGAAGGAACCATAAACAGAGGAGATGCTGCTGGTGAACATCTGCTTTTGTGTTTCATGGAAGTATAAAGTCAGATGGGTTTGGAACAGCATGAGGGTAAGTACATGATGACAGTGTTTTCATGTTTAGATGAACGGTCCCTAACTGAAGGCTATTATGAGAAATAAACAGAGAGAGAAAATAATCTCTTTTGTGTGGTCATTAGGAACGCAGAAGACAGATAACCATTTTTACAAATCAAAACCAGAAGCCTCATCAACTGTCAATCAAACCTACAGGAAATGTTTGCATAGACAAAGAGATTCAACACAGCGTTCAACATTCACAAATGTCAGGCTGCTCAGAGTGGTCTGTACCCAGCTGAATGTTGGCCAACAGTCTCTAGAAGTTATCAAAAACGTTCTTTTAGTAACGTTAGTAGAACTTTTTAATGGTATATATCAAATATATTAAAAACTTAAGTTGTTCTTTAAATTATAAACAATTTTGAAAAACAGCCTTATAACCAAGAAATAACGTTAATACAACTCCTAAAAAATGGGAATGTTCCTAGAATGTTTAAAGTAACATTATTAACATTTTTGCTGCCTAATGGAAACATTAGGGAAATGTTCTTAGAACCTATAATTGTTAGCTGGGTAGGTCCACCCTCAGGTCTCTCTGATATTGTACTCCGTGACTCGGGTCTCTTCTTTAGTGTAATGGGGGATTTTATCCTTCACTATAAAACTAAGGAAACTAATGGACATTTGGAAAATGAGTCCTGTCTGTTGCACAAATAGTGCGAGTAGGATTTGTAAACTCGTGTATTTTTGTATGGTCACCACTAGAGAGCAATAGTTGAGCGCTAGCAGATGTGATGAGCTCATCCAACCTGCTGTTACACAATGTAGATGCAGGCTGGAGATCTCTAAAGTGGGGCGGGGACACTCCAAAAGAGGGTGGGAGCTTCCAAATGGGGCGGGATTATCTCCTAATATCAGATAGAAATGACACGCCCTAACCCTGCAAGAGCTGGACAGTATCAACAGGAATTTAAAGGTAATGATGTTCTGAAGCAAAATAAATGCAGGTCAGACTGACCTTTAGCTGATGACAGACGATGACACCTCCATTCACATGAAAAATAAAACAAAACATCATTAGACATACATGTAGGTCACAGAAGAAAAAACTCACAGCCACAGGATTTATTAAGGCTGGAACTCACTGTTATAAATTGAATGACCCATCTGTGCAGTCACAGTCATCTCTGTTGTCAGTGTGTCAGAGGTAATTAGAGCTAATGTTCGTCATTACAGGCATGCGAGCAGAGGTTCAGCTGCATTACAATCTCTCCCATTTACTACAGCGTCTGAAAGTGCTGATCTGTGTAATGGGTGAATCCTCATATTCAGTACGTCCAGTTGAACTGTCATACAACGTGTGGCAAATCTAGACTTAATGTGATTTAATCTAGACATGTGATGGAAAAACTCTCAAACCTTTGAGAACTTTTAAAAAGAAATCACTACTGAATGTCAAAGTAAATGAGAATCTTAATATTATTATTTTTTTTACTTTACCAAAATAGTCTCCTGTGTTAGTCTGCAGACTGAATCTCCCATATAAGAGAAGAAGAGAGAGAGATTGACATCACGGACAGTAATGGATGATGCATTTAGAATTATTTAGAAAATTTTGAATTAGGAAAGTATAAAAAATGTTGAGACAGATAGATGCAAAAAGACAGAAGTTTTTAAATGATTATTTTTATAAATAAAAGCTCATTTTAACAAGCAACAGACAACATAAACACTCTGACCTGTAGGTCCATTTACTGAGATGAAAACCAGATTGAAATGTTTGTGGAACTCACGACACAATGTCTTATGGAAATATTATGAGCAGAAACACACAGCTTCATCATTCAGAGAGCTCACGGTACACTTCACCATACAAAACACAAGTCAATGTGGTTATGAAGCACTATATTCTTAAAGCAACATTTCACTCACAAATAGAAAACACCACAAGATGTTTGACAATGTCTAAGCATCATAAACGTACCATAAAAGTAGACAATCTAATCATGTGCTATTTTACAAGTCTTGTGAAGCTGTCAGGTAGACCCTGAACAACCGAAGTCTTTACTGACAGGAAATCATGCTTTTACATTTTAGCTCGACAGACAATAAACATAGCAAACATTTGGCGCTACTTCTTTAAGGAGTTTTGTGTAGCGGACAGTTGACTACATGCATAAAGTCTGGTCCAAACTGCAGATTATTTCGGTCTGAAGACGTTCTGACCAACACAGAGAAAGAAATAAACGGCACAATCAAAATGAAGTTCTGAGGTTCATGAGTGAGCTGTGGAGACTGACTTGTTCATAAATATTTATAACAAATGTCTGTACAGTAAATAGAGTTAACATAAATATGTTTTTGATCAACTGTGCAGCTATGGTGTTTATCAGCGAGTTAAAATGATTTTGTCCTTTTTATGGCAACTGCAAATGCTTTATTCGTGATCTCTTCTGACCTCTAGAAGTCGATGCTAGAAATACATGGCATAAAAATTGAAATATTTGTCATGTTCTTTGGTTTTAGCTTGAATGTTCAGGGTCGTTTCGTTCCTCATGTCAGGGCAGCGGCAAGACAATTCAGATATTTTGCAAATTATTTGACATAAATTATTCAGTCATTAAAGCTCATATAAGGAATTTTCTACTTATCTGTGGTAATTAATGTCATTAAAGTTTTTAGCACACACATTAAAAAACATTTTTAAACACATAAAGACAAAAGCTCAGGGTCCCGGACACGCCTCCTCCAACACATGAACACGCGGATGATGGCGGATTGTCTGCGCAAGCAGGGTGCGAAGATGTAAGCAAATACATAGTTTGACAGGCAAATATAGGACCGAATTTAGGATCTTTCAGACCGAATGCAATGACTGGACGAAAATTTGATGGCCCTGTGACTTAATATATTAATATATTTAGAGCACTTTACTTAGTGATTGCTTTTAGGATGTGAAGAGACTTTCAACCAGCGTAACAAAAGATGTTTCTTGAAAAAATCCCCCACTCTGCCTTTAAATGACACAGCGAGTGGGTCGCAGTGACACTTCACTGAGCACTACTCAAAAATCACAAAATTCATTGTGTTACATTTGGTGTGGAATGATTCACCAGTGCAGATGAAATAACTTCACTCAGTTCAGTAGTGCAAAAGTAACAACGGGGGTCTGAGATAACTACAGTAACGACACATGACGGTCTGACTCAAGCTGATCCCAGGTCATGTCAGAACAATCATATACAAAAACATGCCCACAGTTTCACAGTTAGCAGTCAGAAACTTTCCGTTGGGAAAGTTCTGTTAATCATCAGGGGTATCAATCAAATGAGCTGTGATTCTGACCCACGTTTATTCATTTCCACATAGTTTGAGTGCTTCTGTGTAGGACCATGACAAATCTAGAAAACACTGTATATTCATGTAGCAGACTAAAGCTGACAGGCTTGAGTTAACAAACATATCCCAATATTTTCAAAAGTGGCACGAGGTCAACACACATTAAATTACACACATTACATAAACATCAGTTACACAACTAATACACAACCTTTATTCCTCATTTTGTTGTACTAGTGCTAAAAAAACTTGCTTTGAACCTGAAACATTTTCCTCAAACCGGGTCCCATATAAATGAGAAGCTATGATGGAGTAACAGACAACAGGATTGGCCTATATTTTGAGTTGGAGTGCATGCCAGTGTGTCGTCTCCACCTGCGGCCTGCTGCACATTTCCTTCCAGTGCTGGTTTCCTGTCTCAGGACCCTCATGGCCAATCAGAACACAACCCAGAATGCAGCTCTTTGTGTACAGTCTTCCCTGTCGATGACAGAGTTTCTTTATTACATCATTCATCAAAACCAATAATTAAACTCATTACAATGAAATGAATCTGTCTTATGGTTACCTGCAGGACGATGAACTCCAGCTGCAAAGACAGCTGGCTGATGTCACCGGCCGGTAAGTCAAACAGAAAGGGAGCGTTCCAAACAGCATTCACACCACTGGCGCCCTTTGTCTCCTTCGTGCTGATTACTTTTCCACTGTGACGTAGGTTGATGACGACACAGTGATCTGGAAAGACAAATGGCGATTATGAAATCAACACAAATGTTTGTCTTACTGCTCATGAATGACTTTTTATTACACAGGAAACACATACTGTACATGACAACCCAGCTAACAGGAAGAATTCTGCAAAAGTTCTCTGAAAGTGATCAAAAAACGCTCTTGCAGTAACGCTAGTAGAATGTTTTTAACATTATATATCTTACATCAAAAACATTATCCTTAGGTTGTTAGTGGAACGTTTTAAAAATGTAACAGAATTAGAAAATGTTTGAATAATGATTCTTATAACCAAGCAATAATGTTAATACAATGTCTAAAAAACTAAACATTTTATATGTTTCTAGAAATTTCAAAATAAAGATTTTTTACTTTATGTAAGCATTAGGAAAACGTTCCTACAATCTAAAATTGTTAGCTGGGAACAAAGTAAGTCAGACAGACAGTCAGAGAGACAGTGAGACACAGTTCACCTGGAGTTCCTGGAATTCTGGTAAGTTTGGGCAGGTTCTCGGCTTTTCGGACCATCACTTTTATGCGATGTGCTAGTGTCTGATACTGCAGCAGAATCAGAATTTGACCCAGAAACTGCACATGACAAACAGACCCCCTGATGTCCCCCAATGCATCCTGGGAACTCTGACTCTGAAAATTCAGAAACACTGGTTTAAGTGTTTTCTCTTTTATAAACCTTTTATGAAATATATTTAATATACGTTATTATATTTTACGCTGTCATAGCTTTATTTTGCTATATAACAATGCATGATTACATGGTCACATATGCAGTTATTGTGAGACATTCTGTGGTGGTGGCTGATACTGTGCTGATATGTTTGTTGTTATGGAGCACTCTGACCATGACAGCCTGAACACAACACAAACACAACACAAACACACACACACACACACACACTCTCTCTCTCTCTCTTTCTCTTTCACACATATTCACTTTATCTTTTACACATTCTCTCTCTCTCTCTCTCTCTCTCTCTCTCACACACACACACACACACACACACACTGTGTACAGCTGTGTATTTTTTACCCTTGCACTTTCACACAGTTACCAGCTGCAGGTTTATCAGTGTCTGATTTAACACTCAATCATTCCTCTCTCTGACCTTCATCAGGTCTCTGTTATCAGCAGAACCCAACACTGAAAACAACAACACACAATAACTGCTTCACACAAATCACTCATACATCAGGCTTCATGACAGGAAGTTTCACATATTGTCACAGATGTTCATTCATTAGAAAATATCTTCATCTAGCTTTAAGGTTTATAATTCACCAGTTATCCAAAAGCTGCAATTTGTAACTTTGTGTTAAAAAAAAAAAAGTCAGTTACTGAGCAAGCACACAACAGATCAAGTTTATAATAATGATTTATAATTTGAGCTGTCTGGTCTGATTTCCTGGGAAATATCAGTTTGGCTTCATTTGACTTCAACATGTCATATAAAATTGCAGGTTACGACTTGATTTTTGACAAGCATGTGATTTCTTCTTGTAACTCACACTGTATCTCAGACATTGGTACAATGTTAATGTTTCCCACATAGCATCACTGCTTCAGTTCATCTGAGTCATACAGGTTAAAATGACATGAAGGTGACTAAATGATGACAGAATTATTATGTATTCTTTAAAGGGATAGTTCACCCCAAACATTTCCATAATTTACTCTTTCATTCCCTGTTCTGTGAAACAAAAGAACAAAAACAAAAGAAGGCACAAAAGAAAAAGGTATTTTTATGTCTCAGTGGTTTTGTGTCCATACAATGGCAGTCAATGGGTGCCACTGTTGTTTGCTTACCGAAGTACTTCAGCATATCTTCTGTGTTCCTCTGAAGCAATAAAGTCACACAGGTTTGGAATGACATGAGGTGAGTTAATGATGCAAGATTTTTACGTTCTGGGTGAACTATCCCTTTAACTCTCGAGTTATGAAACATCAGCCTCTAAGTGATGAGATTTTTCTGTTTATTTCCGTCGCTCTTTAATTTGTTCTTTTGGTCTGATTTGCTGCTCTGTGATGCGTGTGTTGTGCTCTGTTACTGATGTCCACTAGTGTGAGTCACTGCAGAGACAGAACTCTGGCTCTGAGCCATGTTAACGCACCACTTGTTCGCAGGCTTGTCACGCGTTTCTACAGTCATATCGCTGCATTCATTTACGCAGTCCGCTGTGGCTCTGTGCTGATGCAGAGAAATGATTTCAACTACACTTGAGGAAGCACATGCTGCACTGTAAAGATATAAAGATATTGGCCACTGTTTATCTCACTCTGTTTTATCTCACTCTGTTTTACCTCACTCTGTTTTTACCTCACTCTGTTTTTACCTCACTCTGTTTTTACCTCACTCTGTTTTTTACCTCACTCTGTTTTTTACCTCACTCTGTTTTTTACCTCACTCTGTTTTTTACCTCCTCTATCTTGCCCTATATAATCTTCTCCATTGTTTAGTCCCACAGGGAGGAGAATCAGAGCTGCAGCTGAACCTCCTCAGGTTTCTTCTTCATAGACAATTGAGCATCTGTGATGCTCCATTCACTGTTGTGGGTTATTCTAAAGGAAAATAATGTCTTCATAAAATGTCAACATATTTCTTCAAAACATGTTTGCCTTTAATCTTTTATCAACACATAATAAGAGTCCCCGCCTCTGAAATGACCTTCCTTTTCAGCTGATGTCATCAAGTCCTCCTTTGGATTTTAAACACATTACATTTTTAAATTCACAATCTTTCAATTGCAAACTCACAATAACATGGAAGAGATTTATTACTTGTCATATTCTGGTTAAGACATGGTGTAAAACTCTCCTCTCATACCTTCCTCAGCTTCCTCCTCACAGAGTTCAGCTGACGATTTAAGGTGAGTGTGGAATCAGGACGCCAGTCGATTTCTGCGCAGGCCAGCTCCAGTTCGCCTACAGCTGTCTCCCGGAGGCCAGAGAAATCCCTGCTGGACACAACCAGTCTCAGAGTGCAGGCACAAAGCTCCTCACATGACCTCACCTGCAGGTGGAACACCTGGGCTGAAGTGTCTGGACTGAGGCTACGTCTGCGTGTTGAGCTGCTCTGCTGTGGGGCAGGGCAGAGCGGCGGTAAACAAACCCTGACTGCGGTTCCACTCATTTTCCTAGAGCCACGGTAGAGACCCAAAATGGTCACAGTCAGTCTGCTCTCCGCTGGTGAGAAAAACAAGGTGAAGTGGAGAGAAGGTGGGGGTTTGCGGGAAGTGGAGCTGCGCCTGCAACTGGAGCCGTAATGTGTTTGAGAGAGCGCTTCCTGAAAACTGGAAGGAGAATGACAGGTCAGCCTGCTGCTCTCTGAATACATACAGTTCTCTCCAGGCCTGGTGCCTCTGCGATCGAACGCTCGGCGGGTCTTTGCCACCAGGCTGAATTTAGGAATGGTAGGAAGTGAAGAACGTCCTCGGACGGCAGGTTTAGGGGAAGTGGAGGGAACTGTGGGAGAGCTGAGCCTCCGTAAGGAGAAACGAGATTTCGGAGGGCCTTTCAGTTCAGTCAGAGCATGAGGCAGAGAGGAAAAAGATAGACCATCTTCCGAAGGTGTTGAACTGCTGTTGGGTGAGGGGTAGTCCATGACTTCTCCATCCAGTTCCTCATACTGCTGTTTGATTGGCAGAGTGCTGATGGAGGGGGAAGGGCTAAGAGTCACAGTCACATGATCTGTGGGCATACAGGCTAGGGGTAGACCCGCCTCCTTGTTTGAGCGGAGGGCCTTTTGATGCCACCAGCAAATGATGCAGCCAATCACCAGGCAGAAACAGAGGACAGCCAAGCCAACAGCCAATAAGATTTGGAGATGCACTAAACACAAAGTCATAGAAAGATACAATCATTTCGTAACTTTCAACTAAACACATGATGAATTTACTGAATTGTTCATTAGACATTAACATTATTTATATATTATTTAAGAAACAAATTATTCTTTATTGTCAACTTATAAACAAAATCATAAACTAAATCATAACTAATATAACATATATATATAATTACATCTTATATCAATTTCATGTACGCATAGTATTTACACAGAAGCAATATATGATGCAGTCATATTACAAATACACTGAGGTACAGTAAGCTGTAACATTAAGTACATCAGTGTGTTTTGGGGACAAGCACAGACTCAGCAGATCATGATAACTGATGGCTTGTTTGCTGCACTTTGCTTTCTGCACAAACGCTAATCATCGGTGATTACATTAAGACCCAAAGGAAATGACTTAACACACACACAAACACACACACATCAGACAGCAGAACCAGATCAGATCTGATGATTGTCCTGATCTACACAAAATGAAATATGAAATTCATGCCAGTGGTTAATACATACAACTGTATGTGCTGTCTCTTGATTTGAGGATTTGAAAAAGGTCCATTTATGTTAGATTTACTTTAGGAAATCTTACATTACAGTTAAGCATAAAGTCAAGTACACTTTATTTTCAAATAAATGTCATTCATCAGATCTTTACACCTAAAGTGGCTATAAAAATGTAAGTCACAACATAAAACTGGAAATGATAAATAACATGATAATGTTTTCTCTCACCTTCTAATGCCACATGCATCTTCTCCAAGAGAATGAAGGACACTTCTGAGATCTAAATGTGAGCAGCTACAGCTGTGTGATCTGCAGGCATGCTCACTATTGAGTGCTCTACATTAAACTGAGTTCACTTCAGCGGTTCAGAGTCTGCTGGAGCAGCACGTGAACGCGCCTCAGTCGCGCGCCCCGGAGGAGAGCTCTGCGTAAATCGATGCGCGTTACCGCCGATGCGTGACGGTACGAGAAAGCACGAACTGCTTTAATCGTGCACGTCAGAAATAACGGGATTATAAATAGAAGAGCCGGATCTCTGTTCTTTTCACGTTATTTAACGCGTAACATCCAATATTGATTTATTATAATAAATAAACACAGTGTTACATTTAATAGAGTTAAAACAACAGGATCTTTACATAATAAATCAACACTGTTACTTTTACTATAGTTAAAACAACAGGATCTTTACATAATAAATCAACACTGTTACTTTTACTATAGTTAAAACAACAGGATCTTTAAATAATAAATCAACACTGTTACTTTTACTATAGTTAAAACAACAGGATCTTTAAATAATAAATCAACACTGTTACTTTTACTATAGTTAAAACAACAGGATCTTTAAATAATAAATCAACACTTAATTTTACTATAGTTAAAACAACAGGATCTTTACATAATAAATCAACACTGTTACTTTTACTATAGTTAAAACAACAGGATCTTTACATAATAAATCAACACTGTTACTTTTACTATAGTTAAAACAACAGGATCTTTAAATAATAAATCAACACTGTTACTTTTACTATAGTTAAAACAACAGGATCTTTACATAATAAATCAACACTGTTACTTTTACTATAGTTAATTTTTTTTTTTTTAAAAAACACCGTTACTTTTATATGTAAAACAACAGGATCTTTACATAATAAATCAACACTTACTTTTACTATAGTTAAAACAACAGGATCTTTAAATAATAAATCAACACTTACTTTTACTATAGTTAAAACAACAGGATCTTTACATAATAAATCAACACTGTTACTTTTACTATAGTTAAAACAACAGGATCTTTACATAATAAATCAACACTGTTACTTTTACTATAGTTAAAACAACAGGATCTTTACATAATAAATCAACACTGTTACTTTTACTATAGTTAAAACAACAGGAGGTTATTGAGGTTACTGAGGCAAACAAATGTGAACAACCCCCCCACACGCACCCATTCTTTAAAATGACCTGTAGATGATAGTGGTGATTGCTACAGTAAAACACATTGTAGACCCCTCTTTATTTTCACAAACAGAAACATATGTAAACACATGTACAGCTGCACATCAAGAATAGTGTGATTCTGATCACATTCTCGTGTTAAGCATGTCATAAAAAAGCAAATCCTATTTTCTTTTATTACATGTAAGTTAACTTCACAATTAAGTAAACATACTGCATGCGCATTTAAAATCATTTCAGTACTTTGGTATGGGCAGATGTTGCCATTTTCGCCCAGTGAAGCAATGCACTAATTGTTTAGTTACATGTAAGGTTTCATTTTTTGGGAAGGGGGGAATTCCATTCTGTTTGATAAAGATAAGGAGTTGGTATAATAATATTAATATCAACATTAAAAATATATTTAAACATATCAAAATGATCTTAAGTTGGTGGGCTGATGTAAACAGCAGATCGCTGCCCCCGTCTGTTCTGTCATTGTGTCAGAAATCACAAAAATCAAGTTATAGGGAAGTGATGTGACGTGCAGGCCAAATATGGTGATCCATACTGGGAATTTGTCATCTGCATTTAACCCATCTAGTACACACACATTAGAGTAGTAAACATACACACTGCAAATGTGAACACACACCCAGAGCAGCTGAAGTGGCTGACCCTGACCAGAACATATATGAACCCTGTTTAACACTTTCCTAATGTACAGCACAAGCATATTCATTTCTGTGTAAATGGCAGAGTTGAACAGGTAACAGCAGGTCGAACAGGAGTCACCCAGTGTTGAAGATCATGTGACAGGGTGAGCACATACCTTCCAGGTTTTTGGTCACGAGCACCTGGACCAGGAGGCAGGTGAAGATGAGCAGCAGAATCCCCTCGATCAGACCCTTACAGAAGAAGAGGAGCACAGAAAGACACAGGGGCTGAAGGTCACGGGTGTCCTCCATCCTGAAACTCTCCTGCACTGCTTCCATTCAGACCTCAATCACACACATACACCAGCATTGATGTTATTATAACTTTACAAATTGCTGTTTAAAGGTGTCTGTTAAGAAATACTTCAAGTCTTTGTATCCAAGCTGACACAGTCTCTCTCCCTCTCTCTCTTTCAGTACTGGCATGAGAAGGCAAACTTGTTAAATTCATTCTGCAGCAGAAGAGTCTTTTTGTGGCAGTGGTCCATCCGGCTGCTTCACTGCAGTAAAAATCCTGCTGTAGGCCTGAGTCTCTCCCAGAATGAGTGTGTGTGTGTTGGTGTTTCAACAGCCAGACTGTCCGTCATGAGAGTACCATCACGTTTCTGTAGACGGAAGTTAAAACAGGAAAACAGAAATAATTATGTAATGATGTAAAAAACTTACACATTATTGTATTTTACATGTGTAATTATTCTGCTCTACAGACCAGTGAAAATTGTACATGGCGCGCACACACACACAATGTTCTGTAATTGTTTCTCATGCAATGCTGGAGGAAATAAATGTCGTCACATACTGTCACAATATTACTTTATGTTCCAAGTGAGAACAAAGTGTCACAAAATGGGAAATGACAAACTGTGTTACAATATTCAGAGAAACATAAAACAACAATGAAAAGTATTACAGGGAACCACAGTTTTATTATATGCCTAACCCACCTTATTACTGCGCCCTCTAGTGGCCCTCACTAAACAGTGCGCACACATTAAGTACAGAACTCCTGCTCAGTCTGTGTTACTGCTGCAATGAGTAGGAAGTGTGTAAGTAAATGTGATAAATTTGATCATCATGAACACAAGCTCCCTATCAGTTCAGCACAGAGAGTGTGGAGGTGCACTTGTGAGTCTCTGATAAAACACTTTTACAAGCTCTGGATCATCAAAACTGCAAGTGAAGATGCGTTTAATATGTTTATATGAACTTTTCATGTGGATTTCATCTGTCTGCTTAACAGGACCTCATTCACATGCTCGAGTTAAAGTCACCGATCACGGTAAGCCGATATTTCCTCACAATACACGGGACCGTTATGTCTGTATAATTGATCATAATGGGAAAAATAAATGTATGTGCTGTGTGTGTTATATCGTGCATATCAGAAGGTTATTCTTAAGTTGTTAGGGGAACGTTTTATAAACGTTACAGAATAAAAAAAACATTTGAACACATTTTGAAACTTCTTGGAGCTTTTAAAAGGACATTTTGAGGCTTGTGTTGCTGAAATGTTAGGAAAACGTTCTTACAACCCAGCATGTGTTCGCTGGGAGTAAAGCATGACAGCCGTGTAAGACATTATTTCAGAGTTTCTTACATTTCAGAAAATATCAGATCTGCCATTTGATGTAACTGCAATACTTAGTGCAAAACACCAATAGAAGACAGCTGTTTGAGTAACCCTTAAATACAAAAGGTGATTTCTTCATTGTTTTTATAGGGGACAGACTGTTAAACTTTTTTAAGGTGTCCTCGTCACAGTGTAATTATACATGTTCTGCGTATTAGTAACAACACGTACTTACTATAGGATTATGATTAGGGTTAGTTGCGTGTAATTATGTGTAATTTACTCTCATTACTATAGTAAGTATTACTCTCATTAGTATAGTACTTCACGTGAAGTCAATTTACAGTGTAAAGTGACATGTTTACAGAATCAAAAGATTCAACATTCAACATAAGACACTGTGGTATGACAACACTTGAGTATATGAAGTTTTGAAATGAATTTGCAGATGGATGTATTAAACCCTGGAGAATGATATTGTTTCTGTCTGTCCTCCTCAGGTATTACACGCTATTCTATAAAACCCAACAACAGTTATTTAAAAAAACTCGTCAGAGACTCATCAGGGAACGCAGGGGTCTGGGTAGGAGATCATACGACTCTGTATTCCACCAAACACAAGCAGGTACAGTATTCACATCTAATTACCCATTTGGGCAATTACCCATTACCCAAAATGATATCACTTTATCATTTTATAACCAAAGATATTTATTGTAAAATGTGCCGTATTTGTGTCTTTGTTTAGGTGCCTCTGTTTACAAATGAATGTAAAGAGAACTCAGTAAGTATTAAGAATATTTTAAGGCAAGTAAAGCTTTGCGAAATTGTGATACAATTAAAACAAAAATATTTTCACCTTTGTTGTCAAGTGAATTTAAAATGCAAATGCAATAAGAGATTCAAGATAATCTAATAATCTTAAAAATAATCAAGGCATGTTACTAGAAACTGTTTTAAAACTAAATGAAGAATGATATTATTTTCATTTATATGGACCAATATAGCAAAAAAGGAAAGAAAGGGCAATATTTTATTACTGAAATCAGTGCAAATGTATTTTGAGTAGTGGTGAGATAGTTGTGTTGTTAACCCATTAAAGCTCATGTGATTCATTGATCTTCAGAACTGTGGCTACACAATCTCTCTGCTCAGAGAAGGTGACAATGGAAATCTGCTGTTTCTGTGTGGAAGTACTGACGAGGAAACAGTATGTTATAACATGGTAAGTCTTGTTTTGACAGTTAGCATTTTAAGTTAATGCTTACTATAATGATACAGCATCTTGTGTTTTGTGTTTTTCATTTACAGAACACAGACTATTCTTTGGTTAACAGATTCCAGTTCAGTTATGTCCTTAATATTAATGAGCCGTCATTAATTATTGGTGAGTATCACACATTCTGACAAATGAAAATCGTAAGTCTGTTGCCTTACAAACAGCACGTCAACAACAAGACTCGTGATTTGAATCTGTTTTAAAACGTTCCACTAATAATTTAAGAATAACATTTTTGATATCTATGATATATAACTTTTAAAACGTTCTGCTACTGTTACTAATGTTAATGTAATAACTTTTTGATAACTTTCAGAACATTCATGTTCTGAGAACGTTTGCTGTTAGCTGGGATGGTGCAATTCTTTGTAAAGATCTGATACATATCTGTAAAGATATTCTCGGCATAGTGAAGTACTGAAGTGTTTGGTGATGTCACACGTTTATACTTTTTCACAGGAAACATTAACACTGGGCTGCTGATACACTTGAGCACAATGTTCACATGTCTGCACATATTTGCCGTTGGCTGACCCTTCTCTTAGTTTTTCAAGTGCACGTCTTAGATATCCCAAAAAGGAAGACATAAGAAGTTTTCACTTTCCATAAAGGTCCAAACGTGATGTACACACAACAGATGTAAATTTGGATTATTTTAGGGCAAGACTTTTTATACTTCAGTGACCAGATGAGGAGCATTTTACAGGAAATGATAGAGGAACTAAAACTTAGCTGGCGGCCTAGACAGTGAGTCGTGTTGTTTGTTCAGAAAAGCAAAGTAATGAACATTCATGTGTGTCATGATTTGCTTTATCAGTATGTTTTGATGAGGACCTGTGTGTGTCAATTTCACAGTAACTGTACGCAACATGCAGTAAGACTTTATGATGTCTGAAATAGCAGGTGTATTATAATACTGCAGTTTATGACACTTCTGTGACTGCATATGACTGTCAGGTGATATGCTGTTTATCAAGTCTACTGCGGGACTGTACAGGATCAACAGAACAAACCCAGCTGACAAGATCTGGCCTCAGTCTACTGTAACAGGTGAGTGGACAAATTAAACACAACAGCCCTACACTGTATATATCAAACCATTATTCTGAAGTAGTTAGTGGAATGTTTTAAAAATGTTACAATTACAAAATAATTGAATAACATTGTAAAACCAAGCAATAGCGTTAATACAATATCTTACAAAACTGGACATTTTGAATGTTCCCAGAATTTTTAAAATAACATTTTTAACATTTTTGTTACTGGAACAAATTTTCTTGCAACGTACAAATGTTAGCTGGGACACTATTGCACTGTATGAAACACAATACTGCACTGTATGAAACAATACTGCACTGTATGAAACAATACTGCACTGTATGAAACACAATACTGCACTGTATGAAACACAATACTGCACTGTATGAAACACAATACTGCACTGTATGAAACAATACTGCACTGTATGAAACACAATACTGCACTGTATGAAACACAATACTGCACTGTATGAAACACAATACTGCACTGTATGAAACAATACTGCACTGTATGAAACACAATACTGCACTGTATGAAACACAATACTGCACTGTACATGCACTAATCCTGACCATACTGTCCTTGCACTAATCCTGACCATACTGTCCTGCACTTCTTTAGAGAAGTATGTGAAGCTGATTGCTGGTAAAGGCCAACACAAGGACAAAGTTTATTCCTTCTTCATAGAGGAACACAGAGGTGACAGTAAAGATCAATGGATTCCACGTGTGTCACAGAGCTGCGCCGTAAGCAGAAACTACACCCTACAGAACATAACAGAATACAGAAGTAAAACAGAGAAGTGCGAATGATCTGCTGCTGTTTATGAACGAGTTCATACAGGTTCTTTATCATAATGGCCTTTAAGAGAGCACAGGAAATAACTTCTTAAAATGCTGCCTTATCTAAATGACCACATGATTAGTTGGTTTTATTAAAGGGCTGTATAGTGGGGCTGGTTTAGGGTCTTGCACAGTAGACACAGATCAGACACATCCTGTATATTCTGGTGGTGTTGACACAGGATGGTGATCTGATCTGCAAGTGTCGACATATGCTGGTGTCACGTTTTACTAAACAGAATTTATGTCTATATTTGGTTAAGAACATATAAAGAACTATATTTGATTTAGACCAAACTGTTACGGAAGTGCTTGAAGAGTAATTAACCATGAATCATTTGTTTCCTAAACATTGTTTTTGTGATGTTGAAGAAACAGTCAGAATACCTTAGCAACTGCATAGCAACCCCCTAGATATCACCCAGAACACCCAGCGACAGAATATACAGATCATCAGGTTTTATCATCTGACTATTAATAGCCACACATCAATTTTTTCATTTGAAAGAATGACGTACGACCTGTTCTGTTACAGAACGACAAAGGAGGATCTAAAGACGTTCTTCAGAACGGCTGGACATCTGGGATCTACGCCCGTCTGTACTGCAGCGGTGTGGATGGGGAGCAACCCTTCACTCAGCTGATAGACGTGGCCACTTTAGAAACAGATGATGACACCAAGATCTATGCTCTCTTCAGAAACTTCTGGTATATCAAAACATGATCTAATTTTCTGCTTAGATCATGTGTTTGTGTGTGAGTTTGTGTTTGTGTGTGTTTGTGTGTGAGCATGTGTTTGTGTGTGTCTGTGTGTGAGCGTGTGTTTGTGTGTGTCTGTGTGTGAGCGTGTGTTTGTGTGTGTCTGTGTGTGAGTGTGTGTGAGCGTGTGTTTGTGTGTGTGTCTGTGTGTCTGTGTGTGAGCGTGTGTTTGTGTGTGTGAGCGTGTGTCTGTGTGTGAGTGTGTGTCTGTGTGTGAGCGTGTGTCTGTGTGTGAGCGTGTGTCTGAGCGTGTGTCTGTGTGTGAGCGTGTGTCTGAGCGTGTGTCTGTGTGTGAGCGTGTGTTTGTGTGTGAGCATGTGTTTGTGTGTGTCTGTGTGTGAGCGTGTGTCTGTGTGTGTCTGTGTGTGAGCGTGTGTCTGTGTGTGAGCGTGTGTCTGTGTGTGGGGTGTCTGTGTGTGAGCGTGTGTCTGTGTGTGAGTGTGTGTCTGTGTGTGAGCGTGTGTTTGTGTGTGTACCTGTGTATGTGTGTGAGCTTGTGTCTGTGTGTGAGTGTGTGTGAGCGTGTGTTTGTGTGTGTTTGTGTGTGTACCTGTGTCTGTGTGTGAGCGTGTGTTTGTGTGTGTCTGTGTGTGAGCGTGTGTTTGTGTGTGTCTGTGTGTGAGCGTTTGTTTGTGTGTGTCTGTGTGTGAGTGTGTGTGAGCGTGTGTTTGTGTGTGTCTGTGTGTGAGCGTGTGTTTGTGTGTGTCTGTGTGTGTGTGTGTGTGAGCGTGTGTTTGTGTGTGTCTGTGTGTGAGCGTGTGTTTGTGTGTGTGAGCGTGTGTCTGTGTGTGAGTGTGTGTCTGTGTGTCTGTGTGTGAGTGTGTGTCTGTGTGTGAGCGTGTGTTTGTGTGTGTACCTGTGTATGTGTGTGAGCGTGTGTTTGTGTGTGTGAGCTTGTGTCTGTGTGTGAGTGTGTGTGAGCGTGTGTTTGTGTGTGTTTGTGTGTGTCTGTGTGTGAGCGTGTGTGAGCGTGTGTATGTGTGTGAGCGTGTGTTTGTCTGTGTGTGAGCGTGTGTTTGTGTGTGTTTGTGTGTGTGTGTGTCTGTGTGTGAGCGTGTGTGCTTGTGTGTGTTTGTGTGTGAGCGTGTGTTTGTGTTTGTGTGTGAGCGTGTGTTTGTGTGTGAGCGTGTGTTTGTGTTTGTGTGTGCTTGTGTGTGGCTGAAGTGTCAAACTCTGTGTGTTTTACAGGAACATGAGTGCGGTGTGTGTTTATAACATGACTACAATCACCAACATCTTCAGTTCTTCTACATTTAACACGAGTAAAAACGTTACAGCTCTTGGTCCGCGGCCTGGAACGGTGAGATGATGAACGGTTTGCATCTCTTATCAGGAAACACAGCACTGATAGCTCATTTATGCTGTAGCTCATCAAACATCCCATAATAATTCATGTTAGGCAGGTATCAAGCTAACATTACTAAGCTAGCCTTTGCTAGCTTGAAGTACATGCTAGCCTGTAGAGATGCCTGCTGTGATTCTTATATCCATGGTAACATCAGTGCCTCTGATTGGTGGATGTTACTTAAGGATTGTGGGTAGTATAGGTTTGATCAACAGCTTCATCAGCCTGTTTTACACGCTCTGATCCTCTCTTGCAGTGTACTAAAGACAGCACTTCTCTCAATAGTGCTGTGTTGAAATTTATGAAGGAACGTCCAGAGATGAAGGACAGGATCATGTCGGAGAACAGACCCCTGCTTTTTCCACGCAGTCATTACACCCACATCCAGGTGGACAAAGTTCAGAAGAGAACTGTGCTGTTTCTGGCTTTAGGTATGTACATCTGTACCTATGGATGGGAAGCTGCAAAGTATAGACAGTGTAGGTAGGACAAATATTTTAAGGTCCTGCACCTTCCACAGAAGATATACACTGTATATAGTACTTAGTGATGCTATCAGGATGAAGAGACTTTCAACCAGCGAAACAAAAATGTTTCTGGAAAGAAATGCCTACCCTGCCTTTAATAACGATTTAAGGAGAAGTGACATGCAGGCCAAGTATGGTAATCTTACTTGGAAGATGTCCCCTGCATTTAACCCTTACAAGTTAGTGCATACACATTGAAATAGTGAACACACACACACCCCCAGAGCAGTGGTCAGTAAGGAGTAAGGTGCCTTATGGAACCCACAACCCTCAGGTTAAAAGTCAGACTCTAACCTTTAGGCCACAGTGGTTAATAGTTTACATTAAAATCTTTTGGGCTTGATGGCACAGAACTTTTACAATGTCTAACGGTACAGTGCTAGAGAAATGAAGCAGGAGTTAAACACTCACTGTTTGAAGATGACACAGGATGTCTTAATAAGTCACTTTTGGTTTTGAGCAGCTATGGCAGGCTGTCACTGATGGTGTCAGATAAAAATATATGATCATGAAAAGCAGAGTGCAGTCGTCTCTGTGCAGTTTTCATCAAATACTGATTATAACTGAACACTGATTTAATATTTATCTCACAGAAAGTGGAAGGATCCATAAAGTCTTAGAACAGCCTGCGGATCAGTCCAGCTTCATCATCGCAGAGTTCCGGCCCTTTCCACATAGGACTCACATAACCAGCCTTCTGTTAAACAGTCCTGAGGTCAGACACACAAATACAAATATTGCATGTAGTCTCTCAGTAACTCATACATACGATAACAATACAATTTCAAAAAGCTGTTTAAAGTCATTCAGAGTTTAGTTTGTCCTGCTGCAGGCATCTCAGGCTATTCAGTTATTCAGTACAGCTTCAGTTTATTTCAAAGCTGCAACCTGTAATATTTTGGAGTGTTAAAACAAACAAAAATCAGCTATTGAGCAAGTACATGACAGATCGGTGTTCAAAACAGTTTCCTTACCCTGATTCACAAAGGCAAGTTTATAATAGTGATTCATAATTTGAGCTGTCAGGTTCGATTTTTACTGTGTCACTGCAGGACTGAATAAATACAGAGGAAATTCATTGTAATTGTTACAAATATAATTAATAGCAGCAGGTCAGTCTTTTCCTCTTTCATATCGCCAAACTGAAAATGTCTTCCTGTTGCTGGGGTCTTGATCAGCAGCATTTGCAAGGATCCCCAACTGATTGTCAGTTTAGAAATGGATTTTGTGTGACTCCACAAGCCTCAATAATTAGAGACAGATATTTTTTTAAATATACGCTGAATAGTAATAATGGCATATTTCATTTTAAGTTCCACCCACGTCACAGTGTTTCTGGTTTTTCAGGGCTGTAAGTTCACAGTTCCTGTTTCTCTGTTCTGTGTTGGGTTTCTCAGAAGCGTCTGTATGTGAGCTCTGGCAGGGAGGTGATTCACATAGACCTGCAGAGCTGTGATCTGTATGGAGAGACGTGTGATGACTGTCTCTTATCCAGAGACCCCTATTGTGGTTGGGGCAAACGGTGTGCACCCGTCACAGGGTAAGACCTTGTCTTCCGGTTCCTGAGTGAAAAAAAACAACAAAAGGGAACATTCTCAGAACGTTTTCTAAAAGTTATCAAAAAGGTTCTTGCAGTAATGTTAGTAGAACATTTTTTCAACATTATATATCATTGGCAAAGTTTAAAAACATAAAAACGTTATTCCACTTCTAAGAAACGGAACGTTTTGGACATTCCTGGAACATTCAAAATATTTTTAACGTTTTGTTACTAATGGAAACATTTGTACAACCATAAATTGTTAGCTAAGGCAATACTAACTGTGCCCTACATTCATCTAAATATAACCGCATAGAAAGCACCGACCTAAAAACACCCTCTCTTACCGCAAGACCTCTGACCCCCATCCCCCCTCACCGGGCCCACCACCACATACTCAGAACTAAAATATATTTACAGATTCACTTCTAACCAAAAAGGTCTCATTTCTCCTAATGTCTCCTGTTCTTTCACAGATCCTCAATCCAGGACAGAGACAAATGTGGTAAGTTTGAGGCTGCTGCTTTGCATAAAAGCATTTGCTAAATTAATCAATGTAAATTCAAATTTAATCAAATTTAAGTTATTGCATGGAAATTCTGTTTTTGCCTTCAATATGAATCCAATTTGGGAAAATGTTCGTGTGAAATGTTTGTCAAGCCCAGGAGCCAAACTGTATTTGATTTAACTATGACTTATGTAACTTATTAAAACGGATAGCAGACACAAACAGATATCTCACATTACAATACTGATGTATGTACAAACAAATCTGTGTTTTGAAAATTAATGTACACATGGTTAACATATAGTTACTCTAAGCATTAAACTGAATAAACCATTTATCATTCCCTAAATGATACACGGCACGTTTACAAATCGTAAAAGATTCATCACGCGTGTCTTTTTGTACGAGTGCAGCAAATGCATCACATGACCTTCTGTTTGACAGGTGTGCTCCTCTCCTCTGTTTGACAGGTGCAGTAGCCTCTCCATCCAGGAGTGAAAATGATGCTACAGCATCAGTGTTGAAGGTCCCTCCCTCCTTTAGATATTACCTGCTCTGCCCGACCATCTCACATCATGCCTCATACCACTGGTACCACGGTAACACTGAGGTGGAGTGTGTTCACACTGATCAGGGCTGTTTGTATCTCATTGAAAGCATGAATAAAACTCATGAAGGTTCATACAGGTGTGAATCTTCAGAAGGTGACTATAACAGGAGCATCGCTCAGTTTGAACTCACTATGAGCACCTCACCAGCAAACGCTGTAAACACTGTACTTTTACCATGTCTGATCCTTCTGCTTGTGTCTCACCTGCTATCATAAACCCATCCAGCTGAACTCAGTGCCAGCATACCCAGCTAACCATTTTTACATTGTCAGAATGTTTCTGTAATGTTTCCATTAACAAAAATGTTAAAAATCCAAATTTGTGGACGTTGTATTAATATTATTGGTTGGTTATAAGAATAGTATTCAAATGTTTTAAATTCTCTTAAAACATTCCACTGTATATCATATATAATGTTAAAAATGGTGTAGTAACATCAGTGCAAGAACGCTCCTGAGAACTTTTAGAGAATGTTAGCCAATGTTAAGAGAACATTTACTGTTAGCTGGGTACACTCTTAAAAATAGTTTCTTAAAAGGTTCTTCACAGCAATGCCACAGAGGAACCGTTTTTGGTTCCCCAAACAACCATTCAGTCCAATTTTCTTTGAAGATTTCTCTTGAAGAGTGTCCTTCTATGGCATTGTATAGTTTTTTAAAGGGTACAGTATTTAAGAGTCAAATGTTCAGTTTGCATGAGTAACTGAGGTATGACAAAACATTTACACTTTTTACCAGAACATTATTCACAGATCAGCTTGAGAACACAATTAATTTTGCTTTTGTATAATTAATGAATAGATCACACCCGCATGCCTTTATAAACACATATAATTTATAACGAACAATAGAAATGAAAAAATATTTGCCATAATGTCTAGTTAGTCATGCAGTCACATGAACATACACAGGGTTGATTGTGGGAGAGAATCACGCTCTGACAGATTTCCCATGACACAAGGTTATGTGGAAATTCAATGAGATTTCGTAATTGTAATTATTTTATGATCAGTATTTTCAGCTTTTACATCATGATAAACATTACTCAGACGTAGCGTGTGATATATTTATGGGCTGACCTTGGCTGGTGTGGAGGTTGGCGTGTCCTAATAATACATCTCTGATCATTCATTACTGGTTAATATGAATGAGTAATTATCATTACTGCTTTCTGAGCCATTTCACAATAATCACAAGTTATTTACACAGGAACAACCTCCACAGACCCAAATACGCAACTGAAACTAAAGTTAAAAATAACTATTGTAGGGTATATTTATTTCCAGTGTGAGTGACAAATAAATATAATATAAATAAATATAAATGTGCAATAAGAACTTAAAAACTGTGATATTTGTGTTGTGGTATAAATATAAAGATATTTTCTGTTAAAGTTGCTTTAACATGCTGTATTTATATTATATTCTGTATCTGAAGTGTTAAATAGACCAGTAAATGTTACAATAACTGGAATGTTTAAAATCACACATGCAGAAGCAGTAACACCCCACAACACACACACACACACACACACAACCGCTCACTGAAACAACCACCCACCCACAAACACACGCACAGTGTGGAACTGCAGTGGAAATAAACTCATAACCTCCAAAAGTCATGTGTGAAAATTAGTAATTATTTCCCTGTGGTAATGTAGCATTTAACATGCTCAGTGTTTATTTTCTGTGGAAAGTATCTGATTCATTAAAAGTTTCCCACAACTTCTACAAAAATTCCTATTAAATGTTTCGTTGGTTATCAGATGTGGCACTCACTGTATCTGAGAGATTCTCCGACCCTTTGTACTGAGAAAAACCCGCCCAACCAAGTTCAAATGCTGGTGGTAATTCTGCTGTGACCAAACTAAACTTCCTTCCTTTCATACAACACTTCAGTTCACTTGTTCATGTTCCAAACGCACCTGATGTGCTTCTGTGAAGAAAAGATAAAGACATGAAGCGGAACAATCTGACTGCAAATAATGGATGAAAAGAGATGGGAGAGAAAAACAGAAGAACCAGAAGAATTCAAATCTGCTTTTCTCCACTGAAAACGTCATACGAGTTTAGAATGATGTGTGTAAGGAAATGATGAATTTACATTAAATATAATACATTTATAATGCATTACATATATTTGTATAAATAGAACATATACTTTTCATATAACACATTTATTTTGCATGAATTATAAGATAAGCAGAAATGACCTGCAGGCCCATACGTTAACCCACTCTGCGTTTACTCATACATCTGGAGCAGTGGGCAGCACTTACAAGGGTAAGATGCCTTGCTTAGGGGAACCTCAGCTGTTACCTGTATCGAACCCACGACCCTTAGGTTACATGCCTGCCTGCCTAACCAGTAGGCCACAACTGCCCCTTTACTCCTTTAATTTATTCTAGGCCACATTAAAAAACAAAATCCAGAATAAAACAACCAGACAAACAACCTCACAGCTTAAGATACAAGTAAAGCTTTATCTTAACATATGTTTAAAGCCCTGAGAGCAAAATTCCACATTGTTGTTGTCTTAATAAAAAAACAGAAGCAGCACAAAGCAGTTTAACATGCAGTCAGCTGATTTTTAACTACCTTTTAATTAAAAAAAAGCGTAATATTGTTTACTATGATCATAACATCAAAACAGTACAAAAATATGCACATACACAATCCCACAAATACACACGTATTTAGTGAAGATCTGCACAACCTTAAAGTTTAAAGAAGGACAAAAAACAGATGACCAAACAAAATGAAATGAGGTAAAATCAATAATCACTTCTCTCAACAGAAGTTCAGACTTCCTGAAAACAGAGACTTCCTGAGTGAAGCAGTAAAACTGGCCATGTGAGAATCCGATTCTGCAGCGTTACACCAGCGCCAGCTGGAGTTTAACCACGGCATTACTGCAGGAATCAAAGTTATACATTTCTAACTAATAAGCAACAAAACACACGCCATGTAAGTGATTTATAAAAGCATCTGGACTCAACCTCTCTCTCTCTCTCTCTCTCTCAACAAAACACACAAAAAAAACAACAACACACACAACAAACACACACACAACACACACAAAAAAACAACACAACACACACACACACATGATTTTTAAAAAACAAATGTCCAGGTCATTTTCACCCCAGTAAAAACCCATAAAGAATATAAGAAAAGGTGTATTTTAAACCAATGAAACACATAGAGAGAGAGAGAGAGAGAGAGAGAGAGACAGAGAGACACAGAGAGAGAGAGAGACAGACAGACAGAGAGAGAGAGAGAGACAGACACAGAGAGAGAGAGAGAGAGAGAGAGAGAGAGAGACAGAGACAGAGAGAGAGACAGACAGACACAGAGAGAGAGAGAGAGACAGAGACAGACAGACACACACACACACAGAGAAAAGAGAGAGAGAGAGTCAGAGGGAGAGAGAGTCAGAGGGAGAGAGAGAGAGAGAGAGAGAGAGAGAGAGAGAGAGAGAGAGAAATGCACACACAATTGAGGGGCGCTGTGTAAGAAAGTCTTATCTGACATAATCAGTATATATTTATAATATTGAATAAATATAGAAGAGCATAAGCAACACACAACAAGGCCCAAAATCCATCATGTTAGATTAAAAAGTCCATTAAACGTCCATTAAAAATTAAAGCCACTGATTGTTTTCAAGATACAGTAAAACTGAAAAATTAATTTTAAATAAAAATGTCAAATTAATTAGTAAAGAGAGAGGCTAGTTAAGAGAGAGCATTAGTTAATGCGTCATCTGCCAGAATTACTACTGACTAAAATCTGCACATACTGAGTTATGTATTTTAGTCAAATGTAACTTAAAGGGAGACAGTGACAGCCTGAAGATGCTTATGAAGAAATAAGAAGCTTCTAATCTTAAAATCTGATTGGTTGAGAGGAATGTTCCAGGACCAATCGGGTTATTCCTTGAGCTTATTCAAAAGTGACACTGAGTAACTGCGGTATGCAAAACGTTTACCTGCACTTATGCATAATGCATTAAACTGCAGCTGAGTTTCATACACAGTGTGGAGTATCAAATCTACATGGCTGCAGTTTATGATCTTTACCTGCAGTAAATATAACTCCCTGGTCACCTGACCCATCGCATCATCCGATAAAGACATTCAACCCATCACAAAAACAGCAATCTTTCAAAAACATCATCAGATTTAGTTACAACACATACAGTGTAATACAGTTCAGCGATGACCTTTGACCTGTGGAGCAGACACATGCATTAGGAGGCAGACGGCTGGTCTTTGGTTTGTCACTGTTCAAGAACTGAAGGCAGTATTAGTTTTGTTTGGTTAAGATGAAGTTCCACCATCTGATTGTATGCATGCAAACCACCACACAGCTGATTGAAGTAAACAAGTGAAAGTAAAAATAAATGATGTCAGCTGTGTGCAAACACTGCAGCTAATCTAGTGTCACAACCGGATTCCCAGTCCGGTGCTTGCGGCACGCAGCGAGGTATGAGGTACGTAGTGTAGAACTCAAGAGAGTCTGAGGTATTGAGGTATACTTCACGATAACAGCCTCAGCCATGTTTGTGCAATCTTGAGTGATTAGCTCCTATTATCTTCTGACAAATAACATGATTTCATTAGTCCTTCCTGAGAGAGAGAGAGACGCCTTCTCATCACGAAACACAAAAACACACAGTTGAATATAAACAACATGGATTTACCCTCATTCTATAAAACAAGATATAAAGGCTTTAAAACTCCCTGATCAATCCATCACTGAAGCGTCTCAGATCTGTGTATGATGATGTTTGGCTCCTACATGTTTTGTTTTTGTTGTAGAATGGTTTAAAAAGGTTTAGAATGAGAATAAGAGTTGTTTTGTTGAAATTAGACAATTCATGGGATGAATCTCATAAAAACTCCATCACGATTCACTCCAAATTCAAAAGAAACGAGAAGTTACATTTTGCATGAAGTAAATTAAACTAATTTTATGACTATTTACAGTTTTTCTGTAAAACAAATAAAAAATCTCATTCTAATTACAGAGAAAAAAATATTGTTTTGTAGACAATTCATCCATGGCAGTATTTGTTGTGCTGCTTTTAATTTATGCTCATTTTGAAAAATGTATAAAAAGTTTACAGTAGAGATTATAAGAATTATTATTAAAAGACAACAAGGTGTCCAGACACATTACTGTCATTTTTATGCAAAATCTAATTTCTGTGTTTCTTGAGTTGGGGTGAAATGTGAGCCAGATTCTCATCATTGGAAATATTGCTTGATCAGACAGACTGTGAGGTATCTGAGGGCTGTTTCTCTGAGATGATCGGGAGACTGTGAGACAGAGACGCGCTCTGATGTCATCATATGAATGAGCAGCTGATTTCATTCATATATGACTCCTATCAATCACACCCTGAGTGAGTCTGAACAGAGGGGCCGCAGGGTCGTTCTAATGGCCCTCGGGTGACGTGTTTGACCCCAGCAGCTTCACAGGAAGGAGCAAATGCACAGATCAGTTCAATCACCCTAAATATCACAGGTAACTGTGTCTTTCCAGTTCAGAAGAATTCAAATAAAAATTCATTCAGAATAAGTTGATTTCTTTGGTGAAAGTAATTTCTTTAAGTCGACAGCTTGAATTTTTGAGGTATGTGAAATAAAAAAATATCATTAGGAAAAAATAATGAAACAAAATAAGACAATAAATCGCAACCCACACAATCGTTTCTAAATAAAACGCTTGAAGTTCTGAAAAGCAGTCAGCATTTGACTGAACAACGTGATTGTATTTAGCGTTAAACAAATTATTTTAATTCATGAAACACGACAGATGTAGTACTACTGTGTAAATTGTTGCACTGAACTGAATGTGATACTTTATGTGAGAAAATGGTTTTACAAATCTGTTCAGTCCGCGTTTCATAAATGAGGTCCAGCGAGTTAGTGTGCATATTTGTGTTCAAAAAAAATCGCAAGTATGTTTTTCAAATTTGTGGACAGCCGTAGCTGTCGGGAGACATGAGGTATTGGTTGTGCGGTTTGATGTCCATAAATCAATGACATGTTTTCCTGAAAAGCAGAAAGCTACGGAGAGCTGCTGGTGGATGGATCTGCTGAGCTCCGCCCCTTGGAGGAAGAAGAGGGGGTGGGGCTTTGGTTGGGGGTGGAGCTAGGAAAGGTAAACACCCCACCGGTTCCAGATGAAGATGCAGTAGCCACGGCAGAAACATTTAGACTTGCAGCTGCTGACTTCTGGGCAAACAGAGTTCCTGCAGACAGACAGACAGGCTTGGAAATCATTTCTATGAATACATTAAGTACTAATTCAAATAAATAATCAATATTTTGTTCCATCTGCCATGTTGGATGAATTTCACTGGCCTGTTGCATGATGGGATTACATCCTCCGTGAGGACACATGCATTGCTGCTCTAGACTATGGCTTGGTGTCTTCTGGGGCACTTCTTTAGTTATTTGACATTGAGATTATTCTGGTTAGTGATACAGCGGAATAAATGATACCTGAGTAAATAATGCCGTTGACCTCCACAGACACGCTGATGCTGGCCGCTCCTGTAGAGGAAATACTCATGGCCAGATCTCTCTTCTCATCCACTGCACCAGAAACAAACACAAACTGTGATTAGCAAGACACACAACAGAACAGTCTAGACCAGTCACATACAGAACCCGACACCCGCACTGACCCCTGGGCGGAGCTCCCAGACGCAGGTTCATGGGGATCTGAGAAGCCATGGCAAGCAGGTTCTGCTGGAAAGCCTGCTGCACGAGTCTCTGCTGTTCCTCAGCCAGTCGAACCATCTTCCTCTCCGGGGATTCAGTCTCTATTTTCTCTCTGAGCTGCTCCAGCGTGGTGGCCCGCGCCAGGCCCTGCTGCTGCCCCAGAGTCAGAGCCATGGAGGTTGAACGCCCGGCCAACAGAGAGGAAAAAGCGTCCTCTAGAGGAGAGAAACCAGGTGTGAGAGATACGAATGAAGACAGCATCAGACAGCAGTTACAGAGGGATTAATAAAGCCAGTGAAGTGGATGACAGCTGGCCATCCTGAGGTTATTACACTGATTGGTCTTCACATTAAACTTCAAGTAAATATTGTGTCAAAAACATACATTTCCAAAACAGTTTCAAAAACTCACATAATTTAAAATGCAGGATAAGTGATTTGTTCCAGAAACATTTTTTTACACTAGATGAAAGTCCTGATAGAAATCACTAAGTGGTCTAAATACATTTATATAATCTGTGTGGAAAGACCATAAAATGTTCATCCAATCATGTTCGTCCAACAAGTTCAGTCCTAATGCAATAATAGGACGTCTGTTAGACACTGGATATGAGTACAGCGGCTGTGTTATAAAAACACAAGACACACTTGTTCATAAGTACAGTCATGAGGATGTTTTGTATATAAACAGATTTTAATTAATAGAAAGAGACAAAAACCTAAAATGTTACTGGATGGCTACAGTAAGAATGACAATGTTTGTGAAGCTGCAGTTCATTTTGATGCAGACAGGAGGCGCTCCAACACACAAATACAACATCAGAAAACAGAGTATTCTGCACAACCTCACCAACAATGTTTTCTGTATGTGTGTGTGATACAACTGCATCAACAGCATGTGCCCTCTCAATAACTTATTAAACCTGGAGTTATCTGGCTTTAGTTCATGTCTGTTAGGTTTAAAGTCACCTAGCGTATAAAATAAACCTTTAGCATTTAAATGCAATGTAAATGTAAACTTCCTGTTGGAACAGGAAATAAGTCAACACAAATAAAAATTGTTGAGGACAATTCTGATAAAATTTCAGTTTAATATCAACACCATAAAGATAAAAAAACATTGATTGAACATTGAAAAGAAACATTCAAAAGACTTTCTAAATCCCGACATCAGACCTCAGAATGTTAAAAAATGATTTCTTCATATATTATATTAATAATTCTGTTACAGTCTGAATGAGAGTGACAGGGAAGAAAAGGTCTAAATGAACAAACACACACTATTACATCACTTACCCTGTACTTTCTTCAAAGACGGCCCAGGAGACACCTGGAGCCCATTTAGGGCCCCCAGGGCCCCGGCACCCAGCGCCGACAGATGCATCTTGGGAGGGGAGAGGATGTGAGGGCCGGAGCCGGGGGAGGGGCTAAAGCGGAAGAGGCTGTTGCTGTAGCTGGGTCGACGTCCCTCACGCCGGTTACTGTCGATGGCCGCCTGCAGTTCACTGGGAGAACTCAAAGCCATCCGCTCACATTCATACGGGTAAAGATACTTCATATACCTGAGAGCAGAAACCATCAGTCAGAAGACTAATGCTGAAGATACTGGTGTCAAATCATGAGATTCAACCTTCTGTGAGAGAGAAACGCATTCATACACCCCCACAGTGAAGCTTCAAATGAAATCAATAGATCAATAAATCTTTCAGGCTAATTAGCGTGAGACAGAATGTGTTGAGAAGCGTGTGTGTCATAATGTGTGTGCAAGTGTACTGTTGTAAAGTGTGTGTGTTGTACTGTGCGTGTGTGCCATTGTGTGTTTGAGTGTGTGGGTTATATATCTGTGTGTGTTGTACTGTGCATATGTGTCATTGTTTGTATGTGTGTGAGGGTCATATATCTGTGTGTGTGTGTTGTATTGTGCATATATGTCATTGTTTGTATGTGTGTGAGGGTCACATATCTGTGTGTGTGTTGTATTGTGCATATATGTCATTGTTTGTATGTGTGTGAGGGTCACATATCTGTGTGTGTGTTGTATTGTGCATGTGTGTTATTGTTTGTATGTGTGGGTCATGTGTGTGTTGTACTGTGCGCATATGTGTCATTGTTTGTATGTGTGTGAGGGTCATATATGTGTGTGTGTTGTATTGTGCATGAGTGTGTGTGTGTGTGTCTTACTGTGTTCTAAGAGTGAATGCAGCACTGGTGATGGAGGTGGGCAGGTTGAGACCCTTTGTAATCTCTCTCCACATCTTCTTGTTGATCACCTCCACCAGCCCTCCCTTCTCAGTCACCAGTTTATACAGCATGTACAGATCCAGCACCTGCTTCGCCATGATGGGGATCCTGTTCACCGGAGTCCCTGCAGAAGAGAAACAATATTAACATAATCAGTCATGCCATAGGACATCAGTTACAATACAATCAGAACCCCTCCACATCCAGTACATTAAAACCATGAGTGATATGATAAAAGACACCAATTATTACATTAAAGCTACAATTCGTAACTTGTGCCTCTACCACCATCTCTGTTTGAAACACATAAATGCAGGTTACTTGCAGAGTTTAAATTCTGAACAACTGCTGTAAGAACAAGCAACAAACACAACATCTACATCACCCGCACATGTGATATAGTAGCCGGATCTTCTTTCTGTTTACAGATATAATGTCAAACTGACATTTTGTAAGAAATTGGACCCGACAGCTCAAATTATAAATCATTATTATAAACTTACCGTTGTGAATTGGGGTAAGGAGACTGTGTTGAACACTGTTATGTACTTGCTCAATAACTGATGTTCAATCATTCACAAGCAAACAGTTACAGGCTGCAGCTTTAAAAAGATTAAAACCAAACAGTATAACATTAAAGATAATTTCATGTCCAGTGCATCAACACTGAAGTTAATCTGACTTACAGAAGCATACAGAATACAGGCCTGTTCTGAAACAGTGTGCATCTGTTTTTGTCCAGCTAATGATTCATTTATCTTCTCTTTTAAAACTAAAGGTTTGACATTTTCAGGGCATGTGTTGTGTGTACAGAGGTGAGAGTACACACAACAACACTCCCACCCAGAACACATTTCAAAGAGCACAGGTGGGGACGCGGGGAAAACACGTATTAGCCTGCGTTCACAAACAAACTTGACCTGGAAACAAAGCAGAACTGCCTGAGACTTTTCATAGCCATACATTTATCCTGTCAACCGCTTATCTTCACGTCAGGGGTGGGTGGGACGCGGGGCCTGGTCACCTGGTTTCATGACTAGTTAAATGTTTATATGAAAGCACACAATGTCCCCACTGTGAGCGGCATCACACAGGATTGTGTTAGATCACTTAACTTCAGACATCAGGGACAAGAAGCTATAATAAACTTAACTCAGAGGACACACACACACACAGCACTAAGGGTTTTAATGCACCTGGTGTGTGTGTGTGTTTGTGTGTAGATTGTAATTTTTACAAATGTTCAAACAAATATAATAAAACGTCATTTCAAACAGACATTTTAAAGGTCCGCACTTGCAAATAAAGACTCACCAAATGCTTCTTTGTTTGAGCCTGGTATAAAAACAATGAATGAACAATGAGCAGGACATTATGAGAGAAGGCACATGTCATTATAGAGACAGTGTGTTCTGACACACATACGGGCTGCGTGTCTCTGATGGTTTCAGTAGGACACAGAAGAGATTCTGTCCATCAACCCGAAAACAAACTATTAGTACAACGGTAGAGATTAAAGGTCAGCCTGGGGTTATTGATGCCTGAATTAAAATGCCAGTTAACAGCTAGCACACACACATGCACACACACATGCACACACACATAATGGTTTTTATATTGTACAAACTGTATATTCTATCACCCTACACTAACCCTCACAGAATACTTTGTTATTTTACACTTTCAGAAAGATTGTTCTGAATAATTTATAAGGTAGTTTCCTCAAGGGGACCTAAGAAGTGTCCCCACAAGGTCAAAATGTAATGGTATTACTATACTTGTGGGGAATACCAGAACCATATGTACACACACACAAACACACACACACCGAGTTGAGAAAGGAAACAGAGATCAGTTTCTGAAACAGATTCAGAACAGTCTTAAATGACTGACTCCAAAAACACACGATGAACAACAAAAAAAGATTGTGAAAACTCGTAAGCTTGTATATTTTATTTACAGTTTGAACCAAACATGGTTAGAACAAACTTGGTAAAGCTAATATAAGCTAATATAATCTAAATCTAAAAGTACAGATTTGTATGTACTATAGCTCAAAAAACCCTTTACACATATTTGATGCAGATATCCTGTCATTTTAACAGAAGCTCTGAGCTGCTGATGTTTTCTCTGACAGTAACTAAACAAATGGTAAATTCATTGGAACAGCAGCGCAGAACTGCCGAGGCTGCGGCACATTTACGGCGGCGCCAGTGTCGACTGCAGCAGCGCTGTGATTGGCCACAGGCGAACCCTCCCATCATGCCGTGCTGGGTTGATTTTCCCAGTGGGACCGGCCCATCAGGACTGGAGTGATTAATGACAGGGGGTCAGAGGTCACGCTAGTGGGAAGTGGTGCGATGGAGGCCCCAGGGGCCCCTCCCACAATTCCTTCTGTTTGCACACGCTCATCTCGTCAGCAACATGTCCAGCAGTACAGCGCAGAAAACACCACAGATACCAAGAGAAATGAAAACCAAGACATTACGCAGGGAAGTCCTCACACACTGCAGGCCTGCAGCTACAGCTAAACTTCTTAATGACTGTAGAAAGTCATTATAAAAAATACTGAAGTATGATTAAAATACAGCAGTATTTGTTGTCCCCAGGGCTGGAAATGCCAAGAGGAGCGGAGTTCCAGTACAAAATATAGAGGATGTCCATGTTTTACCCGTCTAAGAGTCTGTGCATAATGCTATGCAAATGTCATAAATAAATAAATATACATTTCCTACATAAAACTCTAAAACATGTGGACACATTACAGTCCAGAGAATGTTTCAAATAAATAAATAGCTCGCTGCATTCATGCTGTAATGTAATTCTGCAGAAAACATGTTTATAGTCACGGTTCCTTCAATGATCAATCAGTCATGTCATGTACCTAGCTAACTTTCTTTTTAAAAGTTCTTTCAAGGTTATCAAACAACGTTTTGAACATATATATATATATATATATATTTCTTAAGTAGTTGGTGGACTGTTTTAAAAATGTTACAAAATTAAAAAATGTTTGAATAATGTTCTTATTCAACCTATACCTGTTATCTGGGTTTCTGCACGTCACATTAAATATGGCTGATTTCACATGATGGACATTCAGTGAATAATTCAGAGGCAGACAGTGACAGGCCTCACACACACAGGAAATGAATTTCTGAACGTGCTCGTGTCAGGTCGGTGTGAGGTTTCAATGCACATCCTGCTCATCTAATCTTAATGCACAGACACAAGAATGCGACAGAACACTTTGAGTTGGGAAAGGTTAAAATTATTCTTGCCTGTAACATTACATGGGCAGCAGTTGCATTTCCTGCAAGACTGATTCTCTCTGTTTGTAAAAGTTTTGCTGTGTCTCCTCTCTCACTACTGTAATGTGTGTTACATTATCAGCGTCAGGTTTGTTGTATTTTTAATGACGGGTCAGGAACATTAAACGCTCAACGGTCGCATGGAATCTGCTATATTTAGTGTCACGCGTGCCAGCTGACACAAAATGCGCCAATGTATGTATGAGACGAGATGTGTCTGTGCATGCCAACAGCTCAACATAGCTATTGCGCATTTACATGCAACAAGAAGGTCACCAACGGCACAACATACCTACAGTGCGTTTACATGCGACAAGAAGGTCACCAACGGCACAACATACCTACAGTGAGCTTACATGCGACAAGAAGGTCACCAGGCTGGAAACACAAGATGTTACGCCTCACTAAGGCTGTTTAACATGCAGAATAATGTCACTCCTTATATTAGTATAACACAAGCAAAGTGACTACACAATGCTTTGGTGCAACAATGCAACATCAATTAAACAAAAAGTGCACCAAAATGCATCACATTATGGCACATGAATGTGTCTCATACAGTCTTTGATAAACAATGGCCTGAAACTCCCATAAAGAAGCTGAATTGATCTGACCTTCCGCACAATAAAACCAGAGCTCATGGAAAACGATCTGAACACATTTACATATGCGTACAAAAACACGTCACAGAGGACGAGACAAATGAAAATCGTAAACAAAACCCACCAGACAAATTCCCTGCATCACATGAGCCGTGTTTGTTTAGGGAAACAGAAACCAGCCTTTACAGATCTGATAGAGTGATTAATCTGATTTATTAATAAAAACGCTACTTGTCTGTGTGAAACAACCTCCTGCATGATGCTAAAGGGCTGCTGGTAGATGCCATGTTGTTGCTAAGGTCTTCTGAGTGGTTGCTAGGGCATTGCTATGATTACCAGACCAAGTCAAATGAGCTTGCCCTCAAATCACTATGGCCTCTAGATGTGACACCGGACGACTGCGTATACAGCAGTCGGCTTAAATTAGACAGAGAATGAAGGGGCACAGTGAGGGTGTAATGTGACTCCTCCCTTCTGAGGACATTTCAGTCACCAGGACTGATGAAGACAGAGAGGAAATCAGAAGATCTGACAAAGTGAAAAGTGAGAAGCTGATTGAATGGAAACCAGAGAGAGAGAGAGAGAGAGAGAGAGAGAGAGAGAGAGAGAGAGAGAAAGAGAGAGAGAAAGAGAAAGAGAAAGAGAAAGAGAAAGAGAAAGAGAGAGAGAGAGAGAGAGAGAGAGAGAGAGAGAGAGAGAGAGAGAGAGAGAGAGAGAGAGAGAGAGAGAGAGAAGCACTTCTTATCAACACCTCATCGAAACACCAGCAGAAACTTGATCTTCTGCTACAGTTTGACACTCTCACTTTCAATATTCACCTGCATCAAACATAGAAACAGTCAGAACAAATCTGCTCCACTTCAGCATCATGTCTGGTCCAGATTCTGCCCTGAGTGACATGTTACACAACCAACCAGTTCACTTGGTTTTAAGGGAAGAACCTTCTAGTTGCTGGATTTAAAATTTACCTGTCCATCCCTAGTAAACTTTTTGTGTGAGATCTCAAAGAGCATCACTAACCCTACATCACCGTGTTAAAGGTCAAATCAAGGACTGCTCGCTCTCTCTCTTTCTTTCTCTCTCTCTCTCTCTCTCTACTTGGAATTCTCCCATAATCAATGTGTAACCACACACTGTCTGATAAAGCCATCTGCTGATGAGCTCTAAGAACAATCAATACTGTCAGCCTCAACACACACATACACGTTTGTTTCATTATATTAGTGAGGGCATCACCTACACATCCACTGTTTTTCTATGAGGATGCTATTTTCTATCCCCTAACTCAACTCCTACACTGAACCCTCACAGAAACCTGTAGACCGGCAGATTTACGAACTATCATCTGGAACATTTAGACGCATTTCCAAACCTGTATACACACACACATTTTCATTTTAAAATTGTCTTGTAAGACACCTGTCTAACTGAAAGCTCTAGTTGTAGTTTAGAGAACATGGAGTATGAACATACATTTAAAATCGGTATATGAGAGCATTAAGGCATAATTTCAGACCAAAATCACATTTAAACATCTTCAAACACATATATGTATATATATATATATATGTTAAAAATATCACTCTTCTTATAGAGCTTCAGTCTGGACAGATTATAAAGCAGATGCTGGAGCAGAAGGGACCCCCACACTGTCACCAGCACAGGAGCCAACCAAACGCTCTCCTGCCTCAGCCCGACTGCTCAGATAAATCACTGCTTTCAGCACAAATCAAACATTGTTTTTCTAAGCAGACGTGTGCGTATAGTCTCAGTTCATTAAATCAGCAACACATGAAACTTTCTCTTCCTATCTCTCTCGTTCTCTCTGGCCTGTTGTACTATCAGAGGGGTTTCAGGGTCTCATTAATTATAGTAAGAGACAGGGGCCTCTAATCCAGCCCTGCAAACCCACTTCAACACATTTCAGTGATGGCTGCAGTGTAATATGCAGTTTTACATTTAAAGCTGCAATGTAACTTTTGTAAATGAACAAACATCAGTTATTGAGCAAGTGACATATATATATTATATATATATATATACATGCATTGGTCCTCTCATTGTGTTAAACAGAGATGACTGTACAAAGGAAAACAGCAGCTTTAATAATAACAACCATCTAAATCTTTGACTACTAACAAGAAATAGCACCGTCAGGGTGTGATGATGTGATGCATGATGTGTGTCAGGCATTGGTCCTCTTGGTTTTCCTCTTGTTTAGTAAGTGTGTGTGTCTGTGATGTGTGTGTGTTGGAGTGTGTGTGGACAGAGCCGTGTTTGCTCTCCTGCTCCTGCTGAGAAACTCCTGCTGAGAAAAACCTGTTCCCATAACAACCGGATCACTGCCAAAAACTCTACTGGACAAGCCCTACAGCCCAAACCCAGAACCCACTGCAGATGTTTGCCAAGGGTTCTTTATATTGAAGCCATCTGACGACACCTGTCTGTCTGAACAATGAGACCACAGACACATGCGGCAGTTCTGCACCTGTGACACAACACATCAAACCACTAACTGACACTTTACCGTGCTGTTTCAGAACAGACATGTGACCTCCTTAAAGGAACCGTTCACGGGAAAATGAAAATTAGCTCATTAATTACCCTCAAAGCTTCCTAGGCCTATATGATTTTCTTCTTACAGCTGAACAGAATAAAAGTTATCCAAAATAATATCCTGGCTCTTCTCAGTTTTATAATGGCAGTGAATAGTGCCCGAGATTTGAAGCTTCAGAAAGCACATCCATGCATCATAAAAGTAACCCATATAACTCCAGTGGGTTAATAAATGACTTTTGAAGTGGAATGATTCATTTTCAATGAAAAGAATTAACATTTTGAGCTTATTAAGTGATCATTATGTCGCGTATCCATGTAAACAAACAGATTAAAGCATTAATAAAAATAAATAACTTCAAATCTCATTGGTTCTTACATGGCTCTTGGCAACTACGAGAACCAATGAGATTCAAAGTTACTGGAGCCGGCATGTCGCCATGTTTGGTGTACTCATTCGTACAGATATATTTACATTCAAATGTAACGTATTGATCACTAAACACGCTCCAAATATTAATAACCCACACAAAGCACTCACAAACAGCCAAGAACAATCATGCAGTGTTAGGGTTCACACCTGTAGGTCTTTGTGTGCATCACATTGTATCTGATTTTACATCTGAAGAAAACATCAGATATGTTTGTTTTGTTAAACTCGCCGCACCAGCATGAGTCTGACGTTCATGTCTCTTTCTTGACAGGGTTGAATAAATCACCAGCCCATACGACATGTGACAGTGATGCTGTACAGAAACACTAACTAATAATATTAACATTCCTCAAACAGCAGAGCACTGAGATCATGGGCTTGTCTCTCAGAAAATGAATTAAAAAATAAGTCACTTTGGATAAAAGCACCAAACACAGAAATATCTGCTGATACACAAGCTTGAACATGCTGACACACACAAACAAACACACAAAAACACACACACAAAGCTGAATGGCCGCCAGCCAAACAATTTGTTCTCTGTAATGAAAGTTTGTTTTAGAAGGCAACACAGGTCAGAGAGAGGGAGAAGACCGAGAGAGAGAGCAAAAGAGAGAAAGCATTATAAAGGCATACAGATGTTTGCTAATGTGATTAAACATGTTCCAGCCTGAGGAGGAGGAGCAGATCTTCCTCATCTACACAAACATCATCTTCTGCCGCTTCTGTCTTTCACTTTCGGCTTTGTAAAGCGCGACTGTTTGTAAAGCTGCTTCTGTTAAAATAAACTGACCTAACAGACTGAAACAGAACTCAGACAATAAACAGAACAGAAAGACTGCTGTAATCAAATGAACTCAAACCTGTGTGTCTGTTCAGTGCTTCTCAATCTGTCAATCATCTTCATTCTGAGTGACATGAAAGATGAGGTCACAGTTCACACACGTCCAGACCTGTGCCAGGCTTACACACACACCCGCACGCACACAATAAATCTGTACCACAGCCAAACAGAACGATTTTTTATTGCTTTCACATCAGAAACTATGTCAAACATTTCCCCTCAAGACAGACATACAGTCACACATATTTACAGTGAGCAGCATGTGGCAGTGCTGACAAAATCCAAGCACAGAAAACACAACAGCAAATGTGTTACCTGCATTAAACACACACACACACACACACACACACACACACACACACACACACTAATATGTTTAGATGTCATTGGAGAGTACGTAATACAACATATCATGTAGCAATTAGTGTTACAGTGCAGAGTCGGACTGTTTCTGCCGCTGTGTCTATGTGTGTGTTTATGTTGTGTGTAAATAGTTCACGTGTGTGAGCTTGCTGCAGGTCAGTCACCCTCAACATTCTCCAGCCCCTGAAGGGCCCCGACATTCAAAATAAACAGAACATCCAGATTTTCAAGTTTCAGCCCAGACATAAAGCATCAGTAACACAAAACACACACACTTGTGTTCTTAAGACAAACGTGTGTGCACACGCTTAAGAACACACACACACACACCGGCTGAGAAACAGACTGATCCTGAATCTGTTTTTGAAACTGATGAATGGCTGAAACAGAAGGACTGTAGAGTAAAACAGTGAACTCACGTTTCAGGCAGTGAAAGGGTTAATTCTCTCACCTCTTTTCTGCATGAAGGTGAAGAGATCATCCAGAAACTCCTTCCTGTGCGGGTCATTATCCAGCTCATATAACTGTCAGAGAAATAAAAAGACCTCCTGATGGTTAATGTTGAAACAGAATCCTGGATGCTGATTGGTCAATATCAAGTTACAATCATGCTATATGAAAGCAAGGCACAGAAATGCAAATATTACATTATGACAATATAATCACCACTCAGCATCCTGTAATAATAAAAGTATAACACTTAATCATATATAACATGTAACGCAACATGTTGTGTTTTATATAAACACTGAAAAACAACTTTAAAATTAATGTTCACCAAAAAACTTTCACCCACTGATTTCAATTGTATGGACACAAAACCACTGACACATTTCTCAAAATATCTTCTCTGGTGTTCCACACAAAACAATGACATGAGAGTGAGTAAATGGTAGAAAATTTTTAGAGGAACTATCCCTGTAATGAACTGCTTGATCAAATGTGAATTTATATAATAAAAATGTCATACAATTATTTAAACAATTACAGTGTGTGTGGTGATGCACTCACCTTTGCAAAATCTCTGGAAGCCTCGCCCCTCACACGAATGTTCTCCGCATCATCAGACCAGGACAGATCGCCGTTCTGAACACACACACACACACAGGTGTCAGGAAATGCTCAGGAAATAGTAAAGTTGTTTTCCTCTTCTCAAACTATTCCCTTCCTTAAGACCTCTGACAAAACAAACAATGTAATTTTGGAGCCACCTGCGCTGATGCAAACTGCTATAAAACCACAGTAAATACGACAGTACTGATGTGAAGTGTAACACTCTGCTCAAGAGTTTCAGTTTCAAGCATTCAATTCATCTTCCTGTCTGCACAACAAGAAAACACATTACAGTGACTTTAGAGTTAGTCGGTCTGTGGTTGCAATCACAGCAATAAAGTGAAGAGAATCTGGATGAACAAAATAAAGTCACGTAACTGCCTGAAAGTTAACATCCGGTAAACAAAATCATGAGTGCTTCCCAAACACTGGAGAAAAACGGTATTTCTTCAGCTGTACAGACGCAGTCAGCAGGCGTTTGTGCAGAGGAATGTGATGAAAAATCACATGTGATCTCAAATCACAAAACCGCAAACAGCCATTGAGAAGTAACTCATATTCCCTGAAGATACACAATCATGTTTAATCAATATAAGCCAGAGCTCTGGTTACACGCCTAACAGATGCTCCTCTGGGGGAAAGACACGTTTCTGTATTTGCTTTGACACACACGTGAAACGCTTGTGACTCCTGAGCTGCCTCACTGTGTACTGACTTCTTAATCGACACTGAAATGAAACCTCATTCACAACTGATTTAAAACACTCAGACAGACAGCGATTCTGGGCAAATCGTCAGCAAAAAGTCAGTGCTTAACTCACATTGACTTGAATAGATCTGGTATTAACATGTTCCTAGACCATATAACTGTTAAAAATACAGAGCACACCTAAATACTTTTATTTTATTCTATTACCAGCTCATTTTTAATTCAATAGTTTAATTTTTAATCAATACTTTTTCCATAATAAATCAATTACAGAAATAATATCCGCCATTTTGGTACTGAGCTTGTTGCAGTGCGTTGTGGGATTGTCTTCTTTGTTTTTGAATTTGGCAGAAGAAATCATATTTATGCTCTTTTATGCGCCAACTGGAACAGTCTTTACATTAAAAGCACATATATAATACTTTAAAATGTTGACGTAACAACTCAATGGAACACCCACATATACACACATCAACCTACACAAACAAAGAAATATATAATATAAATAAGCACCTTTTCTGACACACACTCATACACAATCACACACACACACACATTTAGCTATCTGTCTAAATGGAGACATTCTGTAGACGGTTTTTATAAACAACTAGTCATAAACAATATAACCTAACCCTAACCCACACTCTAACCCTGAAAAAACCTTACAATTTAAAGAAAACTTTGTTTACTATATTTTTATAGCGTTTATACAAATGAAAGCTTCTCGAAAAGGAGGTTTTGCTCACGTCTGGGGACAAATTTATCTCCAATATATGGTTAAGTAAACCCACACACAGACACACACACAGGCCTGTCTTGGCATCATGATTTAATTTTAGCAGCACACACTGCAGAATCAGGCTGGAACGCAGCCCAGACTCCACAGCTGGTGAACTTGTGCCAAACATCTCACACACACAGTTACGCTCGGAGTCAGCCAGAAGTTTATTAATCTGACGCAATCTACCGCTGCAGACACAAAGGTAACCCAATAACCCAATATTTTTATATTAGTTCTCAAAAAATCAAATGTCAAAGACATCGCTTAAAATAATAAAATCAAATCTGAAAAATACAGTGTAACCTACAGAAATATAAACCAACAGTTCTGAATTGAAAATATCAGAAGCAATTTGTACCGACTATAAAACACAGATCAGCCAAATGAAGGTTTATTCATTTGCATACAGCAAACAAGACAAGCCCTGAATTTGCATAACTAGTCTTGAAACAAGATCCATTTGCAGCCAGCTGTCTGTGTCGATCGCACATGAACACAGATTTTGTGAATGACAAACGGCTTGCACTGAAACATTCGAAATATTTCACTCTTCCTTCCCTTCGGCTCATTTAACACAATCCAGATTTCTGATGAAGTCTGAAACCTGCTCTTGAGGTCAGGGACCGAACAACAGGCCTCCACTGACCAATCAATTTCCATGAGCTTTTGAAAATGGACTTAAAGAACATCACATACATTTCCATAAAACCAACAGATTTAAATTAAATTTTATCATGCAAATGTCTCCAGTCAGACAAAAACATTTAGAGATTTGTAGGAAACTCACAGAAATATATAATACCTATTTGAATAACAATTTTAACACCCATCATATTTCCATGTTTTAAAAGTAGGGCAATAGCAAGCTACCTTTAAAAATTATACAATCCCACCCTCCTCTCAGATCACTTTTCAAAGCCATACCTCGTCCAAAACACATGAACACATACATAGTTTGACAGACAAGTAGGACATCCTATCATTGTTCACGGACCAAATGCAATGATTGGAGGACCGTTTTATGGTCCTGCACCTTCCACAGAAAGTATATATTTATATAAATATATTGGACCACTTGTGATTGCTTAGTGACATGAACAGACTCTCAAACATTGCAACAAAAAATGTTTCTTGAAAAACATTTCCTACCCTGCCTTTAAAGGACCTTCAAGCAGTAGATTTGTCAGAGTAGGGTCATGATTTGAGGCCTCTGCTCTTAGTTTTACTTATTTTTTACTTTTAATAAGTAAAAACTGCACAATTTAAGTTAATAATTACATGCTGTTTTCTTAACAGAATGATTTACGAAGCGGGACGTCCCCGGTTATCAGCTGCAGCCCTCATGTCTGTTGAGGGAGACTCATTATCACACAACTAAAGCCCGAACATGTGACTATGAACTTGGAATCTAAAGCTGTTGAACGCGATCATCTGATCTAACGCAGAGCTTACTGAGTGATGGATTATGTGGCATCTGCTATAGTGCCATGGCAAAACCCTGAGCAAACATATCAGTCAAATGTCAGTCAAATGGCACGACAGGTCTTTAAAGATCTTGCGTGGGAAGCAGAAGATATCACCCGTGCGTGACACATATGCACAACACTGATTTGCCTGTTAAATTGTTGTTCAAATCACCAACATTCAAACTTCAACCCACGCATGTAAAAACCCAATATATAACAAGCATACATGTACGTTTAGAAACAAGCCAACAGAGGACAAAACATTTTGAATGTTACTAGAATGTTCTAGTAACATTCAAAACATCCAGTTTTTTAGATGCTGTATTAACGTTATTGTTCGGATTTAAGAACATTATTCAAACATGTTTTTAATTCTGTACCTTTTTTAAAACATTTCACTAACACATTTCTGATGTATATGATATATAAACAAAGTTTTAAATGTTTTACTAATGTTACTGTAAAACCTTTTTGATAACCCTAAAGGGAACTTTTTGAGAAGTCAGCCAACAAGTTTTCTGTAGAAAACTACAGAAAGTTACTTTTATTAAATAACAGTAACCAATGCCAGAAATAAAACAGAAGATGAGATGGTTTGTGTTTGGAAAACCTACATTCAATACTAAATAACTTCACTGAAATACAGGATACATGACTGAACAGTCATGAGTAAGCAGAGCATTTATCAGACAAGAAAATGTGAAAAAAGCTGCTTTAGTGATCCAATAAACATATAAGACTGAATTACAGTGAATGACTCTGTGTGATTCAGGTTCTCTCTGTTCATTTGTTTGAATGAATCAGGGCTTGGATGGTATTTTGGCAGGAACCGGCTCTTGGCAATCATCTGCTGCTGGGCAGTGAAATAAAATACTTTCATACCTCACTCTTTCTCTCTTCCCCCTCTCTCTCTCTCTCATTCATTCTCACAGTCTCTCGCTCGCAGCAGTGTGGCCGCATGCCAGCCGGCCGCAGGTCTGTTATGGGTCGCTCAGCTGCTGATCTGAACCAGCGCCAAGCCAACACGAGACCAAAAAAATCACAGCTCTGTGAGTGTGTGTGTGTACCTGTATTTACTATGTTATGGGGACCAAATGTCTCCACAAGTATAGTAATACCAGTAAATTTTTACCTTCTTAAACATGAATAAACATGAAAACAAGTCTGTGTGTCTGTGTGAGAAACTATAACTCATGATTTGCTGTGGTAAACACAAGATAGCTGTAAATGATTAAAATGAAGCTGTAAATGATTAAGACCAGAAAATCAAAGACTTCTGATCTGGTCCAGTAAGCAGGGCAGCCACAGTGAGACAGGCAATCACTTACAGATCATACATGAAGCTGCTGTGATGATAAAATGTTATTTTGACAACTAATCGTTTTCAGCTAAAATGCTTCAATAAACGAGGTCTTGATAGTTCACGCAAAGAACGTGCTCATCTTTCTCACATCATTTGTGCTGCTTAAACATCTCCGGGCTGAACAAGAGCAGACCTGTTGTAAAAGCATTTACCTCAGAGCAAAGCAAGAGGTCAGAGGTCACAGCTCTGTGTGTGTGTGTGAGTGTGTGTGTGTGTGTGTGAGTGAGTGAGTGTGTGAGTGAGTGAGTGAGTGAGTGAGTGTGTGAGTGAGTGTGTGAGTGAGTGAGTGTGTGAGTGAGTGAGTGAGTGAGTGAGTGAGTGTGAGTGAGTGAGTGTGTGAGTGTGTGAGTGTGTGAGTGTGTGTGAGTGTGTGTGAGTGAGTTGTGGAGTGAGTGTGAGTGTGTGAGTGTTAGTGTGTGTGAGTGAGTGTGTGGTGTGTGTGTGTGAGTGAGTGTTTGTGTGTGTGTGAGTGTGTGTGAGTGAGAGAGTGTGAGTGAGTGTGTGTGAGTGTGTGTGTGTGAGTGAGTGAGTGTGTGTGAGTGAGTGAGTGAGTGTGTGTGTGTGTGTGTGTGTGAGTGAGTGAGTGAGTGTGAGTGAGTGAGTGAGTGAGTGTGAGTGAGTGAGTGAGTGAGTGAGTGAGTGAGTGAGTGAGTGTGTGTGTGTGTGTGCGTGAGTGTGTGCGAGTGTGTGTGTGTGTGAGTGAGTGTGTGGTGAGTGAGTGTAGTGTGTGAGTGTGTGTGTGTGAGTGAGTGAGTGTGTGGTGAGTGAGTGAGTGAGTGTGTGTGTGAGTGTGAGTGAGTGTGTGAGTGAGTGTGTGTGAGTGAGTGAGTGAGTGTGAGTGAGTGAGTGAGTGAGTGAGTGGTGTGTGTGAGTGTGTGGTGAGTGTGTGAGTGTGTGAGTGAGTGTGTGAGTGAGTGAGTGAGTGAGTGAGTGTGAGTGTGTGAGTGAGTGAGTGAGTGTGTGAGTGAGTGTGTGTGTGAGTGAGTGAGTGTGTGTGAGTGAGTGAGTGAGTGTGAGTGAGTGAGTGAGTGAGTGAGTGAGTGAGTGAGTGTGTGTGTGAGTGAGTGAGTGTGAGTGTGTGTGAGTGAGTGAGTGAGTGAGTGAGTGTGTGTGAGTGAGTGAGTGAGTGGTGTGTGTGTGTGTGAGTGAGTGTGTGTGTGTGTGTGAGTGTGTGTGTGAGTGAGTGAGTGAGTGAGTGAGTGTGTGTGAGTGAGTGAGTGAGTGAGTGAGTGTGTGTGTGTGTGAGTGAGTGTGTGTGTGAGTGAGTGTGTGTGTCATGTTCTGTGAATTTCTCAAACACTAGCTAGTCAGTGAAGGTCTGATGTCTTCTACAGAGTGAACTACACACATTTTCTCAAGTATACGATGCCATACAAAACTCGCTACCATAACACTAAAGTGTTGTGAAAGGTTTTGCCGTTGCTAGGTGGTTGCTAGTGTATTCTGGGTGGTTGCTTACTGGCTCATGTGAAATAAACCCTTCCTTAAGTCCATATATGATATGATATTCTGGTCTCTAGATATGGTCTGGAATATTCCAACTTGCTTTTATTGACAAAGAGAGACATAAAAGAGAAGTATGAGCGATCAAAACAGAGCTATTATCAGACCAAGCAGAGCCTGATGGATAATCTGTCATGATGGAGGATTTAACTCTGTAATTCTGCATTGGAATGTTTCCTTTGGGTGGGGCAACAGTTCCAGCCCACCCATCCCCAAATTACCCCGTTACCCACCCCCACGTGAGACAGATCTATTTCTGACCCTGTGCAATCTTTAACACTTCACCGTCAGGAGCAAGATTCTACAAGCACACCCTAAACACACACTGCCTGACGTACTGTATCCCACAATGCATTGTGCCCAACTTGACTCCCTGTCTGATTATTTGATCAGACTGCAAAACAGAAAATGTAATTGGAATACAATGCAAATACTAATATTTATTTCTGAGATAATTGGACGCCACTTACTTTCACATGCAGTTTTTACAGTATATACTCTAAAGTATGCAGTACACTAGTAGTTTAAAACTCAGAGGATGTGAACTACAGCAGTAACAGAGACCTGCACAAACACTTTTACATGGAATGACACAAAATACCACGCCTACAGAAAATAAACCACATACACAACCCACAACCGCTCAGTGTACCAGTAAACAAACAGTGTTTAGCCCAGCCAGAGACTGTGTGGTTACACCACATTAACTGGGAGTGGTGGGGTTATGAAAATCAACCAACCAAACTGAACACAGCGCGTCTGATGCAGAGGAACTACAAGAAATCCTTCGAGATTCAGTGTTCAAACTAAAGGTGACTGTGACAAGAAACTAGAAACTCCATAAGATTCTAGAAGAGAGTTATTATTAAACATCAGTATCATAAAAACAGATTCAAAACAATTTGTTTGCGTCACTCAGGCGATTTCATAGACGTCCCCTGTGTGGTATTTTAACTGCTTTAAATACAGGTACATAATTATAAGAATCAAAGCCTTTCAATGGTAGGGTACTCAATTTCAGAGAGCGATTAGTGATGCTATCAGTATATGAAGAACTTTCAACCAGCATAACAAGAAATGTTAATGAACAAAAAAGCCTACCCTGTCTCTAAGAGTATACCAAAATATTAGCATATGTTGAAGATGAAACTAAAAAAAATGTGCAGACATTTTGATTTTTCTTCATAGTTTAAGCAGAACGAGTCTGGATGCAGTCCACTCAGAAAGCCTGAAGGCAGCTAAATAAATTGTGAAAATATTTAAAATAAACGTACTACTATTACATACTGAGGACAGAACCACAATCTGACATGCACTGAAAGTAGATCACAAAAAAAAACAGGCTCTACATGTTTTTGGTTCTGTGACTTCTGAATCGGCTCTGACACACCTGCCCCTCACCTGCATTCATCATGTATGATGTGTAAATGAGGCCAGTCACCCCCACACACACAAACACACACACAAACACACACACAAACACACACACACACACACACACACAACACACACACACACACACACACACACACACACACACACACACACACACACACACAAACACACACACAAACACACACACAAACACACACACAAACACACACTTCCTCTCTGTACAGCACGAGACGCGTCAATTATGCAACACCGAGGAGAACACTGAACACTGATGAGTTACTGAACACAGCCTTACTACACCAATAAGACCAGTACAGAGACTATATACATTATATAAGTAACACTATATACAGTCCAGCTGGTAAATCAACAATGACAACGTAACATATATAACTATATATACATCTATATGTGTGTGTGTGTGTGTATACTTTTTGTTTTATTTTTACACACATACTGGTGAACAGTTTAGGATCACATATAGTTGTACAGTTACATATATATAGTATAGTTATAAGTTATACATATATATATATACAGTATAGTATATATATATATATATATATATATATATATATATATATATATATATATATATAAAACTTAACTATACTGTTATACACACACACACAACTGTATAATAGAGAGAGAGAGAGAGAGAGAGAGAGAGAGAGAGAGAGAGAGAGAGAGAGAGATTAGAGAGAGAGAGATTATTAGAGAGAGAGAGAGTTTATTGTACACAGTCTTTCATTGCTATATTGTTGCTCTATATGCACTGTGCTGGTGACCCACTAGTGTGAGATCTTACAAGCTCAGCACAATCAGCAGTTATTAAACCTCTATTAATCACAGTGGGATCAGTGTGTTAGCAGAGATAGCAGCCCCTCCGGACCCCCGGGGGACGGTCAGAGGATTATCAGGGTCAGCTGGTCTGTAAGTCCCACTGTGAAAAGAGAAAAGACCCCACAGATCGCCGGACCCTCCCTAGTGCACACAGCACATGACACCTTTGTCCACCCTCTTGTTTAACAATTATTTACTCTGCTGTAAAAGTGAGGGGTGAGGTCAGCACTTATGAATCAATGACAAACCCACACACACTCCCCAACACAGAAGCAGACTAACACACACTTGTTTCATTCGACTGATAGCTTCATTTATTAAGCTATAACTGTTACTACAACTACTATAACTATAACCATTTATATAATAAATTAAACTGATGTATTATTACTCATTTACATTCTAAAACTTCAACAAGAACAACATCATAAACAGAAAACTCTGTATTGTTGTTATTCACTCTTAAAGGACTTAAAAGTAGGGTGAGCAATTTCACAGAGGCTAGCAATAGCAATCTAGCTTTGAAAGCATAAGATCCACACCTTCTCCAACACATGAATGCATACATAGTTTGACAGGCAAGTAAAACATCCTATCATAGCATTCGTACTGAATGCAGTGATAGGAGGAGCATTTTGTGGTCCTGTGCCTTTCACAGAAGACATAAATATATTAAACTAATTTTATACCACTCAGTGATTGTTATCAGGATGTGAAGAGACTTTCAACCAGCATAACAAAGAATGTTTCTGGGAAAAAATAAATCGCCTACTCTGCCTTTAACCCTCAGTCAGAATTCAGATGCATCTCATGTACTGAAACGGTCACATCTTCCCTGTCAACCCCTGAACCCACACAACCCGACACTGTCATTATATACTGCTGACAGATCACATGAGACAGACAGACCTGTCTCACTGCACAGTGTCTCCCCTCCCCCACGACCATCTGGATTTCCCTTTTCCAGAAGAAACAGACTCAGAGAGGATGAGGCTCTGCAGTCCAGCACCGACAGGTTGACCAGGGTTTTAAGTTTGAGATATGGACACAACGAGGTTCCAAAGCTGAGGAATTTGGGAGATATTCCGAGTTGGATAATGACAGGCACTAACTGGAAATTTGGGGTATTTTTTTTTTACAAACTGTATCATATAAAAACCTACATATAAACATATTTGCATATTTGACATATGACTCATCTTCATCTGTGTGCCATAATTCCCAAATATTTCCATAAATTCTCACTGACGTTGAAGGAA